>CM053610.1:86955208-87035952 GCA_028646535.1 Procyon lotor | reverse complement strand
ACGTCAGAAGGGGGAATGCCTTAGCACAAACCCAAAGTATAAAACCCCAAAGGGAAAGAATTGATGAAAATGACTACATAAAAATCAAGTTTTCGCTCTGTGGCCAACCCTACCATAAACAAGCCCAAAAGGCAAATGTCAAACCGGGAAAAACTGTTTTGATTCATACCACAGGCAAAGTGCGACTGTGCCCAATATGCACAGACTCCTATACATTGAGAAAAGGCCAACGAATCAACAAACGGGCAAAGGATGCAAGCTGACAAGCTGTAGGCATTGGGGCTACTGTAGAAAGGGCCCTAAGGCATCTGAAGAGCTACTCAGCATCACCTGTGGGAAGAGAAATGCAATTTACACTTACGCGGAGAAGCCAGTTGTCATTGCTCGGGCTGTCCCGTTTTGATCACGTGCATGTTCAGAACCGTGACAGGAGCTCTAAGGCATCCTTAATGTCCGTAACTCGGGACAGTTTGAGGGGAGGGCAATTTGGCAACATCGACCCCAGTTACAAATGTACTTGTCCCTTTCCCTTCGAGCCGCGGCTCTAATTCATCGAGGCACGCTCTCACAGGTCGTGAGCCGGGCGCACGTGCAAAGGCTCTTCGGCAGCATCGCCTGTGTTTGCCAAAGACTGGACAGCATCCAAACGTCTGACATTCCGCAGCTGGTTAAGTAAACTAGGACAGTACGCTATCCTTTGCATAACCAAATGTAGGTACAGCCTGTGTGTGCGGCGAGGGGTCCTGAACAGATCCCCCGGAGTCTGGTGAGGGTGGGGGCTTCTGGGGAAGGAATCCAGGGGTCTCGAGGGGTAGGGGCAAGAGGGGTTCTTCTGCACACGCTGGTCTAGATTTTTTTTTTTTTTTTAAGATTTTATTGAAATCTTTAAATAGAGAGAGAGAGAGCGCACAGCAGGGAGAGCAGCAGGCAGAGGGAGAGGGAGAAGTAGGCTCACTGAGCGGAGAGCCCAATGCGGGACTCGATCCCAGGACCCCAGGATCATGACCTGAGCTGAAGGCAGACGCTTAACCAACTGAGCCACTCAGGTCCCCCTGGTCTAGATCTTTTACATTTTGTATGTGTTTGTGTTCTTAAGATTTTATTTATTTATTTGAGAGAGGGAGAGAGAGAGAGAGAGTGTAGGCAGGGGGAGGGGCAGAGAGAGAGGGAGAAGTAGGCCCCCCGCTGAGCAGGGAGCCCGATGTGGGGCTCGATCCCAGGATCCCAGGATCATGACCTGAGCTGAAGGTAGGCACTAAACCATATGAGCCACCCAGGTGTCCCTAGACCTTTTACATCTTGTACCATGTTCAAGGTTAATTATTAAATATACTTTCTAAACTTGAAAAAGTAAAGTATCCCTATTCCCCCTATTCCTCTTGCATCCCAGGGACAGCCGGATACAGCAGGTGTGTGCCCAGGTGGAGGCCATCCCCCCTCCCCCCAACCTCACCTCCCGGTTGGTCCCAACCGACTTCCCGGCTCGGTCACCACTGCTTGGCCCAGCGTCTGAGGTGAGAAGACAGTGGGGTGGGGGGTGGGGAGGGTCCCCGCTGGCTCAGCTGCCTGTGATGGGAGGTCTGTTCCTCGCCCACGTCTGAGTCCTGCTCTCAGCCACCCCTCTGCCCTGAAGTCATCACCCCGTTGTGCATTAATTAGTACACATTAATGATGAATCTTGTAGCGTCTCAAAATCCTTTTGGAGGCAGGCAGAGAAGAACACGTTTATAAATTTTAAATAACTAAAAATTTGCACATGCTGGTGCCCATTAGGTACTCGGACGTGTGGCTGAGGGCGAGCGGACATATGCCCAGGGCACCTCCTCCGGGCAGGTTTGCAATAAAACTCCACAGTTCTCCCTTCCTGCCCCACCGCAATTAAACACGGACTCTCCTGGACCCCGAGAAGTGGGGGGGTGCCCATTTCTGGGGGGGGAGCCCTGCTTCTGCTGTGGCTTTGCACTCTGTCACGGTGTCACACACTTGTTTCTGAACTCCAAGTCTGTCTCTGAATCAGAGTAGTCGTGGGTGACACCCTCGTGCCAAGCTCCTGGGATGCCGGCCCGGCACTCAGCTCCTTGGCTCCAGGGATAGGGCCCCGAGCGGAGAACAGACTCCTTTCTCGCGTCACAGAGGGGGCCGGCAGGAGCTCCCAGCTGTCACTCTGGGAAGGACGGGTGTCATCCTGGCACTGAACGGCCTGGCCGGCCGCCCCGTGGGTGTTTGGAGCTAGCTCTCTGGGGGCAGGAGCTGACGGCTGTCCTGGGCCCTCTGGAAGGGCTTGGGTCTCGATGAGCCCCCACTCCCATGCCTGACGAGAGGCGGGCTGTCAGGGGGGTCAAGCAGAGGGAACCTCAGCAGGGACAGGTCACTCTTAGACGAGCTGCCGGGCAGAGGCGGTTCTGAGCTAATGACAAGCCGAGCGAGAGGCCCAGAGCAGCTCCCCTGTGGACGAGCCTACTGGTGTGGGCGTGCACACGCGTGCATGAATGCGGGCACATGTGCTGTGAGTGTGCATGTGTGTGTACCACGAATGCACAGGCATCAGACAGATACAGGCAGCCCCCTGTAGTTGCACGCGTCTGTTCTGTGGTGTGACTAGAATCCGCTTCCCAGACTGGCCTGCCTAGTGGACTTTTTACACAAAGAAAGGGCAGGAGAAACGGGCCACCGGCCCTGCAGGATCTGAACATCTGGATGCCTGCAGGGGCACCCTGGGCTGCTTCCCTGGGCAGAGACGTTACCAGGAGAGATGGGCAGCGGACCTGTCAGGAGACAGGTTCCCTGCGTCTTTGATGTGGGACCCCCCAAGGGGCACAGCCTGGACATTGTTTTGGGCCCACTTCCCCCAGGTCTGGAGGAAAGAACTCCGGAGGCCCATGGGGGGGCATAAGCCTGGCCTGAGAAAAGGGGAAGATGGGGGGCACTTTCTGAAAGGAGGAAGAAGAGAAAGAGACAGAGACAG
The DNA here is from genome assembly GCA_028646535.1 of Procyon lotor. Classification (NCBI taxonomy): domain Eukaryota; kingdom Metazoa; phylum Chordata; class Mammalia; order Carnivora; family Procyonidae; genus Procyon; species Procyon lotor. The sequence continues at coordinate 87,032,987 of CM053610.1, read as the reverse complement.
AGCAGGAGGGAGTAACTATAAACATGGACAGGAGGGGGGAAGGAAGCCGGATGGGATTCTGGAAAGGCAAGGAGGGAATCGTGTGCAAGCCTACGCCTGACTTTCTCTTACGAAATCGTTTGCACTCAGGTTGACGGGAATTAGCCCGAGTCCCACTGCCCAGGGCTCCTCTGGGTCTGGTTTGGCTGGATCTTAGGATCTCCAGTCATCATTTCTGTTCAGCCTCGAGGAGATGGTTGGGGTGGCTGAATGGGTCCCCTCACGATGGTGTCGGTGCTTGCGGTGGGGCTGCAGAACCTCTGTCACTCCCTAACCTACTAGGGACCTCGGTGAAATGACCCCCCTTCCCTGGGCCTCAGCAGCCCCGGGTAAAAGGCACGCTGGATGTTAACCAATAAAGTGGGCTATTAAAGCATTTATCTTTCGGCGGGGGGAGGGGGTTAGAAAAATCTGGAAGCAGAAGCCAGGGTGTGTTTATTAAATATGAAAATGTATGGTGACATGCTGAGGATTTTTCCTGAAAAGCCAAAATATCTCCACAGCCATCTCAGTGGACACAACACTCCCAAACTCCACGTGTGGGTTGGAAGAGCATCTGTAGCCAGCAGAGAGGGGGTCAGCGGGCACGCAACTGGCGCGTCCCTGGGCAGGCACATGCGTGGCCGCACGTACACGTGTGTCCATACGTGTGTCTGTGTGTGCTGGGGGTGCAGGGGAACCGGAAGGAGCCCTGAGCAGCGTGTGGAAAGTAAAAGTAGTGAACACTCAGCTTAAGCAATTGTTTTTCTCCTGGAGGCTACAATTCACGGGCAGGTGGCCAACAGCCACATTAGGATGAGAAATGTAATCTGTTTATAATAAGTTGGCAAATACATCTCGTTGGTGCAGTGAGCGTGCAGCACACCAGAACCTGTGGCGCTGGCCCTGGCTCGGGGTCCGTGGCAAGCCCAGTGGAGCTAAGAGGCTAGTGTTTGTAAAGCCCAGCTCCACCACTTGCCTCCTTTCTCCAACATCCACTTCCGTCTGGGGTGGAGAGCCACGTTCCCAAAGATGGCGGCTGGAGAGCCACGTTCCCAAAGATAGCAACTAGAGAGCTGTCTGAGAGCCAACGGGAACTGTGACCCCCCTCCTTGGCAGGAGCCACCACAGCTACCAGAGCAGAGACTGGGGATGGCCTCTCCAGGTGGCAAAGCACTGAGTCCCACCAATGTGGGGAGCCTGGGGCCCTGCAGAGAGTCTCCTATGAGGTCCTGGGCTCTGCTCAGCCTCCCTACTTCTGGACAAGATCTGGGCTGCCCCTGCCCTGTAGCACAGTGTTGTTCATCCAGTCAGCTGAAGTTTCTGGGTCTGCAGTGCCTGCCACTTTTCAGAGCAATAGCAAATTAAATCAAAAGCCAGACCTATGTGCTAAGTACTGTGGCCTGGAAATGCCCAGGCATTCTGCATGTATTACCTCCCTGTACCCTCCAGGAAGCTTGGAAGAGACGCCATCATCATGCCATTGTACAGATGGGAAAACAGAGGCATGGAGGGCTTACACAGCTTGCCCAAATTCCTACCTTTGGCAGGATTCATGTAGAGTCTGGTTTGAACCCAAGTTTTCCCAACTCCTTCCATGCAGCTCCACAAAATATTTCTATTGAACTATGCAGGTCTGTGGTCACCCCTAGAGACATTCTCTAGCCTTTTTCTGGGTCCTTCCTTCTGATATTTGCAAACTCATATCCCCAAAGGGGACTCATTCCCTCTGTTCAGAGTTCAGTGAAGAGTAACACGTGGTGGCCACAAAGCAAGGGCATTAGACTCAGACCCAGCAGATAATTCTGCAGATGTCCCACCACCACCAAGTCTCATTCTTCCCCCATCTTCTGACTTCTCCCGCCCCAGGATGGTGTCTGAGAAGGCTGAGCAGGGAGGCCGAGACTTTTCACCTGCAGAGTTAACAAGCTTCTCTCCTTGGTCAGCGGAGATCATGTGGGGAGCTCCCTGCCCTGGCAGAGACCAGGCTCTCCTCCCCTTCCCCACTCGGGTGGTATCAGAAGAAGCTCTCTCCACCTCTGAGTGGTAACGAGGCCATGTGGGGAATCACAACGGGGCACTCTACCCTCCATTTGGGGCAGTTATCAGTGGAGGCCCTGGGGGGAGCCTGAACTTCTATCCCCACCCAGAAATAAGGTAGAGACCTCTTTTACTTTTACCTCTGTCAACAGATGCCAAGTAGGGAACCTGGACTTCCCACTTTACTGCCACCATTTTCCCTCCTTGAGCAGCATCAGAGGAAGCCACCTATCACAGGCAGTTAAAATAATACCCAGCGTCTCATGACACAATATTTGAAATGCTAAGTTTTCAATAGAAAATCACTCATCACACCAACAACGAGGATGATCTCCAATTGAATGAAAATAACCCATAAATGCTAATCCCAAGATGACAGAGATGTTAGGACGATCTGATAGACATTTTAAAGCAACTACCATAAAAACGCTTCCAAGAATAATGACAAATACTCTTGAAACAAATGACAATTTGTTCCCAGGCAAGAAAGTTAAAATAGAAGAACCCAGTGGAAGTTTTAGAACTGAAATATATAGTAACCAGAACAACAACAAAAACCCTGCCTGAAGGAGGTGCTTACCCGCAGAATCACCGGGAAACAGTGAACTCGAAGATAGAATGCTGTTCCGTATCCATTCTGGACAACAGAGAGAAGAAAATGGCCTGGAGAAAAAAGGAACAGAGCTTCCAGGATATGTGGTGCTAAACCAAAAGATCTAACTTCCAGGACATTGGAATTCTGGAAGGAGAAGAAATGAGGGCAGAACTGAAAAAGTGCTTGATTAAGTAATGGCTTAAAACTTCCCAAATGTGGCAAAAACCATAAAACCACAGATTTAAGAAGCCAAGCTAATCTCAAACAGGAGAAACCCAAAGAAATCCATACCAAGGCCCACCACAGTCAAACTTCTGAAAAACAGAGAGAAAAGAACATACATTGCAAACGAGAGGAATGACACTCCACCTGTGGGGGAGGAGGGGGGAAGAAATGTGAAAGACAGAAAATTGCTATGAGAAACCATGGAGGCCAGAATGTTGACGAAGTGTTAAAAGTGGCCAACTCCGAATCCTACATCCAGCTGAAAGGTCCTTTCTAGTGAGAAGATCCTTCAGACATGAGAGGGAAAGCAAGGCATGCTCAGAAAAGCTAAGAATATTTGTCACCAACAGACATACAGAATAAGAATGGCTAAAAGAATTTTTCTTTCTTTTTTTTTAAAGATTTAATTTTTTTAAAGATTTTATTTATTTATTTGAGAGAGACAGAGTAGGGGGCAGGGGTGGTGCTGCAGAGGGAGAGGGAAAAGCAGACTCCCCGCTGAGCAGGGAGCCCAGTGCTTGATTCGATCCCAGGACCCTGAGATCATGACCTGAGCCGAAGGCAGATGCTTAACTGACTGAACCACCCAGGTGCTCTGCTAAAATAATTTTTCTTCTTCTTCTTTTTTTTTTTTTTTAAAGATGTTATTTATTTATTTGACAGAGAGAGAGAGTAAGAGAGAGCAAGCAGGAACAGGAAGAGAGGCAGAGGGAAAAGTAGGTTCCCCGCTAAGCAGGGAGCCCAATGCTGGGATCAATCCCATCATGACCTGAGCCGAAGGCAGATGCTTAACTCACTGAGCCACCCAGGTGCTCCTAAAAGAATTTTTCTAAACAGAGAGGGAAGCAATAAAAGAAAGACTACTGGAGCATCGGCAAGGAGGAAAGAACATAATAAGCAACAGTATTGGTAATACTGGTTGTTACAAGACCTTTTCATTTTCCTCTTGAATTTTCAAAATTGTGTTGATGATTGAGGCAAAAACTGTTAACACCACCTAATGGGATTCTAAAGGTATGCAGAAGAAATGTTTGAGACAACTGACTATTATAAACAGAGAGGGTAACGTGACATAAAAAGGAGTAAAGAGACATATAGAGAGGTAAATGCTCCACTCAAACTTGTCAAATGGTGACACTCAGAAACTGTGTTAAGTCTCAATAAATGCAGAAAAATCATTTGATAAAATCCAACAAATATTCCAAATAAAAACTTTTAGCCAACTAAGAGGAGATGGGAACTTCCTCAACCTCATAAGGGGCATCCACTAAAAATGTATAGCTAAAATAATTTTTTTAAAAGTAGGCTCCATGCCCAACATGGGGCTTGAACTCACAGCCCAGAGATCAAGAGTCAGCTGCTCTACCAACTGAGCCAACCAGGTGCCCCTATAGTTCCTATAGTTACCATCATCCTTTTCTTGTTTTATTTTTTAAAGGTTTATTTGAGAGAGAGAGAGAGAGAGAGAAAGTACGCAGGCAGAGGGAGAGAATCTTTCAAGAAAACTCCGGGTTTAGTGCAGATCCCCACACAGGGTTTGATCTCATGACCCATGAGAGCATGACCTAAGCTGAAACCAAGAGTTGGGTGCTCAACCCACAGAGCCACTCAGGCGCCCTGTTAACATCATTCCTAATGATGAAAGACTGAATACTTCCCCTTCTGAGATCAGAAATTATCACAGACTCTATTTCACACTGTCCTAAAGATTCTATCCAGTGTAATATGGCAAGAAAAAGAAATCCAGAGATCCAGAGTGGAAATAGAAAAGGAAAGCCGTTTTTATCGGCAAGCCTACATAGAAAAGCCTATGAAACTAAAAAGCCACTAGAACTAAAAAAGTAACTTTAGTAAAGATACAGAGTACAAGATTAATTCACAAAAATCACTTGCATTGTTGTATATTTGCAGTGAACCATTGGAAATTGAAATTTTAAAAGTACTATTTATAATAGTATCAAAAAGTATAAAATAATTAGAGTGAATCTGAAGATGGACAAGATCTACACATTAAAAATTATAAAATATTGCTCAGTGAAATGAAAGAGAACCTAAGTAGAGAGAGAGAGATACTGTGTTCATGGGTCAGAAGGCTCAATATTTGTAAGGTATGCATTCTCACCAAATTGATCTATAAAGTCAGTGCAGTTCTGGGCAAATCTCAGCAGGGACTTTTGTAGAAATTGACAAACTTCTTCTAAAACTCATATGGAAATGGAGAGGACTTAGAATAGTCAAAACAACTTGCAAAGGAGGAACAAGGTTGGAGAACTAACACTGTGGGATTTCAAGACTTATTATAAAGTGATGATAATCAAGCCAGTGGAGTTAACATGAGCACAAACATTAGTGGAACTTCAAAATGAGACTAAACAGACCCACTCATGTATGAACAACTAATTTTTGACAAAAGTGCAGAGGAATGCAGGGAGGGAGAAATGGTAGTCTTTTCAACAAATGCCAGAGGAACACTGGGCTAGCCATAGCCCAAAAAAAAGTAAACTTCAATCCACAACTCATGCCATGTACAAAAATCATCTCAAAACGGGTCCTCATAGGTTGAAATATCAACAGCTTCCAGAAGAAAACAGAAGAAAAATCTTTGTGACTCTGGTTAGGCAAAGATTTTTTAGATGTATCAAAAGCATGATACATAAAAGAAAAAAAAATTGATATACTGGCCTCCTTCAAAATTAAAAACAAAAGAAAAGGAAAAGATTAGCTACAAACTGGGAGGAAACATGAACAAATCATATTTTTAATTAAGGCTTGTGTCCATTATATATAAAGAACTCCCAAAACTCAATAATAAGAAATCAATCCAATGAAGAAATGGCTAAAATATTTACATAGACATATCAGCAAAGATCTGTGAATTAGAAAGAAGTGATGCAAATTATTTTCACGAGGTATCATGTTGCAACTATTAGGACGACTACAATAAAAGAGACTGACGGAAATAAGCATTATGAGGACATGGGGGAAACTGGAACTCTCGCACACCGCTCCTGGGTTTTTAGAAATGATGGGGCTGTCATCAACCAAATCTTGCCACCCCCTTCAAAGAATCACAGCTTAATTTCTTTCTGCCCAATTTCTTTTGCCCGGAGCTCCCCGGAAAGGCTGCTTTCCTGGGCCACACCAGGCACCTCCAGCCTTAGTGAGCTTTTCCCTTCAAGGAAACTGGAGTTGAACTGGTTTAGAAACACTCTCTCTGTTTTGTTTTGCTTTTTAGTTTAAGGCACCAGACTGAATTGGTGTGCTGTGTTCAAGATGGCCCAGCCTTACTTAGGTCTGCTTCTCCGTGTCTTGAAAGGTGACACAGGGTTGGATTAAAGGAAAGAGAAGGCAGAAGGCACCAGGACTCTCAGCGACCTCGCCTAGACAATTTTCGGAGGACTGTGGACAACTCTGGGTGTGAGTCAGCTCCGGCCCGGAGGACGCGAGTTTGTGTGTGCTTGTGTCTCTCTGCCTTGGCAACGGGAGGAAGGGCCCCGACGCTGGCCAAGGAGAATCTGCTCTACTGCTGATAAAGCCAAAGCTCCAGTACCAGGAACCCTGTGGTTTTTCTGCCTTTGGAAGTTCTCCCGGTGAGGCTTGGGAGGAGAGGACACTCTCTAGGAGGAGGTATAATCCCCCAACCCCTCCAGCAAAGCATCGTTCTGCCCAGGCCAGCCCTTTGCACACATCCGGGCAATGAGACCCCGCGCACCCGGGGCTGTGCGCTCCGTTTCAGGCGCGCCGGCCACGGTTTTCTCCCTTAAACGTGCGAACTGTAGAGTTCCGTCCCCACCTCTTGCCTTCGGGGCGTGAGCGGAGGGAGGCAGCCTTCGCGGCTGGGGTGGGAGAGGGGTGGGAGAGGGGTGGGGGAGGGGCGGGCGTGCGGTCCCCGGAGATCAGTGGGTGTCTGACCGCGCTGGGATGGGGCGCTGCGTAGCGGTGACCGTGGCCGCGCGAGCCCCAGACCCTGACAAAGCCCGCCTGCTCGCTCAGCTTTGCTGCCTTTTTCATTTCCTAAACCAATTCTGGGGAGTTTCAACACTCTGCAATGGCCAGCGAAACTCTCTAGAGCTCACATCTCCACTCGGAGAAGACAGAAGACCGGCGGATTGTTTTGTTTTGGTTTGGTGTTTTTGAGCCCATTGTTGCAGTGTAAACGGAGCTGTCAGTCTAGAAGACCCCCAGGAGCCCGGCGTGAGTCTGCAGAGCCCGGTATTTTTAGAGTCATTGCTGTTGCGGATTGCAGCTGGTGGACCCAGAGCCAGCTCCTGTGGGGCTTAGGGCGCTGGGACTTCGCGGACCCTGCTGCAGCCCCAGGGTGGGCTTAGCTGAGGCTTGGCACAGAGCTGGAGCCCGAGAAGTTCGAGACAAACACGAGGCACGCAAAAACCCTTGTTCAATTTCACCTTCAATTTAAACAAAGCAAAACAAAACCTCTCAACAGTTTCAGATGCCATTTGGGAAGGACGGGGGAGGATTTATCAAAGATTTATAAATGGGGCAATCTAGTAAAAATAAAAATCATCACGTCCTTTCACAGGATGGCAGTCTATTTTGCTTTTCTTTGGCAATGATCCACGATTGAGCTACTGATTAAAATATACGCTACGAAGTACATGTATTTCTATGGAATGTCTCCCTAAGTATTTGCTGACTTGCTTCTGAATTACACGCCTGGTGAAGCGGACCCTGGCCGCAGGGAATTGCTTCTCCTTCACGCAGGTGCTCTCTGTGCCGCTCCCTCTGGCTGGGGTCTGGGCTTTGCCTTTTGTTCTGTCTGGGGAGCCCAGCACAGGACCTAGCACGGGGGGCTCTCATTCACATTCACTGGGGGCCGCTAGCCCTGTAGAGTGGGACAGGAGACGTTGGTCTTACCCGCCTGAGAGTCTCGTGGACAGATGCAGTTCATAAAAGATAGGAGAGCTGCTGGCACCCCTCGGCCAAGTCCTTTCCTCTTTCGCTTCTTCCTTTGCAATCTGTGAAGTAAAGGAAAGGGTGCAAATTTAGCAGTGATGACTCCGTTATTTTCCTTTAAAAAAAAAAAAAAAGTTAGCGCCATCCATAGAAAACAGTAACATCTGTGAATTCTAGAATGTGGTTACTCAGGTGTTCTTTACATCATTCTCTGTATTTTTCTGTATCTTTCAAAGTCTCCTGCCCCAATAAAAGAAGAGGCAAGAGCATACTCAAAAAGACTTGAATGAAATCTGGTCCCCTGCAGTTGGACTGTCTCTGGGTCTGGATACAGGAAAATGCTCAGTAAACCTCAGAGTCCTGAGACTCTGTAAGGAGAGGCATTAATAATATTCATCTTGTTTCTGTTCTGTCCACTGCTCTAGGAATTTACTGATACCCAGCAGTAGGCTTCACCCCTACCCCCACTCCCAGCTGTGCAAGGCAGCTGGCTGTTTGCTCACTGGGCTCTTTGACCTGCCAGTGGGATAGGAGTTTTCTAGTTGAAGGCACGTGAATTCAGGATGGTGTCGCTTACAATGTTCTGATTCAATTTCATCCAACACCCCCACCCCAAAAAAAACCCCAACCTATGCCAAACAGAAGCATATCATATACCTGTATGAAGAGTAACTCCTATCTGCAGTCATTAAACATTTGCTTTGTATAATAAAATCCCAACTTTCTTGGGCTGGCTGGAGAAAAGGCACATTGATGTCTCCACTCCTCTAAACTTAAAAACAGCCAAACTAAATTAAGTAACAACAACAACAAAAAGTTGTTTCCCACACATTTGCCCTGCTCTTGCCACCAGTCTTCAGCCTGAAATAATTTCATGCTTGAGTTATTAACTTATGAAAATAGGCACAAAAGGGGAAAAATGCGAGCAGATCCTCGGCTATATTATTAGTCATTGCTACAGCTGAGTGCATTCCGGCACAAAGGCGTGTTATTCTGCCCGAGTACCTCAGTTTTGAACAAAATGTAGCTCACTAATGGGTTATGCCTCATATACCTTTTTGTAATCATTAGGTTGCCATTCTCTGTAATTTATCCTGTTTTTCATTAAGAGTATGTGCATCAGGCAGGCGTGCACTCCAGTGCCTGTTCACGGGGCGTGCATTCATGCGCATACTCGTGTGTGTGTGCCCACGCGTGCACATGCGCGCACACGCTCGCGTGCACACACACACACACACATCTGTTAAGTCTCCTTTTGTTTGTGGCTGAAAAGAAAGGTCACGGGCTGAGCTGTCAGTCCTTTTAGGGAAACATCACTGTATTGATTAAGATAATTGATAATTATCATTGATTGTAATGCTTTGGAAATCAGGGTGATGGATGGGTGTGAATTTTGAAAAACTGGTGAAATGGGGGTAGGAACATGAGTAAATGAAGGGGATCCAGAAGCATTCTGGAGAAGATGGAGACAGAGTGGGGGATTCTGACCCGCCTCTAACTGTCAGGGGCCGTGCTGGGCTGGAATCTCTCTGGGCTGGACAGAAGCCTGTCACTCACTTGCTTAGTGTTCTCGGGTCTTCTGGATGAGCGACAAGATTCCAGACGATAGCCCTCTTTTTGGAGGTGTCTGGCTTGCGCTCAGAAGTGTTGCCCCAAATAGGTTTGAGTCAAATGAATAAAAGAGCCAAGTTTTGAAACTACGGATTTTTGCTTCTGTGAAGTCCAGAATTGGTTATAGAAATCAAAGACTTTGAGTGTTAACCTCTGGACAGAAAAAAAAAAAACTACAACAAAAATAGCAGGCAAGAAAATAATCAAGGGAAAGAAAGACAGATGGGAAATATGAGAAGCTTGGAGAAGATCAAGGTTTTCACAAACAAGTATGGATCATTTGAGCTGTCTCCTCAACAGATCAGAGGTCTGGGTGGGGCTGGCAATCCTGGAAGCAGCCCCCCCTACCTGGGGCAGGGAGCACCCCTTCTCCCCTCCCGTTCCCCCTCCCCCAACCCACCCTACCCCCCACTCACAGGCCCCAAGTCTCAGCCAGTAAGAGAAGCCCCTGGCATCTTTCCCCTGGGTTAGGACAATGGGATTCTCCACCGGACACTTCCCTGGCCAGGAGGAACACTAATTGGGAACCAAATGTGCTCCTTTAACTTCTTTGAAGTATTAACAAATGCTTTGATTTTGTTCTTTCCTGCTCATTAAGACAAATGCAGTTGTGCTTTGCCCTGAAAAAAAATCTGATCTCACCTCCCAACCCAGCTGCTCGTCTTCCTGTTGGGGCAAACCCAAGGCCTGCAAAGGGGTCCCCTCCTGTTAGGTGACCCCCCTTGCCAACGATCACTGTGGCAGGGCCTCTGTCTGGGGCCTCAGCACATCACACTGCAGCCAGAGCCCGGGACGCATCCGCACGGGGGTCCCCGCTCATGGAAAAACACAAAGGTGCTTGTAGTAACTCTCAACCCAGACTGCCCTGTTAGATGCCAAGCATCCCAGGCATGTTGAGGTTCCTGGGTACTATGTCCTGCGGAGGCTGTAGGGCTGGACAGAACTCCAGGGGGACAGAGGCCCCCCCCCCCCGAAGCTCTGGAATCTTGAGAGCCTATGAAGCCAATTTTGCCCTCATCCTTCTTTTACTGGTGATCCGCTGGGGTAACGTGATGGCAGACCTTGAACTTTAAGTCATGTTGCTTCTCGCAGCTGGCATTGAACCCTTAAGGCTCACCCATCATAATACCCACCCCCACCATCCCCCCAACACCAAGACCTCTCTCCCTCTTTCCAATGCCCTGGGCAAAGTCCCTGTGATGGAAATCTGCATAATGGAAACAACTGCAGCCTGGGGTCAACTCAGAGACCACTGAAAGTGGGACAGCAACCCCACCCCCCCATCCCCGCGCCAGCCACAGGGGACACATGGGCCACTGGGATGGAGCTCTCTGCCCCAGAGGCGGGCACGGAGAAAGAGGCCCAGTGCCCAGTGGGGGCCCTCCTGGAGATGGCCGCGGACCGGGGTGGAGATGGGAAAGCGGAAGGTGTTCTTGAGAACAGAAATTCCAACCTGGGAAAACGTCAGCCATTCTGTCTCATTCTCTTAGTTATAATCTCCACAACCAGGAGGCCCAAAGTCCTGCTGTGTGTGTGTATTGTCTCCTCGGACCGTCATCCCATCCACAAGATCGGCATCAGGGTTAGACCCTCTCTCTCTATTTCTGTTTTTACCGCCGTACCCATTTTAAGTGTCTGATTCAGGAGAGTCAAGTACATGAATTTGACTTAGATCTTCATTTTGCAAAGCTGAGACTCTACCCACGAAACAGTGACTCCCCGTTCTCCCCTCCTTGCAGCCCCCTCAGCCACCAGTCTCTTTGCTGTCTCTCTGACATTGATGACTCCAGGTATCCCGCGTAAGTGGAATCGCATAGGATCTGTGCCTTTGTGACTGGCTTATTACTTCAGTCAGCACGAGGTCCTCCCAAGTTTTGCAGGAGTCTTGTGGCCTGTGACAGATTTTCCTTCCGTTTTAGGCCGAATGGTATTCCACGGTAATGTTCCATCGTGTGCGGAGACCCCCATCGGCTTATCCATTCCTCTGGTGAAGGACACTTGGGTTGCTTCTGTCTTCCAGCTCTTTTGAGTGACGCCACTATGAACATGAGTGTGCAAATACCCCTCGGAGAGCTCGCTTTCAATTCTTTTGGCCCTATACTCAGAAGAGGAATTGCTGGATCATTCGGTAGTTCTATTTTTAATTTTTTGAGGAACCTCCTTGCTGTTTTGTTTTGTTTTTTTTTTTTCTCCCTACTGTTTTTCACAGCAGCTGCGCCATTTCCCATTCCCACCGGCAGTGTAGGAGGGCTCCAATGTCTCCACACCCTCCCCAACCTTCGTTATGGACTGTTGGTTATATATACAGATATATGCCCTCTGATTGGGTTTGAGGTGATACCTCCTTGTAGTTTTCTTTTCTTTCTTTCTTTCTTTTTTTTTTTTTTTTTTTAAAGATTTTGTTTGACAGAGAGAAGCACAGCGAGAGAGGGAACACAAGCAGAGGGAATGGCAGCGGGAGAAGCAGGCTTCCTGCCGAGCAGGGAGCCCGATGTGGGGCTCGATGCTCGATCCCAGGACTCTGGGATCATGACCTGGGCCGAAGGCAGACGCTTAACAACTGAGCCACCCAGGTGCCCCTTGTAGTTTTCTTTTGAGTTTCCCTGATTCTTAGTGATAGTGACTCTCTTTTCCTATGCTTGCTAGCCATTTGAATATCATCTTTAGAGAGATGTCTATTTAAATCCTGCCCGCCCCACCTGCCGGGTGTCTGGGTGGCTCAGTTGGTTTAAGTGTCTGCCTTCAGCCTGGGTCCTGATCCCAGGGTCCTGGGATCTAGGAATAGGGCTCCCTGTTCAGTGAGGAGCCTGCTTCTCCCTCTGCCTGCCGCTCCCCCTGCTTGTGATCTCTCTCTCTCTTTCTCTCTGTCAAATAAGTCAATAAAATCTTCAAAGAAATCCTTTCCCCCTTTTTAAATCAGATTATTTGTTTGTTGTTGTTGTTAATAGTGACTTGTAGGAGTTTTTTCATATCCTCCTTTTATGTGTTGAGCCAAAAAAAAAAAAAAAAACAACTAAAGGATCAAAGAGGTGGATAACTTAGTTGCTTGTGCCTTGTTGGGGGAGGGTGGGGGGGCTGCAAGTTTTCCCAGCACCAGGGAAGGCTGGCCCCGGAGCGGTTGGCCCACCCTCCCAGCCACGTGGTCTCAGGGCAAACACTGCCCGACACACGCACACCCCACTGTGTTCTCAGCCTCGTGTGCCAAATTGCTGTTTGGAAACCGACAGCAAACACTGGTTGCAGGGAGCTCAGAAGCGTGTAATATCCACTTTAATGACGGTTCCACTTTCTTGTTTCCCCCTCCTCGGAGGAAGGGGAGAGGGAAAAGGCCGTTCATGGAAAAATACACTTAAATGGATCAGTGCCGGGCAATGCTTTGCACATCTGTTCTTAACCAGTTTCAGCTGAAACTACTGGAAATATACATAGATCTGTTTATGTGGAACCAGTTACATCTGATAAGATTACAATTTGGAGGGTAACTCTGGATTTGGTGGTGGGGTAGGAAAAACCCCTCCACACTTGGTCTCCACACACGCTCCTAAACTTTTACCGCAGATGTTGTTGAGGGAATTGGATTTGCTGTTAATAGTGATTAAATTAATCACAGAAATTAAAAAGACCTAAATTATTCGAGGTTTGTTACCGAAAAAACCCAGAATGTCCCCACAGCCTTTCTGCTGCACAGGAGTCCTGCTTCCCCTCCAATTGAGGCTGAGCCCTTTGTTATCAGAGCCTGGAGACCCAGCTGGGAAACCCCTTGTTTCTGAGTAATTCTGTCCTCACTCCTTGATGGTAGACAGGCTGTTTGCACACTAAATGGCTAATTGCCTTCCCTCGGTGAGAGGACACCAGTGGCCCCTGAGGACATGCGGGCAGCAGCAAAGGAGTGTTGACTGAGAGCCTCTCTGTGCAGGGGCTGGGTTCTTTCCCAAGCCTTTCTTAATGGAGCCCCAGAACCACATCTTGAGGTCAGCCCATTATAGAGATGAGAAAACTGAGACTCTAGGATGATTTGCCCAGGACCATACCGAAACTAGGCAATGAGGTGCTGAAAAGGAAGAAATTTCCTCCCATCTAAGCGTCTCAGGGGGCAAAGCCACATCTCTGATACTCATAGGAAATGTAGATATCGTGGGTGCAGATCTCCTCAATTTGGTAAAGAGAGCCAGAAGTGACCAGGTTTTCACCTGTTGGCTCAGGTCTTGAAGTCAAACAAAAACCCAGACCCCGCTGTGGTTTGCGATCCCACTGCGGGGCCTTTGGTGCCTCCAGAGGTGGGAGGCAGAGGCTGTGTGGGACTTGGGGATCTGACTCTCAGGGCTCTTGTCTGCTGGTGCCGGAGGCCTCTGTCACAGGCAACGGGCCCCACAGCTCAGTGTCTCCATCCCCGTGTCCCTTCTCAAGCCTTTCTTGGTGACTTCGTGAGGACCCCTCCCTTGGCCCTAGCACGCTGTGAACGTGCATTCATCTATAAACAGTTACCTAATCATTTATCTCTAAAAGATGACATCAGTCTATAAAATGCACCACAGGACACAAGAATAGCAGTCACGTGGCCCCAGAAACAATCAGCCCAAATTGACATCTGACAACATCCCCCCACCGCACGCCCAGGAGCTGGGCTGTGATTGGTAAGGTTTTCATTCCTGAGGGACCCCACGCTGTGAAAATGCACCTATTTCTGTTCATTGAAAATCATTTTTTTTTTAATAAGCAGCCCAGTGGAAAACAATTGTGAATGGCAGCTTCATTACGTGTGGATTTTTCGAACAAAGAAAATACTGCTCACATTCGATGACCTGTTCAATGATACTGAATTTTAATTAAAAAAATGTTACATGCTAAATTGATGACAGGGAAGGTGTGACACTACGGCTAGGAAAGAAATCAGGAAGGCAACTGATGGTTGACACGTTGCCTCGGTGATGTATTCGACGTTACTTCCTGTTTTTGTCTTCTCTCTGTTTGTTTTCCATTTGAAATCGTCAGTTTTGAACTAGTGGGAACGTGCTCCAAGCTCAACAGACTTCCGATGGGGAGGCCGGTGGTACTAGAGAAGGGTATGAGGAGTGGGGGCCTTATTTGCCTGCAGGGGGCGGGGCCTCCAACATCGTCTTGTGTTGCTTGTGTTGTGTGCTTGTGTTGCTGTCCGAGGGGGCCTCCTTAAAGTGGCTACTGGCCCAGGCCACCCTAGAAAAGCCAGTTTTTCTGAGCGCCAAAGGGGCCAGTTTTTCTGAGCGCCAAACTTGAAGATGCTTCTAGGTGATTGGTGTAAGGTCATTGTCACAGGCCTGCTAACTTAAATTATTCTGAAGGAAGACATTCAATGGTGCATGGACAGGCCAGTGGATGTCCGACCCAACCTCAGTTTCACCAGTTGTAAGAGAGGTTTCTTTTGAGATGGTGCAATAATTGAATAGGAAAATCCAAGTGCTGAGCGTGCTGGGTTTCAGAAAGGCTGACTGAGGTGGGCGAAGGTGGTCGGCTTCCTTTCCCGATGGACTTTCTGAAAAGTCATGTCAGTTCATGACCTAAAGCCTCCGCGACAGAGTAGCCATTCGCCCCAGTGACAGAGCCCTGAGGTCCACCTAGGCTGGGAGAATCACCTCCACCGGGGATGAAGCAGGGGCCCTGTGTCCAGAAGCCCACCTCAGCTTGCTGGGAGAAGCAGGAGTCTTGGGGCTGGGGGGGCTCGAGTGTCTCCTTCGCCCCAAGAGATCAGGGGTGCAGAGCAGACCGCAGAGTTCACCACCAGCCAGAACAAGGCCTTGACCTTCCCTGAAGAAGAGACTGGCATTCAGGGTTTGGGTCCCCAGGCAGGGAACAGCAGATACTGGGGCCCTGGCCCTGGGGGTGGGAGGACTGGTGCACAGTGGGCAGGCCACAGGTATGACACAGGGGAGGTGCTGGCCATGCACAGGGAGGAGGCCAGATTCTGTTCTGAGACCCCAGGAAGCCACTGTTGTGGTCCAAGCAGGGGAAGCACTCATTTCCAGCCTGGGGGACAGGTGACCCTTCCTTGACTTGGTTTTACATTTCCAGGAGATCATGCTGGCTTCTGTCTAGAGTGGGAAGCGGAGGGCTGGGAGGCTGGGCTGTGGGCCAGGTAAGGGAGGCGACGGGATAGGAGACCAAGGGGCTGCTTTCACAGGTGGGACGAGCGCCGCGCGGTGAGGGGCTGCTGAGGAGGGTGAGGGGAGGGTCTGTGGAGGAGACATCTAACCCCTAGTCCCCTCACTGGGAGAGACTTCAATAACCCCCACCTCTCAGAGAGTCTGTGAAGGTTAAAAATGAGGCCCGAGCCACGACAGTTACCCAAGACTGCCTTCCCACCAGCACACAAAGCGGACGGCTGTCTTGAGCGTTGCTACTTCTGATCCTCGCCCTCAGTAAAGTGGGAAGTAGGGCCTGGGCTGGAATGGGCGACAGGGCGGGTTTGGATTGCTTTTTTCTGAGAAATCATGTGCAGATCCCCAAGCAAAATGGTGATGCAATAAACTTCCATGTTCTTAAAAACATTTTGATGTTTACGAAAAGAAAGTTAACAGGGAGCCGAATCATGACCGTCACGAAGCCCAACGTGCCCATGATCGCATGGCTTCCCAGAGGACAACAAGCGAGCCAGACCAGGGACTGTCCTTCGGGCCAGGACCCCGGTGTCCATCCCCAGCACTCACGCCTGGCAATGCCGGGGGTGGGGAGTGGGCGAAGGGAGGGGAATTCCTACCTTCGGGTCACACCGGGCCTAGCACACACTGCTGAGAACCTCATGGGTCTCACGCTTCTGAAGTTTATTAACTGGGGAGACTGGCCCAACCCTGTGGGGTCTTCCTGTGGCTGGGAAGGCTCCCTGGAGGAGGGGGGACATCAGGGCTGTGTGAAGGATGGGAGGAGGGGCCGATGGGGCCAGGCTCCCTGCTCAGGGTGCAGCTTGGAGAAGGACACATGACTGGTTTTCCCTGAGCCAGCATATTTTCCATTCTAAATATAGCCCAAGATGACCCAAGACATCTTCCCCTCCCAAGGAGACTCAAGGTTCTGTATTTTCCCATATTTCTCTGACTTCTGAAGAACTGAACGGTGAGATCTGTGGGTGAGATGGGAGGCTTTACCCTCCCATCCCCTGACCCCGTGGACCCTGGGTCCTAAGGAGCAATGTCTAACCCCCTTTGAGAGGAGAGCCTGCCCTGGGTCAGGAGCTCTTTTTGGCCCCCAACCTTTAGTAGGTATCCAAATATGGGGCAAGCCCTCTTCCTCCAGGAGAGTGGAAACAAGGCTTCTATCCCCCTAGGAAGGGTCACCTGTCACCCAGGCTGGAAATGAGTAGCTTTCCACCACCCATGGGTTGGTTCACCCCAGCATCTCAGGAGCGAGGCCCATCCTGATGAGTTTTAATTGGACAATGGATCTTGACTTCCCCTTGAAACCTTGCTGCACCATCAGGTTGATACTTTGATCCCATCTCCAGAAGGTACAGGATACAAGCCTTCTGGAAAGAGGGCACCCACTGGCTGTGACTCTTGGCTCCGTGGGCCTTCGCTGCTTGTTTGCAAAGGGGGGCAGGGGATAGTTTTCTGTATCTGAGCGAGGCTCTGCTAATTGCTGCACAAGCACTTCTGGGGAAGTTCAAGTTTCCAAAGGCCTGCCCTTAACCCTGACCGTGCCAGCGCTTCCCAAACAGGGCGCTGGAGGGCATTTGTGAAAGCGCATTTCGGGAGACACAAGCCAAGTGGTTATCTCCAAAGGGTTAATGACCAAAGAGTGAGGACAGTCATGGTAAGTTATATATAGCAAACAGTGAGCAAAGCGGGCAAGAGGAAAAAAAAAAAGAAAGGGAAAAAACCACACGGAGACACTCCCCCTCCCCCCTCCAGCAGCCCATCCCCCATCCTCCTGCATCAACACTGTATATACAGACCACAGATCGGGGCATAGTTAAATTTGGCACACGGAGACTACAGCAAAGAAAGAAAACATATCAAGTTACGCGGAGTCCTATTCAGATTTGGGCCGGGGCCTCACCCGCACAATGCTGAGTAGAGGAGAACAAGGCCGCCGTGTGTTGTCGAAAAGCACACCCGTGAGTTTGGCTTTCCTTTCAGTCATTTGCTGGCCCGGCCCTGGGCAACAGGTTAATTCCCTGCCCCACAGGTGGAGACAGATAAAACAAACCCAAATGGCGTAATGGGCCACAGGAAACCTTTCTTTCAAAACTTGATCCATCTCCAGAGAGGAAACACGCAAGGACTTTGCTCTGGACAGTAATCTGTTTTCTTAGGGCCGCTGGGAGAGACCTGGTGGCCAGGGTAAATAAGGCAAGGCAGCCATGGAGGGGGTTTTTGGCAGGCGGAGCTGCAAGGGAAGTTCGAAAAGACCACTTCCTATGCTCTATTCCCAGCCGAGAGCAAGCTGTCAATCTCAGAGGACGAAGGTGCTCTGGAAAAAGCCAGTGGAGAGAAAGGGGTCCCCCCGCGAGGGAGAAACCTAAGCCACAGGTGCACGCCGGGGTCCCCTCCTCCTGCCTGGGGCTGGCTCACCTGGCCAGAACCCAGCCTGCAAGCCTGCTCCCCTCAGAACTCCCTGAGTGGGGAGAGCAGGCTGGGACTTGTGAAATGCAACCCGGGGTGGCTTTTGGCCTCTGCGCTGGGCAGCCGGACAGGCCCACCACAGGCAGGCGGCCAGCGGGGACTGGCGGAGGCTCGGCGGCAGGCAAAGCCGGCACGGGGAGGGTCAGATATGTTTTAGTCATCAGAGGTTGTCCCTGCCAGCAGGCGCTAAGGAAGGACTCCCTGAGGAGATGAGACAGCCGGGGTTGCACGGAGCCTAGGAGTCCTCATGCTGATCCCCATGTTGCCAAGTACATGGGTCTTTTCAAAGCCAGGCCACGTTGTGACCCTACTTGGGCTTTGCCGGACCCTAGGTGGGCAGGGCAGCGCCGCCATTTTGCAGGGGAAGGAGTTGAGGCACAGTGAGGCCACATCCTGTCGGTGTGGGCACAGCTGTTTCAGAGGGCAGCCCCTTATCCTGGCTCTCCGGGTAGGCATGTCTAAGGAGCCAGTCCCCGCCACACAGGTTAGTGGTTCTCACTTCTGGGCACATGCCAGCATCCTGGGGTCATACTCTACCTGGTGGGACCCCTTCTCCTCAAGGTGGGCCTGGGTATCCTGCCCTAGTCCCAGCCCCCAGCAGTGAGTGGGTGTGCAGCAATCTCAGTTCACACTGGCTCCTGCCATGGACCTGAGCCCAGTCTCCAGCAACAACTGGGGGACAATAGGGCAAAGTGTTTCCTGAGCTGCTCCAAACCCTGAGGGACCCAGCACCGCATCTCTTTCCCTGCCTGTGACTTGATGGCTCCACAGTCTTGCTTGGCTCCCCATCCAGAAAAGATGCTGTAAGATGTTGAACTGTGTCCTCTTAAATTTCATATGTTGAAGTCCTAACCTCCCCCCTCCCCAATACCTCAGAATGTGACCTTGTTTGGAAATAGGGTCATCATAGATATAACTAGTTAAGATGAGGTCATACTGGATTAGGATGGGCCCCTCATCCCATACGACAGGTGTCTTTATAAAAATTAAAGAGGAATTTTGGACATAGATGTGCACACACAGGGAGAATACCATGGGGACATGAAAGCAGAGATCGAAGTGTCACATCTACAAGCCACAGAATGCCATGGAACGCCACAGATTGCCAGCAAGCCCCAGAAGCTGGGAGGGAGACCTGGACTGGATTTTCCCTCATAGCCCTCAGGAGGGACCAACCCCACTGATGCCCCTGCCCTGGGAGCTGTGGCCGCCAGAGCCTTGAGACAGTATGTTTCTGTTCTGAGGCCCTGTTGTTGAGACTTTGTTACGGCAGCCGTTAGCAAATACAGATGAGGAAAAGGCCAAGGTATCTATGGTTAGTTTACCCTGAAACCCGACTTTGAAGCCCCTTCCAGCTCTGCTCTGCAGACATTGATTTGATCCTGTTTCATTGCCCAAGCAAAGAGCAAAATGGTGTAATTGCAAAACACAGTCCATGACTTCTCTGCTCTAGGACATCCTGCCGGCAAAAAGAAGGAAATGTCCCTCCTCCAAATCCTAACTCTCCTTGGTTCTGAACAGAAATCACATTCTGTGTAATTTTCCCCTAATGACTCCAAGCCAAGAGAAGCCCCACTATCTCTTCTGGGCACAGGTGGGACTTTCTGCAAATGATAATGTAGAAGAACCCCTCTTTTTCAACAAGTGCAAGGTCCAGCCTCTTGCTCACTTCCTGGTCATCCCAACCAGTTTTCAGCAGGTTGAAGAAGCAGCAGAAGACCCAAAAATTCATTCATGTGACTAAAATGAAGAATGAGGGTCAGGAGCTTGAAGCTCTAGCTCACCCAGGTAAGGAATAAGGTCGCCTAGAGCATCAGCCAACACTCTGCCTTCTGCCCTCACCAGATTATGGAGTCCTTACTGTGACACATCCCCACTTGGCGGGAATTTCTCCTGACGTGACAACACCAGCACCTCCGTGACTTTGCATCAAGCCTCAGCCTCCCTCCCCTGATGGCGTGGAGCCCAGGGACGCCGACATCCTCTCAGACTAAGGAAGTCTCCCCAGAGCGTGCCACTATTCCCCGGAATCCTGGCAGCATCCCTAGTGATGGGGCTTTGGGCGTGGTGATCCTTGGGGCTAAATTCTTTAGCACTAACATGGACCATGAAGTAAGGCTTATTAGACTTGGTCTTCGAATGCCCCCCTTCCTCCCTTGCTTTTGTTGCTTTGTTCCTGAATTCGGCCTCCTGCTCTACATCTGCCTGCCAAATACCTTTTTCAGCCTCACTGTTCCCCCACAGCGTCCTATTGTTTATACAAGATATTTTTCTTCCACTGAGAATTTCTTAGTGCATCAATTAGAATGCAGGATTTTGAGAGTCTCCTGCTTCCCTCCATCTCCCCTCCTACACTTTAGTGACTTGCATGTAGAAACCACACAGTACAGATGTGTGGAAGGCTGATTCAGTGTGAATGTCTTCTGTTCATTTACTCTTGTTACCTGCTGTGCTCCCCAATCCTTTCCCCATTTGGTCCCCACGTTCCTCCCGCGTCAGCATTTGATCTGCTCATCCAGTGATGTCGGTATCTCCTGATTTAGACCAAACAGACAGGAGGGTTCACTGTAGCTGATTCCTCATCCACTCAGAGCCAAAGGACTCATAAGTTTTTAGAGCTGGAAGATTCTTTAGAAAGTATTTAGTCCATTTCTTTAAGAAGAGGCCATGTGACTTGCCCAGGGTCAAATGGCAGGGTAAGTGGCAGAAGAGAGAGCCTGGAAGCCAGATGTCCTGATTTGATGCGAGACCGTTCATCATGTGGATGAAGACATCATCCATATGGCTGGTGTAGGGCGAAGGGGGCAGGGGGTCACATCATATCTGTTCTGGAAGGTTCCCTCTATTGGTCCCTGGGCATTCTAGCTTAACTTTAATGGCTCCCAAGTAAGGCCAGACCCCTTTGTCCCATCGGCTCCACAGGGGTAGTGTGTGGGCTGCTGGAAGGCAGACCCGCCCCCAGTACAACCAGGTCCCATAGACCCTGTTTCTGGCACGAGTCCTGGAATTCCTTCCCGTCCACGAAACTGCTCCTCATCTCTCTGTGCCAAGCAGAGACACTGTCTCCTGTTCTATCTCGCACATCCACAGGTGTGACCGACAGGGAGCGTCTTCCATTTAAAGTGTCATGCAGATGTCAGAGGTAGGGCTCTTTCCAACCACTGAAGAAACATAAAGCAAAACAGTCCTGTCGGCATAGACATACGGCTCATTGTTTTCAATCTGCACACATGTTTTACATCAAGAGAGGGCTTGTGGTCGGGGCAGGGGGAGCTGAAGGGAGATTCAAAGGTTCTTCGGCTCTCAAAGATCTCAACCTCTTCAAAGTTTCAACCCTCAGAGCTCTTACAACATTTCATCCCACTCAGGAGAGAGGCAATTCTGCCCACACTCTCGGGTGCTTGCGTGGGGGCTTGGCTGTGGTCCAGAAGGATGGAGAAAGGAAACGGGAGGGTCACCTCACTGCAGATATTTTCCCTGGAGGCTGTCATTTCTCCTTTGGGATTTGAAAGGGCTCCCTAAGGCACATTCACGCACAGAGAAAAGGTGAAATCTGTCTGCTGGGGAGGCCGCACCAAGCTGTGGGCAGTAGAGGGTATCACGAGCTCACAGTGGGGGGTGGAAAAGAGCAGCTTCTACCTGGGACTCCAGACAGGTGGGTGCTGGCTGGAGCCAGGGTCAGGGAGGACAGGTGATCAGGAGAAGGCGGAAGGGTTTATATGCAGTTATCATCAGGGTTTCTAGCCTCAGTCTTCTCAACTGCGCATTGGGAGTAATAATAGCTTCATGATATTTGGGGGGTTCACCCAATGAGATCATTACGTGTGGAAATGCTTGGCCCAGAGAGATGAGGAGCAGTTTCGTGGATGGGAAGGAATTTCAGCACCCATGCCAGCTTCTGGCTGTCTTCTCTCTGAGTGATTGTTTCTAAGGGGAAAGAGAAGCAAGAAGATGCCTCCAACCCACAGGTCAAGTCCAGGCAGGTCAAGTTGGAGTATAAGAATATCACATACACACACTGTGCCCCAGATGGTTTGTAATCAGAGGGCCGTGTGGAAAGCAGAGTGGCAGGGCAACAGAGTGGGACCGGCAGAGCCTAGTACCTGGGGTCAGTACTTGAGCTCTGCTACCTCAGATGGGTCCCTCGCCTCCCTGACCCTGTTTGTCCATAAATGGGAGAGGACTGCACACAGCAGTGGCAAGCCTCGTGCAGAATGATCCCGGGAGACAGCTGGAAATGACAGGGTGCTGAAATGTGTGATGCTGTTGTTCTTAAAGGCAGGGAGAAAGGAGGGAGGGGATGAGAAGAGAGGGGAAGGGTTTAGCCTTTATTTAAAAATTTTTTTAAATTTTAAAATAGTTTTACGTTTCCAGAAAAGTTGAAAAAATAGTCCAAAGAGTTCCCACTTACATCACACCTAGTTTCTCCTATTGTCAGTGCCCTATATTAGTAAGGAACATCTGTCATATTTAATAACCAATATGATGTTATTATTAATTCAAGTCTCTATATTCATATTTCCTTTGTTTTTACCTAACATCCTTCTGCCTAGGATTCCATCCAGGATACCATTACATTTAGCTGTCAGGTCCCCTTTAGGCTCTTCTTGGCTGGGGGCAGTTTCTCCGATTTTCCTTGTTTTTGATGACCCTGACAGTTTTTGGGAGTACTGGTTAGGCATTTTGTAGGATGTCCCCACGTTGGGATCTGTCTGGTGTTTCCTCATGATTAGGGTAGCATTATGGGCTTCTGGGAGGAAGACACTGAGGTAAAGCGCCCATTCTCATCACCTCATTGTCAAGTGTACATGCGTTCCACATGACTTATCATTCTTGACGTTGACCTTGACATCCGGCTGAGGTAGTGTTTGTAGAGTTTCTTCTTTGAAGAAACTTTGAAAGGAGGTGACTAAGTGTACTTGACGCTTAAGGAGTGGGGAGTTCAGGGGCACCTGGGTGGCTCAGTCATTAAGCGTCTGCCTTCGGCTCAGGTCAGGATCCTAGGGTCCTGGGATCAAGCCCCGCATCAGGCTGCCCGCTCAGCCCTCTCCCTCTCCCCCTGCTTGTGCTCCCTCTCTTGCTGTCTCTCTCTGTTACATAAATAAATAAATAATCTTAAAAAAAAAAAGGAGTGGGAGTTCTGCTCCACCTTCTTGGGAGTGGAGTGGCTACATCAATTATTTGAAGTTGTGCTGCATGGGAGATTTGTCTAGTCTCCGCCATTCGTGTATTCATATTCTTGGTATGGACTCTTTCATATTCATATATATCAGTGTGAGTCATGCCTATTTATTTTATACTTGTATTACTTATAATCCAGTATGACTTCATTGCTCAGATTACTCCAGTTTGGGCCATTGAGAGCTCTTTCACATGGCTGCTGTGTTTCTTTGACACACCCCCACCATCGTGTGCTGTTTGTTTTTCCTAGCACTTTCTTACTTTCTGACATTATAAGATGCTCCAGGATCATCTTGTATATTCCCTGCCCATCCTTAAATCAGCCATTTCTCCAAGAAGTCTCAGTTTCTTTTATAGTAGAATGATACTACAATTCTGAACTCTGTGCATCAGATGTGTTCATTGCTGCAGGGATGTCATTTATTTTGGACCCTCTCAGCTGACTTAGCAAGGAAATATATGTGTTTATACCAACCCATAGCTACAAATATTTTGTATGCATCCCTCTGTATCTGTATGAGGCTAAACGTGAGTTCTTACTGATGTCACCAATGCTAATCCACTACCAAGTGAACGATTCTAGCCTTCCCCCTTTACTTGTCTATAACTTCTCACTCCAACAAGAGGAAAATTCACTCCCACCACCTGTCATCCATTTATTGAACTTTTCAATTCCAAAATTCATGATGGGTGGCTTCAGAATCATCAACTCCTATCCCATGGGAAACAACTTTATCAATAAGAATATAGTGTTATGGACGATTCCTTCTGCTTTGGTCTTACAATTTCCACTTATTTCCAGTACTACTAGGGTCAGCACCTTTTATGCCCACCTCTTCAGTGAGGTGATTTCCTACATGTGTAATACAGTTACAATTTTTTTCTGGTCAGATTCATTATTCTCTCCCAGAATCCCCTGACCTCTTGAATAAATTTAAAAAATTTGCATTTATCTGAAGATTTCCTAAGATGAAAACTTGGATGAGTAATTTTAGATTCTCCCTTCCTCCCTCCCTCCCTCCCTCCCTTCCTACCTTCCTTTTTTTTTTTAAGAGAGGGAGAGAGAGAGTCTTCAGCAGGCTCCACGGCCAGTGCAGAGCACAGAGCAGGACTCCATCTCATGGCCTGGAGATCATGACCTGAGCTGAAATGAAGAGTCGGATGCTTAACTGACTAAGCCACCAAGGTGCCCCAGATTTGTCTTTTTTTTCTAATATATGCACTTAACACTATAAATTTCCACTAGTCTGTGTTCCGTCACTATGGATTACTTTATATTTTCTAAATATAAAAAAAATTAAAAATTTATAAAAATAAAAAATTTATTTAAAAATAAATTTTAAATAAAAAAATTTAAAAATTTATAAAAATTTATTTTATAAAAATTTACCAAAAAAATTTTATGTAAATAGATTCACGCAGTTTGTGGTTCCCCCCTCCTCAGCTTCTTTCACTCAGTGTAATTATTTCTGACTCATTCATATTCTTGCATGTGTCAACAGTTTTTCCTTCTTATTGCTCCCTAGTATTCCTTTATATGGATGAGCCTCTATTTACTTATTTACCTGTACTGCACCTCTGAATTCTTTCCAGTTTTGAGTTATTGAAAAATAAAGCTGCTAGTAGCCTTCATGTGGGAATCTTTGTATGAACATACATTCTCATTTCTCTTCGGTAAATACCTAGGAGTGGAATGGGTGGGTGATACGGTGAGTGCGTGCTTAATTTTGAAACAACTGCCCATCTATTTCCATAGTGGTTGTACCATATTGCATTCCCACCACAGCCCGTAAGGTTCCAGTTCTTGCCCATTTCAGCATGGTCAGTATTTTTAATTTTCGACATTTCAGTCGGTGTGTGGTGCTACCTCATGTTGTTTCCGTTTGCATTTCCCTAGTTACTAATGGTACTGTGCTTATTTGCCATTCATACTGCTTCTTTGATGAAATCTATGCCTAGTTCCTTTTCCCACTTATAAAACTGGGTTGTGTGCTTTCTTCTTACTGATTTTGATAATTTTTTTTTTAATATCCTGGGTTCAAGTCTGTTATCAGATATGTGATCTGCAGTTATCTCCTCATCTGTGGCTTATTTATTCCCCTCTTTAGGGTGCCCTCCTAGAGCAGAAGTTCTAAAATTCTATGAAGCCAATCTATCAAACCTTTTTTTAATGTCATGCTTTTGCTATCTTATCTAAAAAGTCTTCACCTAACTCAGAGTTGCAGTTTCTGAGTTTAGTTTCTGAGTCTTTTGGATTTGCCTGTCTGCTTAGAACTTTTTTCTGTATTTTCATGTTGGACTTATACAGTTATAGGTTTTAAAAATGGACCTATGATCCATTTTGAGTTAATTTTTGTATATGATGTGGGGTGTTTGTCAAAGTCCAATTTTTTTTTTCATCTGATGATAAATTCTAAGGTCAATTTTTATTTCTACAAAAAAAGGCAGTCAAAACAATATAAAACACATGTAAAGGATATTACTGAATGAGCTTCAAGTGGAGCTTGACTCTGCAAAGGCTGTGAGTCCAGAGGGAGAGGGAAGGCCGTCTTGTTCCTGGGCTGGCCGGCTGCTCCGAAGGAAGGGGCCAGCAGGGTGCTGGGGACCCCAGCCTGCTGCTGGCCATAGCCGAGTACCACCAATTCCAACCCCGCAAAGGGTCAAACTAAAGTCCAATTTTTCATATGGCTAAATATTCAATTGTTCCAGCAGCATTTACTGAAAGAATGTTTTTTTCTTATGGATCTCTCTTTGCCTCTTTGCTGAAGATCAGCGGTCCATATACGTGTAGGTCTATTTCTGAAATATATATTTTGTTCTATTGATCTGTTTGTCCATCTATATGCCAATACACATTGCTTCATTCTGGTAACTTTATAATAAGACCTACAATCAGGTAGTGCCAATCCTCAAAATTGTTTCTCTTCTTCAGAATCCTCTGGGATGTCCTCAAAATTGTTTCTCTGCCTCAGAATCCTGTCCCAGATGTATTGTGTTTCCTTTTGAATCTTAGAATCAGTTTATCAATTTTGACAAGCACAAAGGGTTTAGGGGCTTTTGACCAGGTTCATGTTGAACCTACGTATCAGTTTGGAGAAAATTACCATCTTAACAATGCAGACTCTTCTGACTCAAAACATGGTATGTCTTTCTATTAGTTTTATTCAATTCTTCTCAACAATATTTGATAGTTTTCAGTATATAGACCTTTCTCATTCTTTGTCATATTTATCCCTAAATAGTTCTGATTTTTAGGTTACTAGAAATAGTATTTTTTAAAAAGATTTTATTTATGTATTTGAGAAGGAGAGAGTGAGAGAGAACAAGTGGGAGGGGAGAGAGGGAGAATCAGACTCCTCACTGAACAGGGAACCTGATGAGGGGCTCATTCTCAGGACCCTGAGATCATGACCTGAGCCAAAGGCAGACACTTAACTGGCTGAGCCACTCAGGCACCCCTAGAAATAGTATTTTTTATTTTAATTTCAGATCGCCCACTGCTTGTACAGAGGCATGCAAGTGATTTTCCTGTATTGATCTTGTATCCTTTCTGAACTCACTGATTCCTTTTAGTGGTTTTTGTAGATTCATATTATTTTTGCCATTTTTTTCTTTCATCTGGGAAAATAAATCTAGTGTCCCTACTCCATTTATCTGTAATGGAAGTTTGAAGGACTTGCTTTTAAAAAGTTTATCTACTAAGGTGATTGACGATATGGGTAGAATCACCATTGGTCAAGGCACAGTGTCAGTAAGACCCATATACATGGGAAACAATGAGTGTAGTCTACTCTCACTGTGGCCCATAAAAACCGAGGGTAATTCTTAGAATGCTTTCCCCAGTAAATGACAATAAGCTATGTGACGATATGGCTTGGGAGCCCCATCTGTAAATAAGTGTGTTAGACCCAGTGATTTTGTGTGCAGCTAAAGGATGTCAATAACTTCAATGAACGTGCAAGTAGATCCTCCCCCAGAGCCTCTGGATAAGAGCATAAAACTAGCTGGCACCTGATTTCAGCCTATGAGACCTGAGCAGACACTTAGCTGAGCCCACCTGGACTCATGACTTCCAGAAATGTGTTTTAAGATGCTGAAGTCTGTGCTCAATTGTTATGCGGCATTAGATAATGAGTGCAGTCATAAACCACAAGCATTTTCATGCTAGTGAACTTATTTGACATCTGTTTCAGTGGCTGAAGAGTATTCTATTCCACGGATGTCCATACTTTGGTCAGCATCCTTTAGTCTGCTTTCTTCTATATCCTCCACTTTTTTTTTTTAAACAATAAATATATACCATTAGAATACTATGAATAATTTACATAAACCTCAAACCCATAAGAATTTGCAAGACAGAACTCAAGGTGCATTTTCCCATAGACACATGTTTGGGGGTGATTAGAATCCTACGACACGCCAGAAAAGACTTCATCCCAAGGTTGCATGCCCCATGCGCTATTTCTAGTCAGCGGTAAATTCCAAGTTTTAATACAAGAAGGCAAGAATAGATGGCTTTTCTCCCTTCACCTCCCACACCTGAAGAAGACCAGGAGCTATTGTCAGACCTACCCAAGAAAAGACCAACCCTGCATTAGGAGAGGAAGAGACAGAGCCCCTCCGAGCATGGGTACCGGGGCTGCCCCGTCCCACCCACGCAGGTGTGCGCATGCGTGTAAAAGTGTCTGCGCAGGAGTCACCGACAGAATGTGTTGGAAACTATGTGTGCGTCCAAGAATATAGGTTCTACGGCAAGTAACAGGCTGTGGTGTGCGATCATGTACTTTATAACCTTCCCATGTTTTCGTTCTTCATGCCCTGTGTCCTCTCCTACAGGCAGCCCCTTCCACCTCTCCTTGTCCCCTGTCCTTCTCTCCACCCTCACTCTCTGCACAGGGCTTGTCCTCTCTCTCTCTCTCTTTCGGACTCCTTTCCATCCCCTCTTAGACCACTTTCTCCCCGATCTCCCTGCCCAAACTAGAACAGTGCAGATGTCCTTCAGTGATGAAGGGTTAAGCAAACACATGGCGGCACATTCCTGCCTTAGAGTGCAAGTCGGCAAGCAAGAGGATGCTGGGTCTCTGTGAATGACGGGATGAGTCTCTGGGGAGATATAGTGAGCACAAAAGGCATACATACTACGATTCCATTTAGCTAATATTCTTGAAATGACAAAATTATGAAAGCAGAGAACAGACTATTGGTTGCCGGGAGTTTCCGAAGGGGAGGGAGTAGGAGGGACCGATGGACCCCCATAAAATGGCAACACGAGAGATCTTGTCAGTTACAGAAGTAAAGCACATCTTTTTTTTTTTTTTTTTTAAGATTGATTGATTTATTTTGTTAAGGATTTTATTTGTATTTATGTATTTGACAGAGAGAGACACAGCAAGAGAGGGAACACAAGCAGGGGGAGCCAGAGAGGGAGAAGCAGATTTCCTGCTGAGCAGGGAGCCGGATGCGGAGCTCAATCCCAGGACCCTGGGATCATGACCTGAGCCTAAGGCAGACGCTTAACGACTGAGCCACCCAGGCGCCCCTTATTTATTTATTTTAGAGAGAGAGAGCATGTGCACACGAGTCGGGGAGGAGAGGGAGAGAGAGAATCTCAAGAAGATTCCATGCTGAGCATGGAGCCCAATGCAGGGCTCCGTCTTGAAACCCTGAGATCATGACCTGAGCAAAATGAAGAGTCGGAGGCTTAACCAACTGAGCCACCCGGGTACCCTGGAGCTAAAGCATATTTTGACTGTGGTGATGGATACCCAAATCCACACACATTGGCTAAAACTGCACAGGATGGAATGCACACACACACACACACACACACACACACACACACACACACCCTCTCTCACTAACGAGTATACGTAAAAGTTATCAGAGTCAATATTCTGGCTATGACATTATACTATGGTTCTGCCAGATGTCACTTTCGAAGGAAACTGACTGAAGGGCACACAGGATTTCTTTGATTTATGTCTTACAACACCTATGAATTTACAAAGATCTCAAAAAGTTTAATTGCAAGAAGTGAAGGAGAAGTAAAGATTTTCTCAGACAAACAAAAGCGGACAGTGTTCACTGCCAGGAGATGGGACAAGAAGTTTTTCAGGCAGAAACTTGGGTCCGTGTAAGGCAGGGATGAGTGCTGGAGAAGGAAGAAATGAAGGTAAAATAAAATTTTTGCCTTTTTCTTGACCTTAATTGATTTAAATTACCAGCTGTGGTTTTATAGCTTTCTTCTTATATTTTGGAGTTAATTTTTTGTTCAATATCAAGCATGGTTCTTTTTTTAAAGCTTCAGGCCTCAGGCAGGCCCCGCCCTCATGGGCCGATGGCTGCAAGGGCCTGGGAGGAATCCTCAGGGCCCCAGGTTCTCCTGAGGGTGCTCCAGCCTCACCTTGCCATGGTCCCCATTGTCTCTGAGAAACCATGACAACTTCTATCAGAGGGGGACCACTGACCCCGCAGCACATGGATGTTATCCAAGGCCATTGGAGTGGGTGACAGAAACAAGGGCACTGGAATCAGGCAGATCTGACTTCAAACCCCAGTTCTGCCTCTTCGCTGTGTGACGTTGAATAAGTTACTTAATCTCTCTGGTTCCAGGGCTCACGTTTACTAGTACTTTTTCAGGGTATCTGTGGCAGTTAGAGGACCTAACACATGGGGCAGAGAAACTGCCACATGCTGGGCACTAAAATATGTTCGTTTCTTTCCTTATTAGGATGTTTATGACTGTTCCTCCTACTGCGTAGACAGTTGGCACACTCAAATAGAATACTCCATTCCTTAACAGAATTCACATGTCAGATCTACACTGCTTTGTTCTTGCCTGAAAGTTGATTCTCTGCAGGGAGGCCAACAACTACCATTTCTCAGTTCTCCTTACAGCTCGGGCCGGGGAAAAGTTACGTAGGAATCCTTGCAGCTTCAGGCAACAGCTCTGGATCCAATGACCCAAAGAAACAACAATCCCACTTTGTCCCTTCTCCCAAATCCCCTGGAGGGTTGAAGCCTGGTGATGCCTTTCCGAGGTTCCGAACACTGGGCACCTTGGTTTTCATGCAATTCTATAGTCCATTTCTCTGCACAGAAGTAAAAATGGTGTCTTTAAAATGAAAATCAGTTTCTGTTAGATCTCTACTCCTTGAATCCACTCAGTGGTTCGTGTTGCACTGGAACTAAGAGTTCCTAATTAGGGAGGCTCATGGAGTCCCCAAACCTATTCTAGCCTTATCTCTTTTTGCTCCCTCAATGGCTCACACCACTCATCCACACTCACCTTCTTTCTGTTTCTCAACAACTTGAGTGCATTTGGCCTCAGGGCCTTTGCACTTGCTGGTTTCTCTGGCTGGAATGCTCTTCCTTGATCTGAGCATGCTGGCCTCCCATCTTCTTGCCCTGTCCCCAGTGTTGTCTTAGCAGGCACATTTCCTGTCCATAGTCTACAGTGGAGGGGCTTCCTCTCCCTCAGCGGCCCTCTCTTTTCCCCCTGTTTGCTCCGTGGCAGGTGCCACAATCCAAAATCATCACATTCATTTATGTGTTTATTTGTTTTTTGCCTGTTTCCTCCTTGAAGAATAACAGCACAACAGGACAAGGGACCAGGACTTTGAAATCCCTGGTGCCCAGATCTGGGCCAGACATTTGGTGTGGGTGGTTCCCAATACCTCTTTGTAAATGGATAATTGTTCCTTCCCATCCCGGCACAAGTACTCACGCCCGGCCAAGGCAACCCCGGCTCCGACCTCTGGAAAGCCATTTGTGGATCCCAAGCCATGCCCAGACCACACTTGCTGCAGCTCACCCAAGAGAAGCGTGCCAGTGACCTCAGACAGTCACACATGGCAGGGGGCCCAAAAACAGAGACTTCTCAGGCCAGGCCTGGGAGCCAGGACGGGAGGTGCTGGAAAGGGGGTAACCGAGTGAGTCGTCCCCCCCTCCCCCACAGGGGCAGTCACGTAGGCGGATTGCTTGGGATTTGGGAATGGTGCTAATTCAGTGACACCAAGGCAAAGGGATTGTACCTGAGGAAGATTTACATCTCCTTTTCCATATCTCACACTGCACCTCCTCCCCCCTCACCCGCTGAGCTGCACACCACTCCCTCAGGGGTCCTAACGCGGCAATAATAACCAGCTCAGCGGCCCGCCACTCAGCCTGCTGAGCCCCAGCCAAGACGAGAGGGGCTGCCCCCACTCCCCGCCAATATATAGATATGTACGTATATATCCACAGAGGAACATTTGTCAGGAGGCTCCAGGAGAGAAATGACTATTCCATAAAGATTTCATTTTTGTTGGAGTCTATCCACATCTCTATATTGTCATAAAATTCAATAGGAAACTTCCATAAAAGAAGGAGGCACAATTAAAAAGAAATAGGGACAGCTCCAAGAGAGGCTGGAGATTAAAGACCAAGAGGCCCAGTTCAGGCGGGGGAATTTTATGAGCTCCCAAAGAAAGAAAAACACACCACACAGAAAAAGTGCCCACTAGAAACCATCCTGCTGTCTGCCCTGGGGCTGTCGCCTCTGTCAGCACCTGTGTGCCACAGCAGCCGGACTCAGTAGGAGACTGTGAGCATGGGTGCGGGCTGGACAGGGGCGTGGACCCCCAAGGGACACTGCAGCTGTCCGGGGAGCCAGAGAAACACCAAGTCTCCGAAGCAGAAGAGCCCCGTCCGTGCCGGAG
The DNA here is from genome assembly GCA_028646535.1 of Procyon lotor. Lineage (NCBI taxonomy): Eukaryota > Metazoa > Chordata > Mammalia > Carnivora > Procyonidae > Procyon > Procyon lotor. Next base: position 87,001,113 of record CM053610.1, on the reverse strand, counting down.
CCACGGCGATCTGGAGCTCCAGACAGATAATCCTTGCATCCCTAACCTGGGGGATTGGGTTGTTACCGCAGCTTCATAGGGAGGGAGAGAAGGCTTTTAATAATCAGGAAGTCAGATCCCTAACCAACACTGGATCAGAATATTCAACCTCAAGATCCCCCCACTCCCTTTTATCGGACCCTTTCTCCGATTACACACGCAATAGATGCTCATTGTAGAAATTTTGGAAATACAGAACACAAAAAGATTAACACTGACCATCATCTTTCTACCTAACCATACATATCTCTCCTCCTGATGTTTTTATTTCCCAATCTTTGGGAAAACACAGTTTTTAAAGAAGAAAATAATAGGAAAAGCTTGAGTATTGAAAATGGGGTGGAGGCGGGGGAGAACCACCCTCCAAAGCAGCCCAGGGGTGCCCAATGACCAAGCCCCTCGGGGACAGACAGAGCAGTCCTGTCCATCAGAATCCTGCGTAGCTCAAAGGGGCAACCAGATGTTTACAAAATGGGGCCTGGAAGAAGAAAGAAGTGGGGGAGTCCTCAGGGTTTTACCACCAAACAGAAGCAGAAAGATTTCATTGCCTGTCCCCACAGGGATGGTCTCTCTGCAGAGATCATGAAGTGGAAGCCTTGCCATGCTCCTCTCCAGGCTCTGTGAACTTTGCGGTGACGTCTGGTTCTCATGCTGACACCCTCTCCCCTTGCTCCAATCCAAGATCGTGGTGGCTAGACCTGCATTTCTGGGGATAACAGACACAGGGCTCCCCGGAGCCGTGGGGGTCCCCAGGGACCACTCTTCAGACAGCGGTGAGCCTCCGATATCTGCACACATCATTGGAGATTTGCACGGAGGCAACTCTCATTACTGTTACTTTTCTGGCTACATCGCCAGCAGCAGCAGCATTGCTACGACATTGAAGACTGCAGACAGGAAGTAAGACTTGCATTAAGGCAGGGCTGAGTCATGTCCATTCCAAGAACAATAAAGTGCTTTGAGCGACTTTTTTTTTTTCTATCAAAATGAAAATAGCTGTACCGCGTCCTTGTTTCCAGTTTTTGGATAGAGAACCATCCCTGGGGACTTGGCGCAGCTCTCCAATCGTGGCAGTTGGTTAGAGGCTGGTAGCATCTCTGGGAGGCCCCTGGCCTCCCTTGCAGTTAGCTCAGGCAATGCCTTGACACTGACCACTCACAGGGCTCAAAGGGACAGATCCGAAGTGCCTTTCCCAAAGCTGTTCCTCTTCTACTAAATATGAGCTCCATGGGTCTGGACAGGCTCCCGTTTACCCACACCCCTGCTTCTGCTATGGCCATGAGCTCACCATTACACATTTATAGCCATAAATATTATTTAAACTATATTTAGCGAGACAGATCCTGAGTAATAAAAAGAACTCTGAACAAGATGCTGGTGAACCCCCTCCTTCTCCACCTTTCAAACGAGAAGCCCAGGGCCAGGGTGGGTAGGAGGTGCACCGTCACCAGGCGATCACCAGCAGAGGCCACAGAGAGCTCTCACAAGCTGTGGCCAGGGAGAGGGAGTCTTCCCAGGCGGAGTGCGCAGCCCACAGAATCAGAGGCAGTGCAGGACAGGGGCGACGTCAGTGGCTCCAGCAAGGGTCCCCGCTGAGGAGCCCAGTGACCCAGAGACGAGGCAGACCAGACACATGGGGTGGGCGGGGTGGGGCTGCCTTGGGTGAGCCCTGGTATCTTATGTGGGCTTCTGGTGAGCCCCGTTCTTGACAGGGCTGGAGGGGAAAAGGTGAACTCCTGCAAGAAGTCTCAGGCCAAAGAGCCAGGCTCATCCGAAGAGTCTGGGAGGGGTTCAGACCCCAGGCCTGAAGTATCAGACAAAGGGCTGAGTGGGTTCTCGAACCATCCTCCAAGGTCAGCCTGGGCGCTTAGAAAAATGACCTTGATGTCCAGATGTTCAACCCCCTGAATGGACTCTTGAATTCCCTTGAGCTAAGAAAGGCCCATCCCCGGGGCCGTTAGCCTCAGTGACCTGATGGCCTTGGCCCAGAAGTCATTCTCACCCAGGCCTCTGCTCCCAGACTCACTTACACAGCTGCACCAACAGTGTCTATTGGAAAGTCAGAGAAAGTACTGGAAAACAAATGCTGTTCTAGAAGAAGCCTGGAAGGACCTCAGGAAAGTCATAGTAGTGATTCCTCGAGGGAAGGAAATCGGCCTTCGGCAAGAGTTGGGGGCTTTTCGTACTTGAAGCTCTTTACAATGTGCACGTATATTTTTTCTTACAATGTACATATATTAATTATAAAAATGTTATGACAAAAGAATACTATTGCTAATGATGATGGAAAAAAAATTACACAGATACTTTTTAAGTTGGAAGACAGGATGGGGCCCAAACCACAGTCTAGTAAATACATCTACTCTGCTTCAACATCCCTGGCTGGGCTCAGGGACAAAAATTTTGTTATTGGCCCCAGCCAGAAAAAACAAAGGTGAGGTGCATGTACAGGCCAGGGCTGGGGGAGGTAGAAGGTAGCTAGGCTCTCCCCCGACCTTTATAATAAAGTGATTGAGATCTCTTTTATAAATTAGGCATGTGCAATGAGCAGAAGGAAATGAAGCAAAATAATAGTTAAAAAGCAATGATGTATCACACTTATATCCTACTGACTATATGCCAGGTGTTGTTTAAGAACTCCATACACAATAGTTAATATAATCCAAATAACAACACTATGAGGGAGGTACTATCATTGCCTTCATTCAAAGAATTTGAGGCCCAGAGAGATTAAGTAAGCTGCCCAAGGTCACACAGCTAGTACCTGTTGGAGCTAGGATTATGCTGGTGGTCAGAGTCCACATATATTTCTGTATCTCTCCAGTATATGTCCAAAGCATTCAGCTTCTTAAAATTCTTTTATTTCAAGAGCTCATATGATAGGAGAGAAAATCCAGTCCACAGATCCAAATGGACAGGCTTGACATCTGAGGTGTCCCACGGTCATACTCTCACCACACAGAATTCCTTTGGTTGTCACTAATGGTGACAGGGACAAAGCAGAGGCAAAGAGTGAGATTCCCTTCGGGTAAAGCTTCAGAAAAACGGTGAAGGGGCAAGAAGGAGAATCAGATGGAGTGATGGGATCTAAGCTGGAAGCATCCAGCTTTGATGCTTCCAGCTTAGATGTAAGAGTGCAGCAGGGCCTAGAGGAGGAATAGACTTCTTTTCACATCTTATCTGCAAGAAGCAGTGTTCTCTGTTCATCTCAGCCGGCCCTGCCCCCGGGATTAGCCAGGCGTAAGTGGAGGGGACCCTGGCCTGGCGGTGTCTCCTCCCTGCTGTGCGTGCTGGGCTTTTCATCAAAGATGGCCGAGCCCCCCCTTCCAGTCCCTCTTCTGGAGAGCCTCTCCTGCTGCAGCCAGTTTCTGCGAGGCCATTCCTCCCCTCTCCATAACCTGTCACAGCACCCTTCCTGGTGTCTTTTTGCACATGAATCCTGGCTGTGCTGTCAGGATGGGGGGCCCCTGGGGTCTTTCCTCTTTGCTCCGGTGTTGGCCTGGCTGCATGGAAAAGTGGGAAAGGGTTTGCTCCTGAGAAGGGAGAAAAGCCTATGGACTGTCCTGGGGGTTCAAGGCCCCTGCATTCCCCAGGGGTTGACTGGCTTCTCCTTTCCATGTGGCAACTGCCTTGCCTCCTAAAGGAGCTGGTCATCCCAATCCCAGATCTCTGACATGAGTCTGAGCAAATGTGAAATGTGTCCTGGCTTCCTGAAACAAGCTCCATGCAGACCCCAGGTGGGCATGTCCGATTCAGCTGGTCAACCCTCTAGAGCACAAGTAGAAATGAAATGTCAGAGGGGAAGAAGAGGAGATACACGGTCAGCTCATACATTCACTTTCACTCTTATGTAGCTAACCTAATGAACACACACGGGAACTTGCACACTCATACACTCAACCCACACACACAGCCAAAGGCAGCAAGTGTCTCTAGGTGGAGGTAATTAAACATTGATCTAAGTCCCTTTGAAGCAATAAGGCTTTGCTAAAGTCTCTATGGTGTCATGATCACTGCCTCAAACAAGAACCCTGACTTTTTTGGAAAAAATGTGGTGGAATAAACCTAAGTTTTGCTACAGAAAATACATACTGAGGAATACGCAACAGGGGCCTGGGTGTTAGAGAAGTTATAAAAGGGAAGCAATCTATGTGTTTGCTGTGTTCTGGTTATTTCTATGTGATTACAAAAGGTGGGAAGCATTTGCCTTTGGAAATTGAGGAGATATGAATCTGCACACACGAATCCAAATCCAGCATCAAAATATAAGAGATGAACATCATAGACGAGTAAAGGAAAACCTGGCAAGAGACAATGGGTCTGCATTCGGCTAAAATTGTGATTGGTTCTTACTTGCCTCTGAAAGTTAATGACACGGAAATCATAGGCACTTCAAAGAACATGACTATCCACCCAATCGTTAACATGTTAGCTCTCTAAAATACTCTTCTCTACATTTACTCTTATATTTTTCTCTCTGAACCATGGTAGATATCAGAATTACTCCTTCATAGTTAAAATATGCCGCTGTGTTCAGAACAAAGTCTGTTCTTGGGTTTTGATCTCTGTACCCACGGTGGGAGTAAGTCTGTGTGAATGCAGGCAAGCTTTTTCATCTCTTTTGGCCTCAGTAAATAAAGGGGCTAACACTATCACAGACAAAGCTGTATGAACAAAGATAGATCCAATGATGAAGAATAAATTCATCTGTAAGAAATTCTCATCATTGTTCCCAGTGCCCAGGGCCACCAATATTTCCTCTGATTAAATTTCTCCCTAAGGTTCTTATGTCCTAAAAGCCACTCTTCACTTATCAATAATAATGTATTTTGCCGATTTAGATTGGCCAAAAACATGCTTAACTCTCAAGCAGAAGTCCTGACTAGCAAGAGAAACCAATGTCTCCATGAAAAATATGTTGTAATTCTGAAAGTAATGGTGTTTAAGGTTTTAGTTATGGGTACTTGCATGTTTTATATTTGGAAATAGTGCTTATAACTTCAAGAAATTGCCCTTCAACTCATTACGACCTTCATGAATCATTTTGGGATCCAGGGACCTTAAATGGGATTTACTGTCTCTGGCAGTCTGTAAGGTTCCGGCATTCTATGATACTTAGCTTAAAAATTCTGGCTGCCAAATGGGAAGAATATCAAGGACTCTCATCTATTGCCAGTGAGAATGTAACTTGGTACAATTTTTGTGGAGGTCAATTTTGCAATATGTTTAAAAAACCTTAAAATAGGTATAGAGGAAATTCTAATTCTGATGTTGGTAGAGTTCGTCCGACTGGGCCAACCTTCCTGCAGATAACAATGATAAACTCTGAATAAAATGTTTAAAAACCAACTATTTTGAAGTATTGGAGAGCACCCAGAAATAGGCAGAAACTGGAGAGACTTTGACCTTTGAAAGAAGGAACCACGTTAAGTGAAATCTATCTTTAGCCAGTCTTCTGCTGAGGACTTCGCTCAGCCAGACAGACAGAAAATTTACTGCTTGAGGTATCAGAGGGCAGAGTTCAGGGCTACCAGAGTGGATGGAAATGGAGGTGATAAAACCTAAAAGGAACGAAAAGTTTAAAAAGCTGAGCAGAGATTTCAGTTGCTTCCCATTTAATGAGAGACAGAGTTTGGAGTTTGAATCATGCCACTTTTCCCAGGAGAGATTTCATAAACACTTTAGGCATTCCATTGAAATCCTGGGCTGGGGGCAGGGGTATCTATCTAGGAGCAGAAACTATGTCTCAGGATTAAAGATTGTCCCTAAGACTAAAAAAAAAAATCAAAACAGATCCATTCTAAAGAGTATAAAAGCAAGCTTCTAAAACATCAAGGTGATATGCCAGAATTAAATGTTTGCTGTTGTCAAAGGAAGACAAGAGAATACAGAATCTCTAAGCCTGTCATCCGCAGAGACCAGTATACAAATAAAAAATTCCTAGTTGTGCAAAGTAATGGAAAAATGTGACCCATACTCAAGAAAAGAAATCATTCAATAGAAACACTCCCAGGGAACCCATATGTTGGAGTTAGCAGAGGAAAACTTTATAGTAGCTATTATAAATATGTTCGAGGACTTAAAGGAAATATTGCCAAAAGGAGTGAATAGTGAATCAAGTAGGAGTTCTAGAACTGACAAGACTCAGAAATGAAAAATTTAGCAGATAGGCCTAACATTAAGTTGGAGGCAACAGAAGAAAGGGTCAGTGAACTAGAAGACAGGCCAATGTAAATTATCCAATCTTAAGAACACAGGGTGAAAAGGATTTTTCAAAAATGAAAGTGCTTCAGTGACATTTGGTATAATGTTGAACATTCTAAAATAAATCTCAGAAGAGAAAGAGGGAAAGAGTGGGCAGAAAAAATATTTGAAAGAATATGGCTGAAAATGTCCTAAATTTGATAAAAGAACATTAACATAGAAACCCAAGAGTCACAAAAATCTCCAAGGAAGAACACCACAGACAACCACATCATAGTTAAATGACTGAAAAATAAAGACAAAACCCAGAGCAGCCAGAGAGGAAAATATCACAGATAATAAGAGACCAGTGATATGAATCACACTTGATTTTTTTCAGAAGCAATGGGAAATTATGAGATAAGATAATGGAATGACAAATGCTGAAATTCTACAACCAGTAAAATACATTCTTCAAAAAATGATGGTGACATAGACATTGTCAGTTAAAGGAAGATGAGCTCATTCTTTCTCAGGAAATGTGAAAGGAAGTTATTCAGGGTGAAGAGAAATGACATCAGACGGACACTTGTGCCTTCAAGATGGAAAGAAGATACCCCAAGTGGCAAATATGTGGGCAAAATGAAGACCTTGTTCTATTGTAATTTCCTTAAAAGATAACTGCCAATTGTTTTTGCCTGTAGTTTATATCATGCAGAGTTTATCTCTCGCCCTATGGATAGTAGAAATCAACAACAAAATATCTAGAAAATCTTCAAGTAAAAAACTAGCCACACATATGTAGGCTTATCAACTGTAAACTTTAAAGTAAAACCCTACAATTATGAATCCTGTGAAAGAAAACATAGGTCTTAGCAGTTTCAGAGGTAGGGAAAGATTTTGTAGGACATGAAAAGCCCTACTCGTAACACTTTAAAAATGATAAATTGGTCTTCATAAAATTCTTCTTTGAAGGAAAGGAAATGAAAATGAAAATGAGACAAGCCAGAGACTGGCAGAAAACATTCACAACTTATTTATCTGGCACAGGGCTTATATATCCAGAATATATAAAGAATTCCTAAATCTCCTTAATAAAAGACATATAGTCCAATATTAAAAATAGGCAAAGGACAAGAATGGACACGTTACAAATGGCCAATAAGCACATGCAAAGGTGCTCAACATAATTAGCAATTAGAGAAATGCAAATTAAAAGCATAACGAGAGGGGCACCTGGGTGGCTCAGTGGGTTAAATCCTCTGCCTTCAGCTCAGGTCATGATCTCAGGGTTCTGTGATCGAGCCCCGCATCGGGCTCTCTGCTCAGCAGGGAGCCTGCTTCCCCTTCTCTCTCTGTCTGCCTCTCTGCCTACTTGTGATCTCTCTCTCTCTGTCAAATAAATAAATAAAAATTAAAAAAAAAAAAAGCACAATGAGATACCATTTCTCATGTACTAGAATGCTTAAAATTTTTATCAGGACTGACCACGCCAAATGTTGGCAGAGACATGAAGCAACTGCAACTCTCATACATTGCTGGCGGGACCCTACCATCACCTAGAAAAAGTATTTGGCAGCTACTTATAAATTCAATATTCACTTACAGCATGACCTGGCCATATTTCTTCTAGGTAGTTTTCCAAGAGAGAACACATTTGTCCACGAAACAACTTGTGCATGCTCTTTCCAGCTTTATTCATGATACTCCAAAACTGGAAATAAGCCAAGTGACCATCAATAGGTGAATGGATGCCTAAAGTATGATATAACTGTCTGGTTATATCTTCTTCTCAGCCAGTCGGAGGGTGGACACGAGTCACAGCAGACCTTAGTGCGGGGACCATGGTGAGGATGGGCTGAGAGTCACCCCAGACACAGACACCATGGCTATGGGGACACAGTGAGGCCAGGGATGGACCCCAGAAGACCAAGAGGGCTTCCTCATGAGGCTAGAGCCTCCTCTCTGAATGCCATGGGGCACACAGATCCACTTTGGGCACCTAGCCTGTGTCTTGGAAAAGGAAGAGGGGAAGAGAAACCTAGGACAGTATCAGACACTTAGACCACATGGAGTCTAAGTTTTAAAACAGTCTAAAATTGAGAAATCTTCGGTGGGTAGAAGGAAATGTTTTGTTGCTACCAACAGGAAAGGGGCCTTTAGTTTAAGGTGAGCTTAGATATTTTTTTAAAAGGATGAAAGTTATACATTTTTGCACTTCTGACATGCAGTTGAGCTATTCCTGTATTTCTAGAGGATCTAAAAACTGGCTCGAGGCCCCCAAGGGGTTCCTTTGCACTAAGGTGTTCTCCTGATCATTGAACATGCTAGAATAGGCTTCACTGAGCTGTGTTAGCTTTTTTTTTTTTTTTTGTCCCTTTGAAATTCAAATAAACTCCAGCGCAGTTTCTCTTCTAGAGAAAGAGTATTTTCCACATTGACTCAGTACCAACTCTAAGAAACAGGTCTGCGTTTTGTCCAATATTAAAATTGATTGTTGAAATAAAATCTTAGAGGTCTCATGAAATCCTAAAAGTGTTGAAGTGCTCACCTTCCACTTCAGAGTCCAAAGTCCTGGAAAAGCTCTGGCTTCTGGTCCAGGAGGGAAAGGTGGGGTGATCTTTCCCTGCATTCTCCATACCTGCTCCCCCCAAGTATAACCCATGGATGAGAGGGGAATCTTGGTGGTCTCAGGGGACTGAGATTCTTTCATCACTAGAAAATTCTAGAGACAGGTTGGAACTTGAGTGACCAACCATCTTCGTTTGCTTGGTACTACCCCAGCTTTAACACCGGGAGCCCTACATCTCAAGAAATTTCTCAGTTCCATGCAAATGATGCTTTGGTCACCCCACAAGTAGCTCAAGAGTTGTAGGTTAGAGGCTCACCCCCTCCCCGCCCCCCGCCGCAGGGCTGCCTCCTGTCCCAGAGCCTTCTGTTTGAGGGGCTTCCTAAGGCTGATGCTCTCCTCTGTGCCTTCCCAGCAGCCTGTTCTCCAGGCGTTGTGTTCTCTTTGTTTTCAACCCCATGCCACCCTCATGCCCCCTACTTCCCATGCCTCCTTGGATTGCGCTACAACTTCTTGGATTTCTGTCTGTCTTTGCTCTCCTTGGTACCTCTCGTCCAACGACACCATTGTAGTTCCTGAGAGGACCCAGAGTTTAGAAACCCAGAGTTTTTTAACATCTATGAGTTCTCCATAAATTTACATAGCTATCAGTTCTGATGATAAAGTCTTCTTTTTTTTAAAAAAGATTTTATTTATTTACTTGACAGAGAGAGAGATTACAAGTAGGCAGAGAGGCAGGCAGAGAGAGAGGAGGAAGCAGGCTCCCCACTGAGCAGAGAGCCCGACACGGGGCTCGATCCCAGGACCCTGAGATCATGACCTGAGCCAAAGGCAGAGGCTTTAACCCACTGAGCCACCCAGGATAAAAGTCTTTTGTCTTTTATCTGTTGTTGTTTTATTTGGAGCAATGTATTTCCAAAATGCTTTAAAATTATATGGCATCAATGTTTATGGTACTCTTCTGAGCCCTCTTAGGTTCAAGTAAAAGCCCAATTTGGGGAGTGGAGTTTTTATTTTGTGTTTGGGCACCATGAGTCCTGGCGAGGCAGAACATAGTGAGAGAAAGGAGAAGATAGGTCATGCTCCCCGCTCTTCTGCTGGATTCAGGGACCTGTCTCTAAGGTGGGCTGGAATGTGGAACGACCACAGCTCTGGGTGGGCTGGAATGACGGTGCAGACCCTGGCGCGCATTCATTCATTCATTCATTCATTCAAGAATTCCACATTGCGTGTGGAGGAGCCTCAGAGGTGACACAGAAGCCACTTTTCACCGAGGCTCTGGCTGCCACTGGCCGCCATGCTAACCTATAGGCTCAGTTCCATCCCCTCCATGTCTTGCAAACAGCTGTGTAAGTGGCAGATTCATGAGCAACTGTAGGGCTGCAGAGGAGGAAACATTCTTTTTCCCTCAACCATCTTGGGCTCCTTGGCTGGGTCTGAACATTAAATGAAAAGACAAATTAACAGGAAACAAGCATACTAACTGGTGGGATCTAATATGAGTTAGATATAACTGATGTTAGTTATATCTAACTGGTAACACATTCTGATGTTAGATATAACATCAGAAGTTATATGATATGAGTTATATCATGAGTTATATACAAATAACGGGAGACTTTGTAGGGAAATGAAAAACCAAAAGAACAGTTGAACCTGAGTATTTTATTTGAGGCTTGATAAAGAGTTGAGGAGTCTGAGGCAAGCGCTATGGACAGGGGCAAATGCAGCAACGTGTGTTCGTAGGAATCTTCTTGGCATCTCTTTGTCTCAGGAGATTCGGATGTGCCTTTCCTGTGGGTGTGGGCACTGCACCTCTCCCATCAGTGTTGTATGACCAGTTTCAGGGACAAAGGGCAAGCAGGGGAGGAGGTCTGAGTCACCTTCCAGCTGTCATTTGCAAGGTGCCGTATTTTGGGGTGGTGTGTCCTGAACCCCATCAGGGCTCTGGCAATCACAAAGCCATCTCATGTCAGAGCGGAGTCTGCTGTTGCACAGTGGAGAACCAGGGGCGGAGATTGGTGAACCCAACACCATTCTCTATCCTGGCCCCTTCCCCCATGTACCCTAGGCACACCCCTCGGTGACAGAAGCCAGGGCCTTGATGCCAGGATTGGGTTACCAAGACACTAGCCCATTTGTAAGATGGCATTTAAAAAAAAAAAAAAAAAAAAAGAATCCTCTAGTCCTTCCATTCGTTGGACATAGCAGACAATCCCAGAGTCACAGATCTGAGCACAAGCCCCAAAATTCGCATCTGCGAACTCTCTCACAAAGAGAATGGCAGTTCACTGACTCCGGGGGAAGGCTAGGGCATCTGGTTTGGGGAGGGAGGAATGGCAGAAAAGGGCACAAGGCAGGAGTAACGGGGTCAGGGGATCACTGCTGGGCTGAACAATGTGAGCTCTCAAGTCTCAGGCAGTGGTGTCCCAACCACAGAGCTGGGTGGTGGGTCCACCTCCCAGACAGGAAAGGAAGAGCTTACTCCCCGGCTCCAGCCCACCCCTCCCTAAGATATCGCACAATGGAAGGAAGGAGCGCTGTCCCAGGGGAGGCTGGGGTTGCAGAGATGGGAAAAGGTGCTGAGTGGCCCCAAATACACTGCAGCTCTCTCCACAAGGCTTCACTGTTCCTTTGCTGTGGGTTTTTCCAAGGACTCCTCGGAAATGCGGGAGGCTGCTCATAGGTCTTCACTACGACCTTCTGTGCTACACTGAGTAATGATGTCCCCAAAATACCTGTGGGCTAATCCCTAGAGACTCTGTTACTCTTTGTGGCCAAAGCGACTTTGCAGATGTGATGAAATGACAGACCTGGAAATGGGGAGCTCACCCTGGATTATCGGAGTGGACCCTAAGTGTAATTATTAGAGTCCTTGTAGATGAGGCAAGAAGGCCGAAGGAGAGAAGGCCCTGGATGAGGGAGCCTGATGTCAGGGTGATGCACTTTAACAGAGAAAGAGGCCACAGGCCAAGACAGCCCGGCGACCTCAGGAAGCTGGAGCAGTCCGGGCAGCCCAATCTGCCCCAGAGCCTCCCAGAAGAACCACTCTTGGACTTGAGCCCAGAGACACTGATTTTGGGCTTCTGGCCTCCAGAGCGGGAAGAGAATACTTTTGTGCTATTTCGAGCTTACCAAGGGTATTTCCGCAGCCATAAGAAACGAGAACGCTTTGCAGGGGAAAGGCAGGAAGGGGGAGAGGAACCAAGGGACTGACCTGTCACATCCCAGGAACCCAGACCTCTGCCTCCCTGCTGGGAAACACCCTCCCAGCCTCCACCCCAAACACCTCCCGAAAATCCTCAGGAGGGAAACGCCGGGTCCTCAAGGATTCAGCAGGACGCTGGGACAAGCTGTGATCCTTCATGAGCTCCAACTGGGCCAACTCAGCCGCCTTTGGCCTCCAGCAGGTAGGGCATTCTATGACCCTTCTGGATCTCGGGTCGGCTTAATAGGCTCTGAATACGGCAGCGAGCCCAGACAGCTGGAGCGCGGGCCCAGTTGGAAACTCTGTGGCAACCAGGAGTCAGAAAGGCCGTATGGGTGGTCTCAACACGCCCATATCGGCAACCTCCAGATCCAAGGATGAGCCCCGGAGGCTCAGCACATTAACAGGGTGCTGCTCTCTTCGAGCTGCCGCCGTGCTCCAGGTGTCCGGTCACAGAGCATCGGGGACACGGGGCTGGGTCGCAGGGGCCTTTCAAAAGATGCGCAAACAAACCCAGGTGAGAACCAAATGTTTCCTGCTGGCTCATTTTGTTCCAGTCTCAGCCCCAGTGTATTTGCCTCGACATTTCTCAGCACAGTGGGGTGTGGAGAGGGGGAGGAGAGATGCTCCCGTCACTCGTTGTGGGGACAGGTAATTTGGGCGAAGCTCCTATTTACTGAAATGACTTTCTACTCACACAGAAAAAAGTCCCGAAATAAAGGGGCCTGTAATGGTTTGCTTCCTTTTGCTTTTTTGGTTACAACAGTAAAAACTGTCCTTCAGACAGAGTCCCAGAGGACATCAGAGCTTGACAATGACGAATGGGGAACAGATGTTTCTGGGCCATCAGAATGGCAGCTTCCTCCTCGACACGTGGGCTCCGGGACGCAGGGAATAGGTCACGGATGGGCCTTGGAGGCCAGACAGACCGGCCCTGGTGGCCAGTGCTGGGGATGTGAGGGCGTGCGGGACCCGGGGCACCCAGCTTCCCCTGCCTGAGTTGGGCAACTCCAGGCTTCTAACTGCCTTGGGAATGGGGGTGTTGCCTTGAATGAGGAACTAGGACCGGCCCTGATTTCCCAGCAGGGGATGGCTCAGCCGGCAGTGTTTTGTCTCCCCCAGGGCCTGTGGGGCAGGTCTCAGGACCTATGAGCCAGCTCAGCAGTTCTGGGCCGCTGTTTCAGGGGCCCCCTGCTAACTTTCCTGAGTCACCTCGCTCCCCACCCCACTGTGTGGCCTGTGTGTGGAGGCTGGCAAGGGAGTGGGGGATGGGGCTGATAACCAGGGCGGCCTCCCCCTCCAGGGCCTTCCCTGCCCTCTTCAGCACCTGCCTCTCCCCAGGCTACCCCAGCCCTGCACCCTGCACCCTCGAGCTCCTGCCGCCACTGCACGGAGGCTCTGGGGGGCTGGAGGGTTCAAGGGGGAGCAGTGGACGGGGCCAGGGCTTAGGGGCATCCCATGGAGAGCCAGAGGAGCCCACTGTGGGCTCTGAGGTTCCCCTACACTTGAAACCACTCCCTTGCCTGCCAGCGACGCAACAGAGGGGCTAAAGAGGCCACACACACCACCTTCCCCTGCACACTCGCAACATCCCCCGTGCGGCCAGTGGACGCCACCTGCTCTTCCACTCCCATTAGTTAGTGCTGAGACCTGCTGTGGGACGGGCTCTGGAGACGAGTGGGTAGGAGGCGGGTTCTGGAGGACAACTCCCTGGGTTCAAATCCCAGCTCCGGGACTCACCCTTCATGCGCTCCAGCATTTCATAATCCCTGGGTGCCTCAGTTTCCCCATCCTTAAACGGTGAGAAATTTAGTACTTGCCTGGAAAGCTGTTTATGAGGAGACAGGGCCGTTGAAGCACTCGGCGCCGGCCTCCCCCAAGGGGGTGCCGGGTACAGATGAGGAAAAGAGGCTCAGAGAGCTGCGCACCTGGCCTCAAGGACGGAGCAAACCCTGAACCCAAGCGGATGGACGGTGTGTCCACCAACCCACGGCCCCCCGCAGCCCGCAGCCTTCCATGGGCCACCGGCGCAGACGCTTGGGTCTCGCTGCCCTGGCAGCCCCGGCGCACCAGCTGGTGTCTGACGGGGAGGGGGCCGGGAGCCGTGTCGTGGCACCATGAATTCTGTGCAGAGGGCAGGGGGGCGAGGGGGTGGCTGGAGCCCAGTTTGCTCTTGCGAAGCACTTCCTGAACGGCACATTCGGTTACCACAAAATGAGTCAAGGTCCCTTTCAAGTGGCTTGCCGAGCTTCCCTCTGATCTGGCACAGCCTCCTCGGGATGGACAGGCAGCAAGCTTCCCTAATGAGCTGCCAGGCCCCGCCAGGAGGCCCCTTAACTGGGCACAGGCGCTGACTCGCTTTCCCCACAACAACCCTGTGGGGCCAGCTCCCGCTCTTGTCTCCGGTTTACAACTGGGGATACTGAGGCTCAGAGAGTTTGGATGAGTTGCTTCGGGTCACGTGGCTGGTGGGGGCCAAGGCTGGGATTTGAATTCACCCCTGTCCAGCCCTCCCCAGCCCCGTTCTTCTGCCTGGCTCACTGTGGGAAGAGGAGGCCGCATTCACCTCCCCTGCCTGTGTCAAGGAGAGGCCTGGAAGCTCTCTTTGGTCTCTTCCGCAGGTCAGAGCTGGAGAGGTGAGACAGTGGAGATGGGAAGATTAGAACCAATCTCTCACATCTGAGGGGAAACGGGGTTGTGATCTCCAGGCAGGAAATACAAGAGCCCCAATTTTGGGCCAGTGTGCCCCTGTGGACTATTACCAAATAAGAAAGGGGTCCCTCCACCCGCAAAAGAGTTCATCTGAAAAACGGAGTTTCCCTGGATGAGGGAAAAGTCATAAAAGGTTCTCACTAAAACCTGGCTGCAGGACCTGGCGTGTGCCTGAGCCGGAGGGGGGGGTGGGCGGGGAGTGGGGAAGGAAGGGTCCCTCATCCTGGAATGGGGGCACGGGGCCAGAGGCAGAGGGCTGGCCACTCTGCTGGGAATGCCCAAGACAGTATGGGTCCTGCCCCACGGGGTCCTTTTGGGTCCCTGGACAAGAAGGAGGGATTCTCAGTGGCACTTGGGAAATGAGAGAGAAAAGAAGGAAGCAGGTGCAATTTTGAAATAGACACAGCCTGTGGAAAACCAACCCTAGCCAAGAGGGTCTGAATTGTGTTGGTGGGGATTCGGTTCTCTGTTTTTGCTTTTGTCATTGATGTTTTGATTCAGTTTAGGAGTTTTCTTATAATCACTACTAGGAAACTCAGAAGGCCATTGAAACAACAACAGCAAAACAATACGGGACAACAAATCTGACAGTTTCAGCCAACCCACCCATCTGCTGAAATGGAAATCAGTCCGAACCTAAAGCCACACCTTTCCCCATCCCCCCCACCCCGCTGTCCTCTTTGCACAGCTAAGGATTGCACGTAAATGTCCAACATGCTTGGGAGACAAGATTAAGAGTGTTCATCAGTACATTAAAAGTCCAGAGAAGTCGTGCAGTCATAGAAACAGTTCTACTACTGAATCCAAGACTTAACTGGTGCAGAAGACATTTTTCTGGCAAAATGCCTATGCTATCTCTCTGTGCGGCACATACTGAGACCCGCTGGCCTGGCCATCTGGGGGTAGGAGCGATGTTGGTCCCAGCACTTATTAAGGAGAGGTGGACTTCTCCTCCCTACTCTAAGGGCCCTGGCTCCAAGTCTTGTCCCTGAAAGTTTAGCCAAACCCTAGCGTGTAGGTAACACTTTTAATGATGGCTTGGGTTCAAACTAATGGGATCTCCAATTGCGACCTGCGGGCCAAATCTGGCCCACTGCTTGTCTTTGTAAATAAAGTTTTAGTGGCACGGAGCATAAATCTACAAAGCCTGAATATCTCGGAAATTTTAGATTTTTAAATCCCTGTAATTTGGACCAATCCAGGTTCTACGGTCAAGTGGTTGATGTAACTGGCCCACACGAGGGTTCAAGGGCAAAGGTGTGTGTGTGTGTGTGTGTGTGTGTGTGTGTGTGTGTGTGTGTGAGTGAAGAAGATGCAGTAGGAGCAGAGGTGGGGGAGGGAGAGAGGTTTTATTGCTCAAGAATATTGAATCTGGAGTCAGAGCAGGGCTCAGATCCCAGCTCCTTCACTGGGCAAGTTATGTCGCCCAATAAGGCTGCTTGATTATGTGTGAGAAACACAGAGAGAATGTCTTTGGCTGCCCAGGGCTGTTGTGGACAGCGAATGGGATCGTATATGCAGAAGCCGCTCTGCCACCTCCCAGAAGACAGCTTTTCTGGTTAAGCGTGCCCAGCGTGTATTCATTGGCCAACAAATACGATTCCTGTCTAGGAATTCTTCAAGGGAGCCGTATTCAGGGGGCAGGCAATATCTGCGTGAGATAAAACCCCCTCTCTTTCCTGGCTGGCTGTTAGGCGCTCATTTGGGTCACTTCCCAAGGGGGACCTTCAGCCCCATTCCCAAATGCCAAGTGAGGGCCCTGATACTCTCCCGTGTAACGAGGACTCTCCACGTACAAACCACACAACCATCCAGGAAGCAGATGGTCCGGGAAGTGTAACCCACAGACTGAAGAGGACCCACGGGCAGATGGCAAGGGGTGTGAGTGGCTTTTATGCTGGGATTCACATTTGGGATTCCAGGGGGCAAACTTGAACAGACCAGCTCTCTGTCAGCCAGCGAGGTCCACCCGGAGAGATGCTAGTGTTTATCGGCGACAACCTTTAGTTTTTATTGCACTCAGTTGCCTTGTATATTTAATAGGGAAATTTGCTAAAGTGGTTACTAAGCCACGTGGAGAAAAAGGAAGGGAGAGGGGAGCTGCTCTCCAACCCCAAAGTTGGCAAAGTTGCCTCATTAATCAGACGTGTGCTAGGATACAACGTTATTCATGTTTAGGGCATTAAAACTTGAAGCTAAAATTGTAGCAGGAGGTAATTTGAGTACATGCAGCCTGTCTCTCTGCAATAGATTTATGATGTTTACTCAACAATGGATGGGAACTTTCGAGGAGAGAAGGATTTCCCCCCTCCTTTTCAAAATACATTGTCAGCCCACAGTGATCAAGTTCCCAATTTTTGTGTGAGTGTGCATAGCCTTAAAAAAAAAAAAACAAAAAAAAACAGTCTGCAGGGGTGATAAGAGCAGATCCTGTATTTCTGCATTTAATCTCCACCGCTCTGAGTTCAGTTGAAATAGACTGGAATGAACCTTCTGCGAGACAAGTGGTTCTCGAAACGCTCTCGGACTGCACTGCTTGACCTGAGATGTTCTACAACGTACCACCTGCCCAGGCCCCGATGCTGATCAGGGACATCTGGCACGGGACCGCCCACAAGGGACTCAGAATTCCCAGCAAAAACCTCCGGGTTCCATGCTGAAAGGTGGCTTGCACGTGTATCTTGGTTCTAATTCTGGGAGCTGATGGCTGGTGACTTCAGAAGAGTTGGGACCTCCCATTTCCCAAGTGTTCCCACCTCCTTTCTCTGCTGAACCTCAGAAAGCACGAGCTGCCTCTCACAGAGACAAGGAAGAGGCAGGGCTGCTCAGAAGGGAATCCCTTTCCAGAAGGTTCCTTCACCATGCAGCAGGAGGAAGAGTCATCCTGCCCCTGGACGAGGAAGCCATGAGTGCGTGAGCCCGGGAGCACTCAGGGGCACTCATCTTCTCACCTGGCGGCAGGTGAAGTGGGAGTCAGGCAGCCAGACGTGCCTATTCTGGTCTGGCTGGTCTTTGGCTGCACAACTTTGCCTCAGACCTGATGGATTGGTGATACGCTGGGGACAATAATACCCACCAGACAGGGCTGTTTCACAGACTAAAGTACTATTTCTAAACTATTTGGTTAAACAAACCCGCTATGAGTACCAGCTTTGCCACTTCCTGACTGGGTCACTTTGGGCAAGTTGCTTGCCCATTCTGAGCCTTCATTTCTCTACCTTAAAATGAGGATAACGCTACGACAGGGCCGCGGATGAGGGTATTCGAGGGCTTTTTAGAAGAATCCACGCTTAGAGATTTCCAATAAATATGAGATTCCTGTCTCAATTTGATAGAAAGATGCATTTCTTTTTGAATTTGGGGCCAAGGGTGGGAATTAGAGATTGTATTTGATGCCAAAGTCACCAATCCAAAAATCCCAAGCTAAAAGCTTTTAGAAAGCTAAAAACCCTTCTATGATACAGACATGGAAGGGATCCACATGACGCTCCAACAACATGCTACTCTCAGATGCCCGGGAGAGCCTGCCTAAAGGGAACACCGCGGTTTCACGACATTTTCCTTCCCCGGGGGCTCTGGCTTTCCAGTACTTGGGTGTTTGTCTCATCATTTAAGCCGGGGTGGCACAACAAATTTAAAGTAGGTGCCATTTTTTCGTTCCCAGTAAACACTAGAATTTCCTTGTTTGAACTAAATATAGAAATCATGAAGTTAGATTCAAAGACACAGCTCCCCCCCCCCACTCTGCTACACTAAGGAAGCCTTTTTCTAATGGCGGCGGGGGGTGGGGGGGCAGGGTTGCACGAAGGCCAGGGTTAAGAGAGGGAAAACCGAAGTAGTTTCAAGTAAGACTAGCAGTTGTAATGATGAAGATTTATTTTCTGATGGAAGGAATACTTGCAATTGACCTTTTTTTTTTTTTATAAGGGGGCACACTCATGCATGCACCACAACTTACAGACAAGTATTTTATGTAATTTTGCAAAGAAGTTACAACATAGAAACATGCACAGGAATTATATTCAGCAACTACCCCTGCGGCCTTTGCCTTAAAAACACCTACTTTACCATCTGGCTGGAGACCATTGGCTTGGTCATTACCTAGGGGCCCAGAGAGTTGGGTTGTAGAAACTAGAACCAACCAGCCAACAGAAACAGTGACAATAAGTGCCACCGCAACGAAATGATTTTTCGACTTTAAAACAGCCCACAACTTTCCAATTTAAATAGTTCGAAATGAACCAAGGGGAAGAAAAGACACAACTGAACTCCTCAAAAAAAATCTTATTAACACAGCCTTCCAAATAAATCCTCAAACTTAAACCAGTCTCAACAATCTTTGCACACTGACTGATGCTCTTGTCAAGTAGAAAGGATACAGATGGGGAAATGAGTGCCATTTCCATTCTTTACTGTTTACCTGATGTCCCACCTTGTTTGCTTTGAGAGGGAGGCTGTTTGCAGAGCCATTGGAATGCGTGGAATGGTTTCCTGGTAATGCCAGCTCAGGCCTTCCAGAACTAAACCTCCACATGAATTGCAGAGGACGAAGACCTTGAGTTCTGTTTTTCTGCAAAGTTGACTCATATGTGTGTGTGTTCATAACATTTAAAGAAGTAATGTGCCTGGAGAACAGGAAGGGAGCTGCTTTACAAGCAAAGATAAGATGTGATTAGAGTATGAGGTTGATCAGATAAAGATACCACACACACAATTTGGATTTTGGCCGGTTCTTTAATTTATTCTGAAAGGAAAAAGAGGGGAGAAGGATGGGGACCAAGAGCGTTAGGAATTGGCTTCCCACGAGCTGCCTCACTTAAACACGCTTTGTGGCTTGTTTTACGCTTTGTGGCTTGTTTTAATCTCTTTAAAAGATGGGATTCGTTTCCTCTTCTCGTCCTCCCTGTCCTCCCCTTCATCCTTCTTCTAAGAAGGCAGGCGAAAACTTCCTTAGAAGTCCTATCTGTACCACCCTGTCTTAGAAGACTCGAAACATCTGTTCTCAACGTCCTCAGTTTACCTGCCAATGGAAGCGTTCCTGGACTAATAATCACAATGATAAATAGGGAGGAGTGGGAAAGTCATTCCAAAACTGGGGTCCCCATCAAGTCTTTTGACTCTGAAAGATCATCTCTTACGATGTTGGTGAGACTTCATCACAACTGCACACAGACAGCGTTTCTTTTTTCCCTCCAACTACTTGAAAGCACATGACAGATCCCATGGTCTTTTTATTTTTTAATTAAGTTTTTTATTTTAATTCTAGTATTGTTAACATACAGTGTAATATTAGTTTCAGGTCTAGAATATAGTGATTCAACAATTCCATCCATCCCCCAGTGCTCAGCATGACAAGCACACTCCTTAATCCCCTTCACCTATCTCACCCCTCCCCTCTGGCAACCATCCTTTTGCTCCCTATAGTTAACAGTCTGTTTCTTGGTTTGTCAATTTTTTCCCCTTTGCTCATTTGTTTTGTTTCTTAAATCCCACATCTGGGTAAAGTCATATGGTGTTTGTCTTTCTCTGACTTATTTCACTTAGCATTAGACTCTCTAGTTCCATCCACATCATTGCAAATGGCAAGATCTCATTCTTTTTGATGACTGCATAATATTCCACTGTGTATATACACCAGATCTTCTTTATCTGTTCATCTGTCCTTAGATACTTGGGCTACATCTGTAGTTTGGCTATTGTGAACACTGCTGCTGTAAACACCAGGGTGCATGTATCCCTTTGAATCGGATCTTGTGTTTTGACAACACCTCTATGGGGCTTAAAAGCTAAAAAGTCATATCTTCATTTAATAGGTAAGGAAATCACAGGACGGAGGTCAAATGACACTTGCAGGTGGAAAGCTTATGCTAGAATCTGGGTCTTTCTTGTTCCAGTTGGTTCCCTCTCCTTGTTCTCATTGATCACAAAATATTCTTAGACAATCCACTGGCAGGGACAGTGTTTGTCAACAAAACAGCGGCCAGCCACCTGCCTGGGGAGAGAAAGGTAGCACCTTGCATATTGCAAATCTATCTTAAGTCTCGCTCTGAGGCCAGGACCTCAGATGCCCGTTGACTTGTATCCTAAGACCTCAGAGGTTACAGCAGATGGAAAGGGAGAGCAGGACCAGAGTCCACAGGGAAATGAAGGGTGGAAAGTTTCTAATTAGAAATAATTTGGACTGTGGTTGGATTGTTCTTGTCTCAGAAACCTACAGAATGACTTCCCTCCCTCCATTGTCTTTGTAAGTTTTGCGATTTTTGAGTTGGCATCCTTACATATTTTAAAGTTTTCTTTTTCATAAAGTCAGATAAGGCAATTTTTGGTGGCCGAACAACTCCTGAAGCAGATCTGGAGAAGCAGAATAATGAGGTTTTTCAATCATGCACAAGGCTGACAATTAGCTAATGAAAATCCTTTTTTTTTTTTCCTATTTCCTCAAAAGTCAGTTCTCAGAAAAACAATCATTTACTGTACATACCCTGTTTACCAGCAAGGTTAAAAGTTCAGGCAAAGAAAGACATCAAAATATTTACATTAAAGCAAATCAGTGTTTCTATACGGTGTCTGGCTGCACATTCAGGATTGGGCTCCGTCACGACCATGGAGAGCAGAGGAAGTGATGTTCTGGAAGGCTGCGCTGCGTTTCTCAGGCTCTTTCTTTCTTTCTTTAAGGATTTTATTTATTTATTTGCCAGAGAGAGAGAATTCACAAGTAGGCAGAGAGAGAGGGGGAAGTAGGCTCCCCGCTGAGCAGAGAGCCCAATGCGGGGCTCAATCCCAGGACCCTGAGATCATGACCTGAGCCGAAGGCAGAGGCTTTAACCCACTGAACCACCCAGGCGCCCCTCTCAGGCTCTTTCTAAGACTATTCTCTCTTCTGAGACTGCTGTCTCTGCTACCCCCAGCTTTTTAGATCTTTTCTTCCTTTTGATATTTTACATTTTATAGCTCAGGTCGTTAGGACTCCACCAGAGTATTTTCACCCATGGCAAGTTTCTATTATTTCCTTGATACATTTATTTTTTTAAAATCCTCTATTTCTACGAAATAATGACGACCATCACTGAATCTGTCCTTTGTGCCTTCATACCTTATTGCAAATATCCCCCCACGTTGACATGATGAATTTGGCACCTGAACCTCAGGGACCCAACCGCTCGCCAGAGACCGTGCAGGCTAGGACGGGGGCACATCTGACTGAGTTCTGTAATTTCTGGGGTCTCCGTTGCTCTGACCCTAGAGGAGGGGCCCTAGCACTGACCACATCTTCGGAAATACTTTCCTGGGTCACTCTTGTCTCAAGAAGAGACGGGTCAAGGAAAGTCAGGTGGCCTTTTTCTAACAGGAGCGAGGCTCTTGCAGCGCCCGTGAGCGCTGGAGCGGGGGCTGGATGGGCCACCCACAGCCATTGTCAGTGTCCTGCAGCCCAGCAGATCCCTGTGGAGCTCCGGCCGTGACCGAGAGAAGGACACCAGCGTGACTGTCCTCAGGCACCTGAGCAAGCAAGACAAGGCATTGCCGTGGGTCCCAGCAGGAGACACGGTATTGGAGAAGGGACTCATCTGTCTCCCAGCATGGACACCAGATGTGAAACTTGGGGCCTGAAGCACTTCCCGACTGCCCTGTGTCGGCAAGCGGAGCAGAAGGAAGAGGCTTCTGTTCCCGCGCTTCTGCCCTGGGCCCCTCCTTCCCAGCTTAGTCCTGCCCTCGTGGGCTCCGGGCGCAGGCGGTTCGGAGCCCGCGCTCCCCAGGCCCCTCTGGTATCCCCGTCCCCCTATCTGTGCCCCTGCGGGAGTGGCTTTCCCACCTGGTGGTATCATGTGGGGCTCTGCGTGGGTCTGAAGAGAGCCTGCCAGTCGCCCCCAAGGGCACACACACTCTGGGTCTCCCTCACACGCCCAAGCAGCAGCGCCCCCCCCACGCCGCACACACAAACACACCCAGCCCCCACCTGCACACATCCCACTCACACGCCCCCACCTGCACACACCAGGGACACTCGCAGGCATACACACACACGTTGTGGACCCCTCGCCACACACACCCACACGCATATCCCACGTGCACACTGCACAGATCCCCACCACACACAAACCCCGCACGTACACAGGGGCTCACGCACCACAGACACCCACCGCTGGTCACACACGACATGCACGTGTCACACATGCACACACGGAAAACACACATGAGCTACGAACAACCTGCACTCACACCACACCTGTAGTGCACCTACACTCAGTCACACGCATACCACCCGGGTGCCTACTCCATGCTCCACACCTGGCAAGACCCCCAGCCGACCACCTACACCATACCCACGTGCACACACCCACACCACACACGTACCACAGACGCTCACACTCACATCCACCCCCAGAGGCACGCACGCACACTCACACACACCACAGATAAACACTCCCTACACACACCCAGGCACCCCCACACAGTGCTCACATGACCGCAGCACACACCGCCATATTTCACACACACACATGTGTGTACACATGCACACGCACACCCTCATTCTTACACCCCCACTGCTGACTCTGCTAATCCCAGGGCCGACCTGCCCGAACGACAGATGGGCTCCAAACAGCCTTCCTTCTCCACGAGATGGCACGTATGCGGAGCGACTGTAAAGCGACTTCTTGGGGACGTAAAAAAAGTAGACAGAAGGTCAGCTGAAGAGGGAATGGCCAGTCACAGAGCTGTGTGCTTCGGCCATTAGAGGCCCCGAAGACCACAATCATGGAATGAGAGCTGCTTGGGGCCCCAGGAGAGGGACTACTAGTTTTGGATGACACATTTCCCTCATTTTTGCTTTTCTTCCTCAAATGGCAGCAACCACCCCTCCAAGGGGCCCCCTCTTTTCCTAGTTCCTTAGCCCGACCCCCTCCTCTATCCCGTTGACTCTCAAACAGCCTCTCTGTTAGCTGGGACCCCCAGGAGCCTCTCACTAATTCCCGCCCTCCCGACCCAGATCCCCCAACTAGCTTCTCAGAAGAATAAAGACCAAATTCACTTTACCAACACTGACTCACCACCTACGTAAGGCAGGCACACATTGGGCCGTGGAGGTAAAATGTGTTACCACAGAGCTCTGACCTCAAGGGGCCCAGAGAGCGGTGCTAGCAGCTGTGCTCACCGGGCTTCTGGGATCTTGTTAAAATGCAGATTCCGGGGCCAGGGGCCAGGGCGGGACCTCTGCCATTTTTACCGTCCAACCACACTTTGAGTGGGTAGGCCATTTTCAGAAACAGAGTCTGCCCACATCCCGGCCCGCCGGCAAGGACCCTCGCGCAGCTGTGGCACGGCGCAAGGCCAGCAGGGCTGCTGGTGTTCCCAGAGGGAACAGCCCCGGTGGCCCGCACCAGCCCGAGGTCCTAGCCAGAGGGGGTGCCCGGGGAGCAGCACGGACCGCTTGACTTCCTATGGCCCTCTGTTTTCAGGTGTCTCTGCTAGCTCTCTTCCAGCTGTCCCTCACTAGCCACACTCCTTTGTAAGGGAAATGGCTTTGCTTTTCCATATTTATAAAATATGAAGCAGCAGCATGGTAAGGGGATGGGGGAGGCCCGACGACTCTGCATTTAAATCCAGGATGCGCAAGTTTCGTGATTTGGGGCACACCCGGTTTTCCTAATTGAAACGAAAGAATAATAATCCCACCTCTGGGGCCAGTTAGGAGGACTGGAAATACAGCGGACCGCACGGGTTTGAACTGGACAGGCCCACTTATATTGGACTTTCGATAGTATGCTACTGCAATGTATTTCCTCTTCTTTCTAATTTTCTCAATAAAATTTGTTTCTCTGGCTTACTTTATAGGAAGAACGCAGTATATAATCTGTAGAACATATAAAGTAGGTGTGAATTCACTATCATGTTATCGGTAAGGCTTCTGGTCGATAGCTAAGTCTGGGGGAAGGCAAAACTAGACACTGATTTTCAACTGTGGTGGGGGGGGGTGGTGCCCATCAACCCTGTGTGGTTCAAGAGTCAACTGTAATGTGTGAACCACCAAAAATTGTGTCCTGAGCGAACTCAAGCCTCGGATGGTAGCCAGGACCATTCCCAGGGTGCAGGTTTATTAAACCGTGTCCTTAGGTGATTGTCACTGGACGCAGTACCTGTACACCTGGGAAAAAAAGTGAGGCAGGGACACCAGGCCACAGGGGAGCATGTCCCATTCCAGACACAGGGACTCAGCATGGCTTTCGCGGTCCTGCTAAGTCACGTAAGAAGGGAGACGGAGCTGTGGTGCCTGAAGGGAGGGCAGAGTGCACAGGCAGACCTCCAAGGGGTCATGCAGATCTCAGTTTGGAGACGTTGGTCCTCCCCGGACACCTGTGAGTCCAGGACAGATGTCCCCTAGCTGGACTCCCTTCCGCGGGATAGAAGCGAAAGTGACTCGAAGCTATCCCAGTATCGACAAAAAGGCATTTCGATCCAGAAATTTCAGGTCGAGCCGTCGGTCAGGAGGCCTCAGCAGAGAGAGAAGCATTTTGCCACTCGCCCAGACTAGGAAACCCTCCCTTGCTTTTTGAAAACTGAGTGAAAGAACCCGTCGTGGGGATTCGCGTGAAGGAAGCTGGCACAGCTGTTTTCATCACGGGGCCTTCCTGAGCCAGAGGCCCACACGTGGAGCGGGCAAGGCAAAAAGTGCATGGTTTTCACACTGAATTTTCACCTCCATTGGATTCATTTCTCTTCCTGGCACACCTGATGGAAAGGGACCACGTGGGCCAAGCGGCGGGAGAAGGCTGGTACCCTAAGCCCACGCGTGACCACCTCAGCCTGGGCGTGTGCCCGGAGCCGTGTCTGGGCTGTGCCTGAAGTCTGTGCGTCCCTAACCTCAGAGCCACTTGCAAACATCTTAGAGACACTGGCGTGAAAGGGAGAGGATCTGGAAGGCCGGGAAGGAGCCCATATCACCACCGTTTTCCAAAGGAACGGGCTCTGAGAACTACGGCAGAGCAGACTCACTCCAGTTTCCGAGCAAACCCAGAAGAGGCCTTAGACAAGGCTCCCCAGCATTTGGGAAGAAAGTGGTGGTCTCTGAGAGGTGACACGAGTTCTCTAAGAGAAAGTCATTCCATGCTAACCTCATTTCCTGTTTTGACGAGCTTCACCAGAACAGTCGATTAGGGGAATGCCCCAGAAAGTGTGTCTTGCTTTCAGTAAAGCATCTGAAAACCTCTCATCGTATCCTATGTACCTAAGATACACAAGCTGGGCCCGTTGGTGGTCTGACCGGGAGAATTCGCAGTGGCTGGGACGACGTTCCCAAAGAGGTCAGGCCACGGCGTGACATGGGTCCTGCTCCCCCGACTCCCACCTCCACTGCTGGAGATGGCCGTGCTGGCCAGGCCACCCACTCAATCTCCACAGCTCCGATGAATCAGACTTTTCTCCCCACTGGCAAGTGAGGTTTGAAACGGGTCTCTGCAGCTCTACACATGGGGAAGGTTGACAGCGTGGGTCTACGGCTTGTTTTGCTCTATTCACATCCTTGGGAGGGAAGCATTTAAAACGTCCCACGTCCCATTTTAAAACTGACTCGGAGGGAGACACTGACGCCTATTTGTCACATTTGCAGATCACACAAACCTCTCAGGACAAAATGGCCTCACACCATCTACTCACAAGGGTCAAAAGGCTGGGGTGAAATGAGACAGGAGCAAACGCGAAGCCTAGGTTTTTCTGAAAAACATAGTGCACGGGAGGAGGAGCACCAAATTCAGGCACATTCGATTTCTAGCTATGTTACTGCCTGCTCGAGTGTGACCAGAGATGACAAAGTAACCCTTGAGAGTCTTCCCCTCTACTTTTGAATTCTTTCCGTAATACTGAACTCTTTCTCGGGGTGTTAGACCGGCACCAAAAATCCTTTCCTTACTTGGGTTAGGGCCTTGTTGTGAGGACAGAATAAGTCAGAGGTGGTAAAGTGCTTTGAAAAAGGGAAAGCTCTGAAATTCAAAATAGTATTATTATTTGTTGTAAGGTGCTTTCCCTCCAAAAAAAGAAAAAAAACTCTGACAGTCTATGAGTGATAAGCAGAAAATGATTCAGCTTTGGCTTCTCTTTCTCCGGCTGTAACCCCAAACTGGCTAGGCTCGCGGAGTGGCCCCAATGAGCCCATCATAGATCCCGAACTCCTGTGAAACTCCAAACCCCTCTTTTGGCCCTCTGCTTTCCCAAAAGATCTTTCTGAAAGGCCTGCTTCCCACTGTCCTAAATTCTGGTAGTTGAAGAATCATTCAGACACCTCCCTTTCCAGGGCTGGGTATTCAGAGATGCAAACCAAGTACACAGCCAGAGTGAAGGTCGAATGACTCAGGTCAGAGCCTTGGACTTTTGCAGGTATTTTAAATTCTTTTGGATCCTACCAGGTGGTCCTGTGAAAGCATGTCACTCTTGCTACTGCACAGGCCCTGGCTCAAAAGGTAGATGAAAAATATACTGCAGGCCCAAGACAGGAGAGCAGGCCCTGGTCAAATGAACAGACAGAGAGAATCACCTTGAACTTCTCTTGCATTCAGTGTCATTTCATTCAGCATCAGAGTTCACCTGGACAGAGCTGTCTCATAGAACTTTATGTGATGACACATGTGTTTTACATCTGGGCTGTCCAATATGGCACCCATAGCCTCATGTGGATATTTACGTTTAAATTAACTAAAATAAAAAGGAATTAAAAATGTAGTCCCTCAGTCACACAGCCACATTTTAGGTTTTCATGAGACACAGGTGGCTAGTGGCCACCATACTGGACAACACAGTCTTCAGGTCTTATCCTTGGCTACTGGGTGGAATTACCCGGGGAGTTTAAAAAAAATACTAACATCTGTCCCTCCACCCCAAATTCTGTTGTGACTAGTCCTGGTGGAGCCTGGGCATCAGACTTCTTAAAATTCCAGGGTAATTCTAATGTCTGGCCAGGATTCAGAACCATTGCCCCGACCATGAAGAACTGTGGGCTCAATTCTCATTTGTTCCTCTTGTTAACCTTGTGAGCTAATTATCCTGCTAACTCCACATGAATGATTCCCGCTTCTGCCCGTGACTTCCACCTTTTCCAGGTCATAAGTATAGCGGATTAACTTCTGGGAAACGGGAAGAAGAAGTTAGGGGATTTGAGAACCAGCAGAGCGAGAATGAGGGTCACGTACTGCAGGCTCCTCACTGAGGACACGTCCCTCTGCTACATGGTTGCCTTTAATCTTCCAGAAACATAAGCAAATGCAGTTTAACTTAAGGACACCGATTAACAAGACAAAGCTTGGTTTCGGGTGATCCCGACAGCAGAGAGTTTATGATCAACCTTTTCTGCTGCGCAGTCTACTGACAGAAAGCCTGTGTCCTCACCTTGGCTCCTCCACTTTCCTCTTTACATCATCAGAGGTAAATGGGGTCACGCTTTCCTCACCCACCAAACGCCGGTTGGAAGACAGGGCTACTCGACATCACAGCATCGCTCTGAGAAGTGATTAAGAAGATGGATCTGGGCCCTACATAGTCATTGAGCAGAGTGCCAGGGGCTGGGGACAGCCTGGAGAATAAGACAGACTAAAATCTTCCTTTACAGAGCTGAAATGTAGAAGGTACAGGATAGGAACAGAGCTGATTAACAAATGAACAAACAGGATAATTGTTGACATTGGTAAGTCCTGTGAAGAAAGTAACACAGGGTCATGAAATAGAGAGAAGTAGTGAGGGTAAGCAATTGTCTCAGGGTAAGTGGTCAGAGAGAGCATCCCCGAGCAGGGGGGCAACAGGGCTGAGACCTGGACGTATATCACAGCATACATCGTGCCATGCAGAAGGGAGGGTTGAGATGATCAGCATGATGGACTGAGAAATTAATTCTGAGCAGCATGAAATGGTACAACACTGTCCCTTTAGATCATTCGTGGACATCTGCTAAGCTTAAAAGTGAAGACTGACAGAAGAGCTGGAGGGCAGCCACACACGGGCTCTCTGGCCAGGTCCCCAGGAGGACTGAGTTGTCCCATGAAGGGCTGCGGACGAGGATAGTGCTCTGCTGGAGAAATGCTTTGACATTTACCCATTCGGAATGTTGAGTTGCCAATTCTGGGGGCTCTGGTGTGAAGGGGGGGATTGAGGAAACCATGTAAATGCAATGAGCATGCAGTCCATCCACGATGAACTGCACGGTGCTCCCCTATACTTTGTGAGCAAGGCCCCAGCAGTGCGTAGGCTAGAGGTGCTGGAAAGACCAGAACAGAGTTGGTCCCATCCAAACTGTCTCCAGAATGTGGCACACAGTATGCCCCAAAGAAACCTTGGGGAATGAAGAAGTGAATGGGTGACCGATGGGTGGGGGCAGAGAAGGAGGCAGCTGAGGAAACAGAAGTGGTTGGCAGAAAACTCAAGTTTGGTGAGGATTTAGGGGGATCACCACTTGTAGGCCAGAGTAGGTGTGGAAAGTGAGTTCGGAACGTCTTCCAGGGTTTTCCTCAAATGTTAATGTGCCAGTACTGACTCCAGGGAGGCCTTCTAGGGCTGCAGAAGAAAAAGGCAGGGCAAACAAGGCTCAGGAATAAGAGATTCAAGTTCAACACTCTTCTAAAGATGCCATCATGATCTGTGTGGTCAGGGCAGCGTTTAACTCGTGGTGCTACAGAAATTAATCTTGAAAGCTCTTTGGTGTCCTTTCTGTTAATGCTAGGGTATAGCTAATGAGAAAACAATTCATTTTTCTTGAGTTTTGCTTTTAATGAAGGAACAAGAAATAACACACACAGGGGCTAGCCAGATAAATAGGAAACAGGCCAGACTAGACCGTGACCATGCCACAGACACATCGTCGGTGAATGTGGAGGCCCTTGGAGTCCACAGCAGCTAGGATCAGGCCCCAGGGGGAAACCCTTCACCTGCACTCCAGCTGTGGGCAGCAGGTAGAGGCACTGGAGGGGGCTGAGTCCTGATTTTTCTGTGTCTGTGTCATTTTCGATCAACTGTGTCATAGCGCTTCCTGTTTCATCTCCCAGTTATTCTGAAACAAAAACATGCATGAAAAACACAGGTCACTGTCAACCGCATCGAGAGACAGTCACTCCAGCACATGGAAACCGAAAAGGGAAAGACAGATCATCAATGCCACAGTAAGCTAGGGAATCAAATTTATCAGCATCTTTTCAAATAGTGATAATCGACGAAAATTGCGGGTGGCAATGGGGGGCGGGAGGGGGCAGTGCAGAGCATTCATTTAAAAATAATTCACAAGAGACTGAAAAGGCAGATGTTCCCAGAAGCCCACTACCTGTTTACTGAAAGTTACAGTCCGTTCTGACCTTCTGGGTCAGGGTCTACTACCGGGGCACACTGAGGCTTTTCCCCTACGTGCTCCTGTTGGCTTGGCTAAAGGGTCACACACGACTTGCGGGACGGTGTTTGCCCAGGTGATGCACCGAGCACCCCTCCCCAAGGGTCCAAAGAGATGTGAGAGAGGTCACCAGGGAATTCCAGCCCAGTGAGGCTGGACGAGGAGGATGGTGGTTGAATTTCCGGTCCCCTGTCCTCTCCCTGTCTCAGGGACGTCAGCCTCCCAAGTACATCCAAGCATCGCAAACAGATGGATTTGCACCAAGAAGCCTCAGTGAGGTGAAGGAAAGAAAATGAGGAGGGGCTCCTGATCAAACAATGGGGGGCGGGGGAGGGGGCGGGGCTGGCCAAATAAAAGCCATGAGGATATCATAAGGCTGAGACAGCTCTAAGGACAATGGTTCCAACAAAAACTGCTTTGCCACTTGAGACCAGCACAGTTTGGTCCCCAAGCAGCACACTGTGGAAGCTTATTCTCAGTTCCCAAACAAGTGAAAGGATAATTCCAAAGACAGGCAGAGGGACGAGGCAATTCAGACATATGGACGGTGTCACCTCCCCTAAAGATGGTGGCCCTTCAAGCCAGCTCTGTGCTTACATCTGTGGCTTAGACAGGTGGGGGAGGGTGAGAAGGCAGGAGAGAGAACTTCCACGGGAGGGAGGTCAAGCCCACGCCTGCCTACACCATCCAGCCGCATTCTCTGACCAGGCACTGCTTACTGATGGTCCGAGAAGGGACGGGCTCTGCCTGCCTGCTCAGAGCCTCCTGGGTACAGTCTTCCCGCCACAAGCGACCTGCCCCAGATGCAACCCCGAGTTCACCAGGAAAACCAGCAGCCCCCTGCCCCTCCCCATTTCCTGACTTTTGTTAATGGCACAAAATTCTCTGTAAAAAGGGAGGAAGGGGCGCACGATTTTGGAAAAACTCCATCCTCCCCCTAGAGATTCATTCACAATGCATAGCAGCATACAAAAGACCCTGAGAAGTTAGGAAATAAAGAAAGCAGCTGAAATTCATTTATTGTGTGCTTCCCAAACATATCTGGAGCAGAACACTTTTTGCACAACTAGCCTCTGCCGGCAGGGTTCTGTTGAGTGGGAGAGATCAAAGCTTCTCTTAACACTCGACACTTCGCGTGGCAGTTGTGATAGTCTGTATTTCTTTCTTGAACCTCTGTATTGTTTTTCCTTATTTCTTTCCTCCAACCTTTTGTACAAGTGAGTTGGCTGATTCACATCAACCCCTGCAGCCTTAGTTTTTTCTCAAGAGCCCCATCTGCCAGTGGCAGTGAACTACCAGGCTTTCTGTGACAAATTTGGCTCTGTGTATCTGACATTCTAGGAAGAACGCTGCCCTGGTGAGTCTGCTGGGAAAACCGGCTTCCTGATTTGTGTCCTATGAGCTAGCATTTTCTAACGTGACTTAAAGTCTGGAAACTGGGCCAAAGATGTCTTGTGTAGGCTTTCCTGGGTGGGCAAAGGAATGCATTGGCAATGGACATGGGTACAAGGGAAATCCTGGTTCCTTTAGTCTCACCATTGAAATAGAGAGGTGGCTTAGGAACTTGTGCTCTCCTCCAGTGAAATCCCACTTCTGCGGGATAAAAAAAACCAAAGTACAACCAAGTACAATAAAGTACAACCGAAGTACAAAAACCAAAGCCCAGGTAGACTTTAGTGATGAACACTCAATCACGCAGACCTTGACCAGAATCACAAAGCATGAGACACGGCAGGGCCTTAAGGATCATCTGGTCAACCTTCATTTTACAGGCACCCAGAGGGAGTTAAGTTGGCAATCTTCCTAAGGTCACACTGGAAGGGACACTGCTGGGACTGAGACCTGGGTCCCTCCTACCTACTCCCTAAATTCTGAATTCCAGCTTCCCCTGTAAGACCCGAGCTAGCTTGTTTTGGAGCTCTTGCAGGGATAAGTGAAGTTCATAAGGACTCCATGTTGGCCTGGCTGTCTAGTTATCACTGAAAAAACTTAAGATAACCCATTCAGGAACTTTAAAAGATTTGTCCCGAATTCAAAGCCAACCACACATTTGGCTTCCCATATGCTGGCATCCACAAGGAGTGGGCAGAAACTACCAGCCCCGTGTTGGACAGTCCCAGGGGAGCTTTGGGTCATGCTACTCCTTTACTCTTACTCCCAGTCTGGCTGAATTACACGATTCCTGCCCTTCTCTCTAGTATTCAGGGGGTCCCAGTTAGGTCTTCCCACCGTGCACACAACAGCACTCTCCCTCGGACCTGGGGGATGGCCTTAGGGTCATCACACTGCAAATATAAGCCCTCATCAGGGACCTGAAATGTAGCCCAGGCAATTTTCCAGATGTTCCCTGAGCTAGCTCCCAAACCCTGCCCTTTCTGTTCCTAATGGCAAGGGAAAAGCTCCAGGCACGGGAAACTGAGAAGGGGGACCAAACAGTAGCTCAGAACCCCCAGACCGGAGGGTTCACTGGCTGGCTTCACTCAGGCCTCTTTCCCAGGCAGAAAGTCCCAGGGCACAGGGGCAGGGAAGCAAAGCCATAGACTTTAATTGGCTGTAACATCCACGGCACTGCCAATCTCCCAAGGCCAAACCAGGGCCCACAGCCCCCCAGGTGCAAAACACACACTTGAGCCTCTTCTGCACCAAAGTCTTTGTCAACGCTTGGGAAAATGACAAGCCAGGCACTCACATCCTGTTCGTGCTGACTCACGGTGGATTCTGACGGTGTTGGGAGCCAACTTTTTAAGATTTCGAAATAGCTGCCCAGGAGGATAGGGTGAATTCAACAACACCAAGGTGTCCAGCGCTCGGGAGCCCACTGTTTGTATTTCTCAGGAAGTGAAGACCAAGAGGGCACAGCCAGCAAATGTTGGTTGCTTATCACAGACTAATTTCAGAGATAAGGGATATGGGCCCCTTGTGTAAATTATTGGGCCTCAGTGTGGCCAGGCCGGTCAGGGCAGGGGAGAGAGAAATCTATGCTTGAGGGCCCCCCGCCCTTCCCTTGTTTCTGAAGGGGCCCCCAGTTCTTGAGGTAAAAAGCCACGTAACTGAGCAAACTCAGAGCCTTTCCTGAGGGGATCTCCCCTGAGAAGCGGTTTTTGCAAAATGTTCCATGCATCATTACAGACCTACGTATGGTTCAGAAAGACTCTGTGTCCCTCAGAACCCCTGTTGGCAGAGCACGAGCCTGTCCCAGGGCCGCCGCAGGACCCACCCAGGTCCTCCAGGTCACCATTTATTGGGCACACGCCACACACCAGACACTGTTCCAGACGCGCGCTCCCCTGTGGGCACGGCGTCGGCCTCCAGCCTGGTGATCTTCGGTTCATCCCTCTCATGCGGAAGGCAGGGGGGAGCTCCACAACTAGCCGGTGGACGGCGGCACCCAGCTTCCCATCCAGCATCTTGATCGCAGTGTTCTGCTCCCCTTCTGAGATCACAGATGATTCAAACACCTTGTCCCCCGGGGGGGCTTGGAAGTTTGCCTAAGTTTGGTACAGGGAGGCACCTATTAAAGACCTTCCTCCATTTGTACCAAAGGTGGGAAGAGAGACAAGAGTGGGCAACCCAAGGGTGGCCCTCACTGGAATGTTCCCTGCTGCAGTCAGGCCATCGCCCCCCCACCCCACCCCGACCTTGGCCACTCCCTCTATCCTTAAGACAAAACCCACTTAGCAAGGAACTGAACCTCAAACCATGTTAGCAGATCTATCATCTGGTCGGCACTGTGAAAGCTCTGAATTACAAGGAAACTCGCTGTCTCGTTACCAAGAGGTGCCAAGTTCTGAAGGGCCGGATTTCCCACTGCAGCTGTGCTGGGCACATGAAGGGATGAGGCAGTGGAGGGAAGACGGACACACTGACACGCTCCGTCGGACACGGCCTTTCAGGTGTTCCAATCAGCCATGGCCCAGGGCCCTCGCCAGCGCTTCTCAACTCGGGGCTCTGGACCAGCGGCATCATATCACCTGAGAATTTGTTAGAAATGCAAATTCACAGGCCCTTTCCCAGACCTTCTCGACTTGAAACTTTGGTGGTGGGGCCCAGCGATGTCTGTTTTCACAAGCCCCCAGGTGGTTCAGACACATGCCCAAGAATCGCCGCGGTGACTGAACCTCAGAGCACCCTAGTGATGCTCTTGGCCGTGGGGCCATGGGTTTGGTCCCTAGTGACTGTGGGTGACCGCATGGTAGTTAACTGTCCCTAGTGCCTCCCTGGATGGTTCTCTCCTGAGATCCCCACAGCGGCAGGAAAGAGCCCACAGCTCAGAGGCCGTCCGAGACTTTCAACACCTTCTTGGGGGGACCTGGGACAAGAGTTGATACAATGGGTCCCTCCATCTCCTTTTCTGGGCGCTGCTCCTCTGCACAGAGTGGGCTGAGCGCGGCGGGACTTGAAGCCTGCACGAGTGACTTCCTCCGGCCATCCACCTCCCTCCCGGCCAGCCGGCACACTCCCCCCATCTCGGGGCGCTCTCGGTCCGCTCGGCCTGAGGACAACACTTGAGCCACCAGGTTGGGCGGCATTTCTTTCCAATAAGAGGGTAGAAAATGGTTTCACCAGCTTGACCCTCCTTGCTGCTACTCGGGGAGGAGGGGTGGGGGCAAGCCCACCCTGCTTCAGAGCTCTGCTCACATGACAACACTCGCAGGTGTGTGTGTGTGTGTGTGTGTGTGTGTGTGCACCAGCACGGGGCCAACAGCCAGACAGGTAGGCGGCAATGTGTGACCAACCCCCCCAAAAAATGAAATAATAGTTTGTTTATTATTTTTAAAAAACTAACCTCATACAGGAAGTATGAAAAGAAGGAGGAGGAGGAGGAGGAGAAGGAGGAAGACAAACCCAGGCTATGACACTGAAAATGGCCAAGACGGAGGTGCACAGAGATAACGCCACGTTCCTGGGTTTCCACCGTCCACTACGGAGGGGTGGTGGGAAAGGGCTGGGAGGGGTCCTGGGGGGGGGCGGGTGGGGACTGATGAGGCTGGAGGAGATGGAGCAAAGAAGGGGAAGATGAGTCACGAGGCACAGCCTTGCCAGACGCGGGGCAGGGCGTGTGGTAGGACCACATCCCATTCAGGGCCCTCTCTGCAGGTGTGGCCGTGCCAGCCAGACTTGGAGAAGACACCTAAAATGGAAACTGCCCTTCGAGGTCATCCCACGCACCCGCTGCCTCTCCGGTCCCACGTTCTGCCCTCCTGTGTGTCTCAGGTGAAGACGCGGGAGTTCCCAGCTCACGATCACCTCCCTGCACGCCCCTGCCAGAAGTCAGCCCAGCAGCAGCCAGATGGAGAGGCACCTCTACGCAGAGCCCCACAGGCAAGCCAGCGGCCGAGCAGACCTTCAGGACCATAAGCCCAAAACTGGCCTGACCTGCTTTGGTTTGATGGACACTGACGTGAGGCCACCGAAGGCAGGCAAGAATCAGGCCAGATGCTTAACACAGAGACCCTGGCCCTCTCCGAAAGATAGCCCAACCAGATTTTTAAAAAATGGGGGCACGGGACTCACAATGTCCACCCGAGGATTAGAAGGAGGAAAACCAGTGAGACTGAAGAACATTTCCTCTTTCACAGCACCAGACAGTAGGAGAACAGGAAATAGGAGCCCTCCCTCTCCGTGATCAAAAATAAATACAAACACTGTAAAATATGCACGCGTTGAAAAGATAACAATCAAAAAGGATTTCAAGTCATTGCTATAGCCATCAAAGAAAGCCCTTGGTCTTAAAAAAAAAAAAAAAAAAAAGAAAGAAAAGAAAAGAAAAAGAAAAAGAAAGACAAAAAGAAAAAGAAAAAACTGTACAACAAAAATCTCAAAATAGAACCAAAACCTGCAAATCATCCTCAAGAGTGTATTAGGAACCCATGTCTTAGCAGGCTGTTGAAAGGTTAATAATTTTCCTACCGAAACTGAATGTGGGTTGTGAAAGAACATTAAAATGAAGAAAATTTCCCCGTGGCTGCTATTTTATTATCACCAAAGCCATCAAGTTTCAGTTTGAGTTATTTGTATTTATTTGTGAAAACAAAGATTAGATAAGTAGAAACATAAACCTCATCCTAATTATTGCCCAGGAGTATCTGATTTTTAAGACAAAAAAATAAGACCATCTCACACACACACACACTCAAGGCATGAGAAGTCAAAACAACGGAGAGGAGAGAGGGTGCTGTTGCCTCCTTCCATCACTTGAAAAAATGTATTGTCTCGTGTCAAACATTAATATTTCTGTATAGTCTGTGAAGATAATATGAGAGCCATTGTGTAAATCTGATTGCTGAAATTTTTCTTAACTGCACTCTCAGGCAGAGAGCTTTTATTTTTTAAACTGCAAACTATAATTTTTGTTTGACATTTAAAAAAAAAAAAAAAAGACAGAGCCACACCATTCAGTGTTGCAGGCCTGAGACAATGGCATCGAAGTGCTGCTTTCAAAGATCAAATTAAGAGCTTGGAGACATTTATGACCAGGTGGAGCCTGGGGGAACCGTGGGGTTTGGGTGCAAACAGTGGATTTCAACTCAGATGGGTCTCAGATGCCTGGTGAGCTGCTTTGTTCTCTGGGGTTTTAAAAGAAATTCACTAGATGAAATGGTTAATCAAAATCGATGGGTGAGCAAAAAACTTCTCTTCACATATTTCCAGCAAAACATAAACATCAGAATGAAAAAAATAACATGCAAAAAGACCTTCAGTGGTCTCACATCACCGAACAAACTGTTTTTCTACCTATTTTGTGTTGCTGGCTTTTGTTATCAGCCCAATCGGCAAATTGTGGCCAATTTTGTCATGGTTTAAGCAGACATTTTGTTCCCAAACTGCTTTCAACATTTGAGCTACCAAATACAGTTTATGAGAAATTGAACAAGCCACAATACAAACAGAAAAGGTATCTATTTTTGCTAAATTAACCCCTTTTAAGGTTAAAATGACACAGACATAAAAGATTTTAAAAAACCAAACCAAAGCAAAAAGAATTCTAGTAAATCCAAATTTGAAACAACCCAATCAGACTTTCCTAGAAAAAAAAGAATAATTAATGATTAACCCACTGATTGGATTTTGAAACCAACTACATGACATTCCCCAATTCTGATCACCATTACACCAAGAACTTGCTTTTAATGAGACATGTTATTTTTATTTTCTACACACACACACACATCAAATATTGTTGGAATGTGCAGAGCAAAATTCTAAAGGAATTGATTAAATTATGCTAAGGTAAAATCATCGGTTAAGCAGTTATTTACTACTGAAAATAAATGACACCCACGTAGTTCATCTTATATATTAATATTGAAACCAAATGGCAGCCTTCTACCGCAAATCATTTCATAAAAAAAAAATAATGAAACTAGTTACAATGAAAACACATGGTTTTAATTTTATGAAACATTAAATATTAAGATCAAAATAAGAGAAAACTGACATGGCTTTTCAAATTTTGTTTTTGCTTAATTACAACAACAAACTGAATATGAAAAAAAGAATGAAAGAACCCTTGCTAAAAATTTGAGAATCACTACTTGGAAGAAAAGCAAAATGTCAGAGAGAAGACTGAAGAAAACTTCTCTATTTGCAATCCTACCTCATATTTGAAGGCACAGCAATATGTACACCATTTTTAGCCTTTTAAAATACCAGCATGCCCACACATCATCTCAGATTAAACCAAGGAGAAAATGACACATTCTGAAACCATTTTCTAAAGCTTCTTTTCCTGATAACACTCAGACGCTTACAATCAAATTAATGAGTTTCTAAAAAGCCCAAACAACTCTCCATAAAGAGACAGAATTGTTCACAACAGCCTGCAGACATTTCTAAAATTTTCAGGCAATACTGAGAGCATTAGTCCTTGCTATTTATATTTGAAAAAGCTAAGCTGTTTTTAAACATCTATATTAGAAAGAAATGCCACTCAGTGCTTTGGCTAATTAAACTGAGGAACAATTTGAAAAACACCAGTATCCCCCTCATTTCAAACAATTGAAAAGTTAGTTCATTCTTTTTCCTCCTGCTTCTTTACACAAATCTGTATTCTCATAATCTATTCACACTTGAAAATTCTTTAAGTAGTTAAGAAAGGAAACACCCACAGAGAGTAAGTCATTATTTCTTCTGAAAGTGTATTTCTTCATAAATCCCAGACCAGTAAATAAGCAGAAAAAAGAACCAAAAAGAAAGAAATCACAAAACTCAGGGAGGACACTGAAAATATCTACTGACTGACAGAAAACTTAGCATGAGGAATTTTAAATCACTGGACACATTTGTGGCAGGTTTGAAATCTTCTTGGTGAGAGGCAAGCATTGCTTTTTGGGGAGCTCAAATCGATGACAGTGTTAAGGTAACATTATCTTCTGTGAAGGTCATGGGTTATGCTGTTTAATTCCAGACCTAAAACACGTGATTCAGACTTTACACTTTATGTTTGTATGTTCCAGTTTTTTCAGGGCTTGGCACTTTAAAGCAAGTAGCCTGACTTAGGCAAGACAAGAGCATTTGAGAACAAACCAACCAAAAAAAGCCTGGAGGGAACCCTACAATTTAATGATGACCAGGAATAAGAAGACTGGGGTAACCACCTGAATTTGTTACTGAAGAGATTTTCTGTCTGAGGGTTTTACCCTAGAATCTCGGCCAGTAGCATCGAATGTTCACATTCAGAAAAAGTCAGACCTTAACTAATACTTGCCCAGTCTTTTAAAACAAGCATATCCCCTTCGCCCGACGCAAGACTTGGGAAATGATGGTGATTTTAGTCATCTGGAAAGAGTGAAACACGACATGGTCCTGAAGCACTTTCTTCCCCACGGCTGTCATTTTAACTCTGTTTTACCACAACTAAAAAGGCCGTGCTCACCGAACAGAAGCAGGTTCGCCTTCGATTGTATGTGTAACCCGGGAATTTCTCAAGAGCGGAGTGGCACAGTACAGAAGCTTTCATTGAAGAAATAGTCAAAGCAAGAAAAAAGAAATTCCCCACTTTGGAGGCAAGGGTATAAATCAGAATGTGAACCCTCCCACAGTAAAAATTGTTTTCAGCATCATTACTCTACATACAACTAGCCAACCTGTTCTTCCTTTTTTCCCCTTTCACAAAATGCATTTGTTAAGAGCAAGATTTTAAAACACCGTTGTTATATTCCTGAGTGGAAGTAAAATAGTCCCCCCTGCCCATTTACTAGAAACACCTTTTTACTGAAGCCAATCTGTCCTGTATGAAATGGTGAAAATTTAGGTAAAGCAATCTGGCTTTAAAGGTTATAGGGAAAATTCAACTGTACAATTAGAACACTAGGCTTTTTATCTTTTTTTTTAAAAAAGCAAGTAATAGTTTTCCAGAATCTAGAAATAACTACAACTGGGAAAAAAAAAAAATAAGAAAGAAAAAGAAAAAAAAGAAGCCGGACAGACAAGAATGAAAGAAGCCTGGTAACTCAGAATTATTGACCTGGGAATAAGAGTCTCTTGCATTTTATTTTCTATTTTCCACAAAGGAAGCACAAATAGCTTTCCAGTCACAAAATGAAACGTGCACGAGAATAAGAAACATGAAATCTATTCACCACTGCTGTATCTAAGTGAACACAGAAACAAGAATTGCATTTCTTGGTAGTGTGACTCCAGTGCCCCGTGTTAGTGACACAGGGAGTGAACAAAGGCAGAGCAGACCATCAAGAACAGGGTAATTTTGCTTGTCGACTCAGGCTACAACCAAATAATTCTCCTCTGACAGGGTCTGTTAGCACAGTTAAAAAAGCACCGTGGATACCCTTGGACTAGGAAGGGAAGAGGATATTTCTGAGTCTAAAACTTTTCATTGATGTTGGCTTGAAAGCTGTTTAATTAGCTGTAGGATGCCAACCAATCTCTTTATCAAAGCCAGCTGAAAACAAAACTGAGAGAAACAGCTTGTGGTTTCACAAAAATGTATTTACATGAATATATTTTAAAGGGAGTTCGATCATTAGGTACGATGTCATCTGTGATATGCGGTGGATTTGACATTTAAAGATGTCAGGGGTTGTCAGATTTATCTCCAGTCTATACTTAGAGGAGATGTAACCACTTTGGTGAGCAGACCTTGTTTTGCTAAATTCCAGCCCAGAAATCTGAAGAGACTTAACTCTTAGGCACTGAACACAAATCCTCCTCGTGTCCTCTCACTTCCTTAGCCAAGACCTGCTGAACGGCAAGTGGAGCCGCGGGTGACAAGTGGAATACAAGCCCACTTTCACACCTCGGCACAGGGATGGTGACAGAGGCGAGCAAACCACAGCGCAGAGAGCACCCGGGGAGAGTTATTGATAAGCGCCGTGTTTCCTGAAATAGACGAGGGTCCCAGCCCTTTAGCCTATTTGTTCACCCAGGCTGGTCTTGGAACGAACATTCTGATGAGACGGGCTTTCCTTCCCCCTCACACTTAAAATCGACGACGGCGAGGAAAACCCAGAGCGACAAGGAGTGCTTTACCACGATTCACGCTGCCTCGATGGAAAGTTCTCTCCAAGGAGCAGCGCGAGGTCCCGGATAAACATCCTCCCTCGGGTATCTTCAACCAGGGGCAGGGGTCAGTAGTCGCCTTCTACCTGTTGGTTCAGCCACCAAGAAGCCATGCTTTATGTTTCATCGGGAGATGGGGGGGCGTGAATCACCACCCCGCCACTATCACAAGAATGAGTTTTGGCGAACGTACCAGATATTCATCCACTCTTTTCCGAATGTCACTTTCCATTTTGCCTAATCTGGTGGGAGTGGAAATTAAGCCCTCAGACAAATGAAGCTGAAGACAGGCTCTCGCAGCCCCAAGTGAAATCACCACACTGCAGCCAACACCACCCCTGAACCACAGAACCTCATGCAGGCGACGGCACACAGCTCTCAGAAAGGGAAATGGTTGTTGGTATTATGTGACAAAAATGTATATTCAAATAGGAAACTCTGTTCCTTACCACCCTTCTACCTTCATTCACATGGTGGAGCTCAAGGGGTGTCTTGGGATCGGCAGCTGACAGCACCGTTTTCAAAGGGAGACAGAAACAAATGTTTTCTAAAACTGCACTGTTCATCAGTTACTTTCTATAGTTTGTTTAAAAAAAAAAAAAAAGGAAAGAAAAAAGGGCTTCTCCCCAAACCCAACTCTTTCACTGTGAATCATTTTGTTTAAAAAAAAAAAAAAAATGTAGCAGCACACTTACTGTGATGAAAAAAAAATTAAATAAGATGATTTTAAAAAAATGGAGTATTAAAATCTGCCCACATAGGTTGCCGTTCAACCCCAGGAGAGCCAGGCCGGAGGAAATCCCCACCCGGGTTCTGACAGAGCAGCCAGAAAAGGAAGCAGTGCAGGGGCCCCGGGGAACAGGCCGAGGACAATAATGATTGTAACCTATCGCCTTCTCTGGGACAGTCTTCTTAGTGGGAAACAGCAACCTTGATCTAGTCTATAAACCCAAAGCCCCTGGGTTTTTATTAAGAGCTTCTTTATGAAGAGCTCTCTTCCCTTCGCCTGTGCTGTGGCATTCATCTGAAAAGTTATGAAAACTAGCCCACGAAGACCAGGAGGGCGGCTCTCCAAGGGCGGTGGGGAGCAGAATGAAGAAGTTTCACTCTCCCCTAAGTGCCAGGGAGCTCGGCTTCTAGATTCTGAAAGGGCCCGCTCTCCCAGCTCCTTTGAACACCAGCCTGAGGTTCCCAGCCAGCGCGCAGAGGTCCCGGGGACGGCGTTAGGGATTGGTTTTTCCAGAAGGACAAGGAAAGAAAAAAGGGATGCGGTACAGCACTAAATCCTGACAGAACTAATCCAGAATGGCCACACGAGCCTGCAAAATAAAACATGCAGTCTTCCATTCCAGCAAATCAAAGGGACTGCCCACCTCGCCCGGACCTCCTTCCCACCTGCCCGGGGCTTCGGGCACAGACAAGAGGCCAGGGAGGCAACGGGCTCCAGGGTCCCTCCCTCCGCGGCTGCCTCTGTTGTTGACACTGTCCCCACTGCGTTTATTAGGCGACACTGCTTGCAAAGCCTTCTCTCCGCGGCTGCTTGTTGCTAGGGAATGAGCGCTAATGCTTTGCGGGAAACAACAGCAGCCATCCTCCCTTGGCAGTGAGCGGGAACAAACGTCTCAGTTTGGTGACAGCGTGGAAATCATCCTTAAAAACCTCCTCATTTACATTTCCCCTCAGAAAGATGGCAACATCCGCCCCATTATGAAACGTCTATTTTCTTCACCTTTATGTTGGCATTGATACCTTTGGAATGGATCTCACGTCCATATTGGATTTCTGTCCTCTGTTGCCAACCGCCGTGCCCTAGGTGACTGTGGGCTCTTAGAGGACTTGGCTGTGATCTCCCTCAGTTGTCAGCCTTTATTTACTTTTTTCTTTTCTTTTTTTTTTTTCTTTTCTTGGAGAGAAACAAACCACATTGTCAAAGCATTTAAAAACACAAACCAAAGGAAACTGGGTTTCCAGGCTTTAGCAAATGGTATTTACCCACAATTTATTTCCAAGAAGTGACTTGGAATCCATCGTCGTTTTTCATTCGAATCCATGTAGAAGCATAACATCATAGTGGTACCGAGGATCTATAGTTGCTTTTTGCCAGTGATAAGTGAAGAGCAACTTCTGTCCTCAAACCCGGACTCACCTCGATTCTTGGGACGCGGTTTCTGCAATCCTTTTACGTGCCTCCCACGGAGGTGGCCAGAGT
This sequence comes from Procyon lotor, assembly GCA_028646535.1. Lineage (NCBI taxonomy): Eukaryota > Metazoa > Chordata > Mammalia > Carnivora > Procyonidae > Procyon > Procyon lotor. Next base: position 86,958,323 of record CM053610.1, on the reverse strand, counting down.
CTGGTCCCTGCCGGCCGCTGTGACTCACTCAGGAGTTGGCGGAGACGGTGCAAGCTGTTCTCTAGACGCTACCACCCCCCACTTAATAGAAGTCCAAATGTCACTCTGTGGGTTGAAAGGCACCTCCTTCCACTTCTCCCTGGGAGGATGGACGTCGTTACTGGGCAACCCTTGGGCCTCATGCTTCAGGCCTCCCTGTGTAGTTCCAAGGTCCCACGTGTCAAGATTGGCTCCTTCAGGCTCGGGGCAGGAGGGCAGGGCTCCCTGGGTCCCCTCCCCGGGCAGTGTTCAGTGCGCAGTTGGCCCCGGGTGAGATTTTGCTGAACAGGCTCACAAATGGTGGATGGCTGTGGCTGGTCAGGAAGCATGAGCCCAGGACCCAACTACAGTCCCAGGGTTGACACAGATTGGCTGGTACAGTGGGATGAAGAAAACTGACAACTGCCATTTGTTGAGGTACTGTCCTGGGTACACCACGTACACGGTCACGTTTGCCCTGCCCCCAGAGCCAAATACTCCTACTACCCCTATTCAGAGAGAAGGAAGCCAGCGGAGGGGCCATTAGCCTGCTGCAGATGATGGCTAGTGAAGAGTCTGTTCGCCCAGCAGGTGATCTTGGGCTCCTAGCACATCTCCTTCAGTGCCACTGGAATCGGTGGCCACCATCCCACAACCCACGGAACCCCCGCCACAGAGGTGGTTGGTCCGGATCTCCAGGTGCCTGGCTGGACCGTGACTTCTCCGGGGCACACTCTGTGGCTGGCTGACCCTGTCTGGCCAGCTCCAAGCACCTTGGCTGGAGTAGCATGTGTCTGTAGGACCCGAGCGTGAGAAGTGGTTTGCCATCTCCTGCCCTTGAGGTCTTCCGGGGCAAAGAGGAAACCATGTTCAGTACTGCGTGTTCGAGTTTGTGCCAAAAGCGAAACATCAACGGACCCGGAGAAGGCTCACTGCTTCCACTATTCACCTTGGTGAGCCTCGGGGTTCCATGTGTTAAATGGACGGAACACTTTGTGGAGGAGCTCAGCCCACCTGCCCTGTGGGGAGAATCAAGGATGGATCAGGCTTGTTCCATCCACGGCAGAGTGCACACAGCGGGGATGGGGGCTTTGCTCCTGTAAAGTCAGGAAGAGGACCCACTCACGGAGGTGGGCGGGAGGATAACTCTAGCTGACCTCTCATCAGATGGCTCCCTGGGCCAGGTTCTCCAACCATACTTTGCGATCCACATTATCCTGGGGACTCGCCTTTTCACCATCATCCCTGAATATTAATGTATTAACTCATTCTTTCATTTACCCATTCCACAGTCTGTCCAGGTACCTGGGATGCGTCAGGATCAATGCAGACTCAAAAATCATCTCAAAAACTGCCCCCAAATTAACCATGTCAGCACTACCTTGACATAAAACAGAAAGGAAAAACTACACAAGGGTTGTTTATCCAATTAAATAACATTTGTCTTTGGAGGTTTGTGTGGGTATAATCTTCATAATCAAGGCTGGAACATGTTTGGCATACCTAATCCAATGTTCTGCTGGAAATTCTCACCGGCAGAGCTCAGGAAAACAGGGAAGGCATCCTTGAGGGGAAGGAGGCCATCGGCCAAACAGAAGGGGCCGCCTCTCCATCACACTAAGTCTATTCTAAGATGCAATAACTTTGTGCCATACACAGTTGGGTTGTGGTGGAGGAAACAAAGGCTTTCATGTCAAGGAATCCAGGGTGTTTTTCGTAGGAATTAGAAGCTTATTAGATCGATTATTCCAATACTGTTCTTCTTTTCCCTTTGGGTTTGCAAAGTAGCTCCCTGCTCACAGGGGCTTCTGTAGATATGGTTTCATCTGAACTTCAGAACTGCACAGAGAGGCAGGCAGGGAGATGGATTCGGGGCCATTTACTTGTTTATTGAACAGATGAAGGTTTTTTACGGACAGAAAGACCCAGGGAAGAAGCTGCTTGGACAAATCACAGTAAGAAGATCAGGGCTAGCCCCCAGCCACCCCGGTCTGCCTGCTCTGGCCTCCCAGAGCTGCTCAGTGGGGCCATCTGGGTCATCTGTGGGCTCTTTGGTCCTGTAAAATATGCGGAGGCCTAAGAGCAGAAGGAGAAGTGGACGAGGGATTGGGTTCAAGGTCAAGGAACTGGTTCCTAGCACTAGGTCTTGATTAAGCTCAAGGGCGCTCTCTGCTCTATCCTTGAAGTTCCCGCACTGGGCATGGTGTTTGGCCTGGAGTAGGCATTCCACATAGGTGAACTGAATTCACCACTCCTGTGTGCTAAGTGGGACCCACGACCGCATATGCCTGAGGATTTGGAAGACACACCAAAATAATATGAATCATCATAAAGATTTAGAAATGATTAGCAAGGTAATTCATGTGAATAAAAATAATACCATTTACACACACACACACACACACACACACACACACAATCAAGTTTTGGGCCCATTCCCTAGGACTGGCTGAACCAGCCAAACTCTGGAAGCTGAGAGTGGAGTACTTTGTGTAGCAGGAATGGAAAGAAAGAGAAAAGAACAGAACTTTCTTTCCCTTCCCTGATAAAGGCAAGCCTGGGTCAAGCCCGCTTCAGACTTCCTTCGTCCCTGAGTGTTCCCTGAGGGACCCCTCCCGCCCGATGCTAGCTCCAGCTCCTAAAATTATCTAGCACTGCCTTCCCCTTCTGCCACCCACCCCTTCCTTCTCCCCGCCTCTGCCATTCCCTGGAAAGACTGGGGAGATGGGGATGGGCACTCGGTCACCGAGCTCAGCCTTCTGGACCAGTGGTTAACACATTCCCAGTGGAGAGCTCGAGTATGTTCACAAAACTCTAAGAGGGGGATTTCGGGTCTCTTTTCAGGCCACACTGTGGGGGTGGAGGGTAGGGGGAGTTGTTTACGGACGGGCCTACCTCATCAGCAGACAAGACTTCTTGAAGGGGAGCCCTTGGACTGTCTTTTCCTACTTGGCCTGCAGTCCCACTCTGGGCGAACAGATGGTATGGTCACCAGGAAGGCCAGCGGGCCCGGTGGCACCCGCTCTCAGACCATCCTGGGCACCATGGCTTCTTTATTCCTTCCACCCACTGGTGCTCTGACACGCCTCGCTCCTGG
>CM053610.1:86881801-86945203 GCA_028646535.1 Procyon lotor | reverse complement strand
GGGAAGGTTAAAAAGTTTGCCCACAATCAGACTGCAAGCAAGTAGCAGATTTTAGACTAAGAGCAAGGGCTCTCTGACCCTGGACCTGGGCTAGTAACAACCCTACCGGCTGTATCCTGACGGGCGGAGGAGAAGGTCAGGTGTTCCTGCGGCTCTAGGAATGCAGGCTCCTAAAAAGCTTGGCCATGTAAACTGAGTTCCTAGGAAAAGGATGGCTCAAGAAGGCTGGGAGGCTCTCAAATGCTTAATTCTCCCTACAACAGGATGCGGCCTTTATGAGGAAGAAGAGCTGGATACTTACGGAGAGTATTGTAGCCACACAACCAGCATAGCTCAAATAGAAAGGATGTGAATGAAAGGAACACTGGTGCAAAAGGGAGCCAGTGCCCTGCACATAGTAGGTGCTCAATTCATGTTTTTAAAAGGAACTCAACTGAGCCCTGGCAGAGCACTTTCAGGAAGCAACAAATCAAAATGGGCTACAGAGAAACAGAAGAGCAGGGTTCACGATAGAAAACAAAACTCCTCCACTTCTATTTTACCTATTTTGTCAGTCAAAATAATGCTAATACTGGGCAGAGGACTGTAGGCATCAGAGTTCTCCAGAAAAACATAACCGATAGAATATGTATGGAGGGAGGGGAAAAAAAGAGAAAGAGAAAGATTTATTTTAAATAAGTGACTCATGTAATCACCGAGGCTTGACAAGTGCAAAATCTACAAGGTAGGCCAGCAGGCTGGAGACCCAGGAAAAGAGTTGCAGTTTGAGTCTGAAGGTCGTCTGCTAGCAGAATTCCCTCTTCTTCAAGGGACCTCAGTTTTTTCCCATTTCGGCCTTCAGTTGATTAGATGAGGCCCATCTACCTTATGGAGGCATGCAGCCTTACTCAATGTCTACAGATTTAAATTTTAATCTCACCTAGAAATAACTTCACAGGAACATGTAAGATAATGTTTGGGTGCTTCGGTCTAGCCAGGTTGATACAAAAAAAGTAAAGCATCCCAAGGACCACAGACAGCAAGTGAGCCAACTGGGGCCCAAGATGGGGGGTGGCGATGGTGATTGGGTACCTGGATGATGCAAGCGGGTTCCTGCCTCCCACCTCAGTGACCTGAAGCCTGCAGCCAGCATGTGGACCCTGGTAAGCTGCTCCAGCATTCATAGACATAGGCAGTTCTGGTACAAAAGGCAAGAAGGTAACTCCAGAAACTCTGACCCTTAAGTTTATCCTTGACTCAAGGTTCTAAAATGCCAAAAATCATGCTTCAGAAGACCTCAGAAAAAGAAGTAGCATGTCCCCAGGAGCCAGGCACCCCACAGGCAGCTGATCTCACTTTCTTATGGTGGGGGCGTGAGACTAGTAAATCAAGGTAAATGGCGGGCAGCTTATCTAGGCTTCAACAAGACAACCAGCGAAGAAATCCTAGAGGCCACAATGGAGAAATCCATTCAGGAACAAATTTAGTTTCACAGTTGGTTGACTGAGCCCTGAGTTCTAACTGGTGTCACGTGGTCTCCCTGAGACCCTGGTGACTGTCTCCCTCCAGTCACCCTCCAGGCCCCCATTCTCAGCCCTGTCCTGTCCACCACTTCTCAGTGACATGAAAGCATAGTCAACGTTTTCATCGGATCTACTGATGAAAGTAGGGAGTGCATTTATTGACTTACAAAAAGAATACCAGAAGATTTTGATGGGATAGGATAACAGCTTAAATATTCTATAATAATGTTTAATAATGGCAGTATGAGGTTATGCACTTTTGAATGCAAAAAAACCTAACTTCGTAAGTTTAGAGTATAGGAGACTTGTCTTTTGCAGCAGAAATTAAAGAGGGAAAAAAAAAAGCTCTTACAGGATTATATCAACAGTAAATGCATTATTGATGAAAGTATAACGTGGCCACCAGCTATGGGCAAGGGCCCCAGGGAGCTTTGTATGGCATGAGGTGGTGGCCCGTTCTGCTCTAGGCTGGCTAGACCTCACCTGAAGCATCCTGTCTCTTTCTAAGATCCAAGTTCTAGAAGGATGGAAAGAGCACAGAATATTTAGGGGAGAGTGGCCAGACAGTGGAGGGATTTGTTTATTAGCTATGAAGCAGTCTAAGGAACTTTGGGCCTGGGAATGTCTTGGAGAAACTTAAGAAGAGCCGGACTCAACTTTACTGCACTGAAGGGCAGAATGGGGATCAGAAGTTGCCAGAGTTCCAATAAACAGACTGGTTCAATGAAAACCAGAATTTCCCAGCCATTAGAGAAGGTGGTCTGGTGGTCTGGCATCTGGTCATGGGAGGGGACATCACACGGTAGAGTCAAGAGATAGAGCGGGTTTGTACCAGGTGAGCCTAGGAAAGGAATCTTAGCTTTGTGAAATGCCACACCATGCACAAATAAGAGTAAAAATCATCACGTAGCTGACATTTTTCGTGCACCTACTCAGCACCGAACTCTGCATTAAGAGTTTTACATTTAACATCAGCAGCAGCCTTGGAAATAGGTGCTGTCATTTACCTCCACCTTATGGATGAGGATGTTGAGACCTAGGGATGCAAACTGAATTATCCTACTTGCCTAACTAGTTAGCGGTGGGCTAGAAAATCCAAACCCTGGTATGCGGGACTCCAGGGATAAAAGAACCAATGCTCTTAAGGGAAGGGCCAAGTGGATTGTATTTAAGAGCATAAAACAGAAGAAAAAGTCTCAGAGAAAGAGAACTGTCCCCATCTGGTCATCACCTTAGTTAATTCCTATCGGAAAAGAACTCACAGGAGAAAATGCCAAAAATTGCAAAGCAAAATAAAGCCCATAAATCCAGGGCAGAATTCAGGCCAAAAGCATCTCCAAAGATAGCCAACCGTTTCGAGGATGATCATGGACAATGTGAACTTGAGAGGTATATGGAAAAGACCCGTGGAAGGTGGGCAGGAAGGAAGCCGGGACTGGTCAATGGCCCGGCTGACCCCAGAGCTGTCTTCATCAGAGGGAACAATAGGTCCCAGTCATTAGGCAGGTGACACGGCCCTCTGCCACAGGACTAGAGGGTCCTGCTCAGAAAACTAGGGGTACCTGTGGTCTCACAAACACAAGAATCATACCCCACCTACTTGCAATTGGCCCTAGATCAAATCGGTAGAGATGAAAATGGACTATTTGAAACCAGAGAGATCTGACACTTTTACTAGAATTCTGAATTTTTGTAGCCATCATATTTAAAACAGAGAAGCCAGCAATGAAGAATGCAAGGGTGAAGAAATTTTGTCTTTATAATTGATAATGACGATGTTAACTGGCTGGATGTTGCATCTAGCTGCTTCTTATATAATTCATCCATAGGTGAGAGAAATACATGGAAATGAGTCTTAAATGCATTACCTAAAACAAATCATTATGGGCTGAATTACATTTCACTAAAATTTACTACGTTGAAGTCCTAACCTGCGGTACCTCGGTATAATACTGTATTTGGAGAAAATGCCTTTAAAGAGCTAATTAGAGCAAAATGAGGTCGTCCAAGAGGGCCCTAATCCAATACAACCATCCTTATAAGAAGAGGAGATTAAGATACAGACCAGCACACGCACAGAGGAAAGACCATGTGGGGACACAGGGAGAAAGTGGCCATTTGCAAACCAAGGAGAGAGGCCTCAGAAGAAACCAAACCTGGCAACACCCTGATCTTAGACTTTCAGCCTCCGAGAGTCTGAGCAAGTAAATTTCTGCTGTTGCAAGGTGCCCAGGATTTATATCTCTTGGGCCGTCAGACACCACTGAGGCAGCCCCAGCCTGCAAGCCTTCAGAGGACCTTTAACCCACATCATCTCAGTCAAGTGAACTTGGATTTCACAAAACTTAGTAAAGTCCTTCCAGCAGGATCCTAAGTAATAAGGAAAACAGTATAGAGCCAGGACTTCAACATGGATGACACAGAAGCACACAGACAGACACACACACACACACACACACATCCAGAATTAGCTTGGAATAGTGGGAGAGAAGCAATTGAATTCAGGTTGAACATCTGACAAGTCTCTGATGACAGAAGAAAGTGCCACCAGCATCACAAAAGGAAGGACCACAGATAGGTAGTTTGGAGTCATGTTAGTGCTATGATGTTTGATTAATAAAGAATATCCCAAATGGATTGGTCCTTAAGACAAGGGAATTCTCTTGCTACTTGGAACCAGTGGAAACCACAGCTCCCAGAGCTTCCCATCCTGGAATCGCACATATTTGCATGGTGATGTTGTTAATAAAGGACTACGGAGATAATTCAAACAAGCCCTGGGGTTTGGAGGTCATGGTTTCTGCTGCTCAAGGTTCCATTTTCAAGCTCTTTTCTGCAAAAGCTTTCCAGGCTCACAGTACATTTTATGGATGCTTAATAGAGTGACAAATTCTGTGTGAGAGATTTTAGAAACTGTCAGGTGAAGTGAGCCAGCTGGGGCAATGGGGGTCCCTTTCCCCGTGGCTGCCGCATGGGCTCTGAGGGTAAATCCCCCGGAGGGAATTCCAGCCGCGGTTTGGGCAACGTCAACCTTGGCAGAAACGTGTGCCCTGAGGGCTCTTCTGTAAGAGGCTGTCCTCATTTGTGTATTTGTGTCATAGCAGACAGATGGGAACCAACCCACTTCTCCCGCTGAGTCCTGCACCTCTACCTCTGTGCTGATTTACCCATCAAAGGGCACGCAACACGCCCCGGGCTACACACAGCCTGGACGTGCGCCCGCCTGGACACGCCCCCCGCCTGGACACACCCACCTCCATGCCCTTCAGCACGCTGACTCCTGCACCCGGATAGCTCTGCCTCCGTCGCAGCGCCTCCAAAGCCACCTCCCTCTCAGGGCCTGGTCCTGATGGTGCCTCCTTCACCAGCACCATGGGCTTCAGGGTAGTCATCCTCCAACTCCTCTCCAGGGTTCTCCCTTCCTCCTTTATGCTTTCGGAGTTCAGACCTGTCTCCTTCAAGGCTGAAAGTTGTTTCCACCAGGATTCCCTTCTGATTTTTCGCTGCAGCCTCATCAGTACCTTTATGCTCAACGAAATAACCGCGGCTTTTTGCCTCATTCCCATCTCATCACTTCCTCATGCGATGCAGAAATATTTCTCGAAGAATAGTTTGGTGTTCTTTATAATGTAACATGACTATCATATCTGCTCTTTCAAGCACTAAGAACTTTCGGTGAGTCTATCCTGATTACAAACCTTGGCGGCGGATGGATTAAAATTTCAGGAACCAAATGTCTGCACAGGAGGGCACACTTGTGTATGTTCATACATAAATGTGAACACACATAAATATATGCACGGGGTGAGGCAGTAAGGGGAAGGTAAGGACAAAAGGGGCCAACTGAATTTCTTTGGGCAATTGTCTAGAGGGGTTGCACTGGATCCAAGCATAAAGCCTCGGTCTAGGAAACCTTATTCCTGAAATGCTCTTCATCATATGCGTGAACACGAAATGCCAAAATCGGTGACTTCCAAACCACAGGGCTTGTTTGAATCATCTACTTAGTCCTTTATTAACAAAGTCAACGTACAAATTTGTGAGATTCCAGGATAAGCAGTTCAACGAGCAGTGGATTCTGTTGGTTCCAAAGAGCAAGCAGAGCCAGATCCGGTTGGACGAGGACTTACTGAAGGCACGCGATGTAACACTCTCCTCCCTGGGGCTGTGGTTGCTGACCAGCAACAGCGAGCTGTCCATCGCAGCCGGGGGGCCTGCTCGTGCCTCTCACTTCTCCCGGTCACTGCTCATCCTCCACGTGGACAGCTTTCGAAGGAGTGGGCCACAGTGGGCTCCCGGCACGCAGGCGTTCCCACTGTTTGCTGGCTGCCCAGCGGGTATACCCTTGAGGGAAAGAGGGGGAACCCTCTGTAATGCTCTTGATGCGCCGGCGGGAGAAACTCTTTCCACTCTGTGCCCACCCCTTGCACAGTCACAGCCATCCTCCTGACCCATCTGTACAGGCCCAGGTGTCTGTTCCGGGTTTTCGAAATGTCAGTGGTGATGTGGGCGGCCTGGAGTTTCAGAACTCAGCCAGTTGTCTGTGCCGCTACCTCTACCTTGACCTCCGGGTTCCGTCTGCTGCCCTGCCACCTGGGTCCGTTCCTTCCTAGCCACGCCAAGCTTCCGTGCTGAGGCTGCCTTCTAAGAGGGTGACCGGCCTCCAGGATGTCTTCAGTTCTTCCCTAAAGTCATTTTTCTGAAGCTGTGCATCCATCATCCTGTCCCCTGCTCAAAATCTTTAAGCACTGTACACACACACACACACACACACACACACACACACACACACACACGAATGCAGACGGCCTGCAAGTGAAAGGCCCAACACTGGGGTCTGCCTCTAACAAACTACCCCAGCCTCCTCCTTCTGCCAAGCCTGCCCTTACCAGCCAGCCCTCGATCCGCCACTTGTCACTATACTTGGCCTCGTACCATGACACTCTTCCCATTTGATCTAAGGATAGTCTCTGATTTTTAAAATTTTAACCAAATGTCATTCTCTTTTATCCCACACTAACATATTCCTTCCAAACTTCTATACCATTGGTATGTTTTGTCCCAAACTGCATTCTTTGGAACTCTGGTCCTCTAAAATTCTCCAAGAAAAAAAGGGGGGAAGGTTCGATCACCACCTACATTTTGGATTTGCTGTCTATATTATGCCATTTGGGATATTTACAAAGCATATTTTGGACACGTACAAAGCATGGCCAAAGCCTCTGAGAAGTCCTGCAATTAAAAAAAAGTTTCTGTTGAAACAACCTGGAGTTTTTCATTCTACACATGACTGGATTCTCTTGGGGCATAGTTTATTATGTTCTACACCACTCACTGGTGCCCCCCTCACCTCCACTGCCACATTATCAATAACTGACCCACAGGTGGTCTGAGCATAAAAACAGCATGAGAGGAAGTTTTGTTGAAGTTTCTGCTTCCTATGGGGGCAACTGCCACTGGATGTTCTGGATGTTCCATTTCATAAACCATCATGTTGGGTGAGCTACCAGATTCCAGGAACCCTGCAGCTAGTCCTGACTCCAGCGGGCTCTCCTTGCTGGGAACTTGATCTGTCAAATCCTAAAGGAGAACTCACCAGAGAGGTGCGTGTTTAGAATTTCAGTAGGAATGGGAGTTGGCCTCACAACCTGTGGTGCTTTCTTCATACCTGGGCTGCAAGCTTCCCCCTAGGGGGAGTACCTGGGTTTAATGTGTAGGTTGTGAGAGGACTGGGGCCTCCCCTGCCTGGTGCTTTCTCAGTCCCGAAATGCTGCTGCCAGCAGATGCTTCTGCCTAGAGAGGTCCTGCAGAGGCGGGACACAGTGGGTGGTGAGAGCAGAATCCCAAAGAGAAAAGAAGACCTCCTTCAATCCGCAGGAATCCCCAGGGACTGGGATAAACTGGGAAGGTTGTCCAGCAGCTCCCCGCCATGAAGCATGTCTCAGATGGGCAGACAGGCCTCCTACAACTCCTATTTCAGGGCACCTGACTCTTAGTTCTTGCGAACCTTCAGGAACCTCACGTACATGGTTGAGCCCTCAGTTCAGTAGAACACCTAGGCCTCCTGCTGGCAGCCTTCTTTCGCTGTGGGTCCTTCTAAGTGCAGAGAACAAGGCCCAAGTAAAGCAGGTCCTATGTCTAGAGGTTCTTTAATGGGGACAGAATTTCCCTGGAAATTTCTGTAAGTTGCTTTTAGCCACATTTCCTAAATCATGGCCTGCTGTTACATAAAGCAGTAGTGAAGAGTCCAAGTCATGAAAGGCAAGTACATTTCAGCACCTGCTGCCTCTGCCTCCTGGCAGGGCTCCCTCAAGCATGGTGCTCAAGGATTGCAAGCAACGCCTGGGCTCCCAGGAACAGTGCTGGGATCCATGACCTCTATCCAGGCCCGAGTACTGAACACGCAGGGCCCAGTACAAAACGAACACATGTGGCCCCTTGTTCCAAAACTATTCAGAATTTCAGGATGGTGACAGCAGAGTCAGAGAGCCTGGGTGTGGGTATTCTGAGCACGGATCCCTGAACAGTGGCACAGATCATAAGCCCATGAGGTTGGTTCAGCTGGAATCTGCCGGGGACCCAGAAAGGAGGGTGTTAGAGACTTAATGGTGTCCCCCACTAAGGACTTCACGGTGGCGAGACAGAAGTCATAGCACTTCTTTGAAAGGGGGCTTCCAGCTGGCCCTCTGGATGCTTTCTAGATTTCCACCCTCTGAAGCTATCAGCAGACTGGAGCCCTGTTAAGTCTTCTGGTTGGAATCAAACTCTATGCTTTGGTGGGGTCGGGTTCCTTCCTGTAGGCTGTGTCCGTGCCTGCTTTTCAAGTTATTTTCACGGATCTGGTTTCTCTGGCCTCAGAAAAATCAGGCTTCTTTTCTATCTGGATGGCACGTCTACTTTTCACCCTTGAGATCAAATTTTTCAATACGCAAATATCTGAACTTGATTCTCCCCGTGCCCACAAGTCTTCCCTGGGGCTGGCCCGGGCTGGCCCGTGTCCAGTGTGAGCACCCGCCTTTCCATGAGCGGGCCACCAGCTGGGTCCTTTTATTCCAAGGTTCTTCTTGGCTCTCCACCCACATCCCCCTGTGCTGTCCATCCACTGTGTTCGCAGACCACTTGTCCCAGGTTATCCGACCAGCCCCTTCCCATCTCTATCTCACATCCTCTGAAAGCTCGACGCTTCCCTCCATCCCTGAGCCCCAAGTTCAGAGAGAGATATGGTGCTAAACACTGAGTTTCACGTTCCAAAGAAAATTGCCTGCTTCGCCCCTTCCAACTCCCCCAACGTAAAACTCACACACTTAAAGTATTTTCAGCAGGTTAAAGTAGTCTGCTTAATAAATGGGACTAGGGAAAAACGCTGTCCATTTAGAGAAAGATTCGATACTTCTTCTTCAAATCGTAAATGAAAATAAATCCCCATGAACTTGGTATTTCAAACCAGAAAGATAAAATTATTAAAAAAAAAAAACCACAAAAAATATGTGAGAATATTTTTTTGTGATCTATACTTTCGAGCAAGCCAAAACCTGGATGTCCAGAAAATCATAACAGATTGGATCACATAAAAATTGAATATTTCTGCGACACCTGGGTGGCTCAGTGGGTTAAGTGGCTGCCTTTGGCTCAGGTCATGATCTCAGGGTCCTGGGATTGAGCCCCACTTCTCCCTTTCCTCTGGCTTGTGCTCTCTCTCTCAAATAAATAAATAAAATCTTTAAAAAAATTAAATATTTCCATAAAATGAAAGACACAGTAAACAAAGTAGAAGGTCAAGCAACGGACTGGGAGAAATGATTTACGGCATATATGTCAAAGGTTTAAAACTCAGAATATGGGGCACCTGGGTGGCTCAGTGGGTTAAAGCCTCTGCCTTCGGCTCAGGTCATGGTCTCAGGGTCCTGGGATAGAGCCCTGCATCAGGCTCTCTGCTCAGCAGGGAGCCTGCTTCCCTCTTTGTCTGCCTGCCTCTCTGCCTACTTGTGATCTCTCTCCTTCCTGTCAAATAAATAAATAAAATCTTTAAAAAAAAATTAAAAAACAAAACTCAGAATATGAGAAGAGCTCTAATAGAACCACCACCTAAAAGGGAAAAAAAAAAGGAAACGGAAGGAAGGAAGAAAGGAATGGAGGGAGTGAGGGAGGAAGAGAATGCGAAGAATATGAACAGGCTGAAAGAAATACATAAACCAATTTTTCTAAATAAAAAATTGAAAATTAAATGAAATTTCAAAAAAATGGGGTGCTTGGCTGGCCCAGTTGGTTGGGCGTCCGACTCTTGATGTTGGCTCAGGTCATGATCTCAGGATTGTGGAATCAAGTCCTGTGTCGGGCTCCACTCTGGGCATGAAGTCTGCTTAAGACTCTCTCTCCTTTTCCCTCTGCCTGCCCCCTCTCTCCCTCCCTCTTAAAAAAACAAACTGAACAAACAAAAAACAAAATAAAACAAAAAAAGCTTGAGACAGAGAGAAGACCATTTCGCCATGAAGTCTGGGATGCCCTAGACCCATAGACACCGGGGATGAACGTCCCTCCAGCTGTGAGGACAGGCCTGGCCTAACCATGAGAGCCCCTTGGGGGGCTCTCCCGGGAGCTTTGATGTGGGAGCACCTCAATGTTCTGCTCAGCCACATAGCGGCCTTTCTCCCCTGAAGTTAAAAAAATATATATATGAGCAGGCAACTTATAAAGGAGTGATTATCAGCAGACCACAGCCTTACTCCTTTAAACCAGCTTCCCTGCAGAACAATCCGCTAATTTATACATTCATTTTTAAAATCAGCATTTCTGGAGGTGAAGTTTAATCCTTTCCTTTTTCTTTCAGTGCACAGTTCATTGGATTTACATCCTAAAACTCTTCAGGGAGGGCAACTTTCTTTTTAAAGATTTTATTTTTAAGTAGTCTCTACACCTAATGCGAGGCTTGAACTTATAACCCCCAGATCAAGAGTCGCGTGCTGCATCCACAGAGCCAGCCAGGCGCCCCAGGGAGGGCAACTTTTAAGTCCACCCCCAAACGCAGGGCCTTCTGAAGGGACGCCAGTTGTAATGGCTGCAAAGTCAGGTGACCGCAAAAATGGCTCAAAGGGTGTTATGGGGACTGTACTAGTCTGCATTTTAAAGAAGAGTGAATTACATGATAGGCTGTCCAGGCAATTATTAAATATATACAGAGGAAAAACACTCGAAGGAAACAAGTATGAATGGGAACAGCAGAGAGCTCTGTGGGGAGAAATGGGGGAGATTACCTTCTTCCCTGTCTTTTGTTCTGAAGTCCCGCCCCTGGTGTCCTAAGGGCTGACCAGGAATGCCACCAGGGTCCCCCTCTGTCTGGGGCAGTCACACAGCACCTCTACCCTCAGGCTGCTTTCCATCTGGCGCATTTACAGTTTCTTCAGATATTACGTTCGGGTAACAGATAAAACCTTCAGTTACATCCCACATAGTTCTGCATGCCATTTTGCTTGCTTCCAATAACGCCCTCAATTTTACAATAAAGGAGTTATTTAAAAAGCTTAAGGCTTGATGTTTGTAGCCAACAGGCAGTGACCCCGGGGGTGCCAGTGATGGGCGGGTACCCTGCCCAATCACGAGGGCATCCCAGGCAGCACCCGTGGGAGCCGAGTCTCAGCACCTCCCACTGCCTGGAACTGCTCCCTGGACCCGGTCCCCGGTCCCTGGTCCCAGGTCCCCGCAGCACCCTGTGATCGCGCTCAGACGCTGCTCCGAGTCTGGGCTCCTCCGCCTCCTGACTTTGAAGTCAAGGTTTCGCTCTCTTGACGAATACTCATTGCTGAAGGCTACCCTTGCTACTAAAATAACTTTCCATGAAATACTCTTGACTGTAAATGCCCTGACATTATAAGAAATGCTCGTGTTTGTATGTGGTTATGTCTTGTGTAACCGACGCCACCGGGTTTTCGAGGTGAAAATTGCTCGTTTTTGTCATTTCCAAAACCTGACATTCTTTCACTATAATGTGGCAACTTCTCAGTTCTTTAAACTATTTTTTTCTTTAAGTTCTCATGAATTGGCGGTTCCTGTTTTTCTGAACTGCTTGTCAAAGCCATGTTTTGTGTTAGGCTCACAGTCGCCCTTGTTCAAGAACTAGGAAACAAGGCAAAAAGTCCCCGCAGAAAAGTGTGACTTCCCGGCTCTCGGGAGCCTCCCTGCTTGCTTTGTACATTGTAATTTGGAGGGATGTGGATGACCCTTGGAGGAAGGGAAAGGAGCGGGCAAAGGACAATGTGGGTGAAAGTTCTGATCACCGGGGAAGGTCCTGGTGTGAGGTTAGATGGCGCTCCCCTCACAGTCATGTGCAGACCATGGCTCAGCCCCCGCCCTGCCTGGGGACACATCGTGGGGCCACCACAGACAGCATGGATCCTGTCACTTACAAAGACAAAGTGGCTCTTTCTCCCCACCCTCCACCCCTTTATAAAAACCTAATGCAAAGACCAAATCCTGCTTTTTGACCTCCGCATTCCGTACTTCGGCAAAAGTTAAAACAAATCGAGAACATTCTATTTGCTGAACTAAAGCGGGACTGCCTGGGCACAGGCTGAGTGGTCGCCACCGCCTGCAGGTGTCTCTTGGTTGGCTAATCCAAGCTAAGCTGGACTCGGGATGGAGAGCTGCTCAGAGTAGCCTCCTTCAGCCTCTGGAAGAATGTGCACTGTTTTAGTTTCCCAGAGTTGCCGTAACAGAGGACCATAAACTGGGGGCTCAAACCACAGAAACGTGTTATCTCACAGTTCTGCAGGCGAGGAGTCTGAGATCAAGGTGTGCTGGGGCCACGCTCCCACTGGAGGCGGCCTCGGGAGAATCCGACAGCGGCCTCCCTCCCAGCCTCACCCCCATCCCCACCTGGCCTTCTCCCCGTGTGTACATCTGGGTCCCAGTGTCCCCTTCTCATCAGGACGCCGCTCACATTGGGGGCCCACCCTACTCCACTATGACCTCATCTTCAATCACGTCTACCATGACACCATTTCCAAATAAGGTCTCATTCTGAGTTACCCAAGGGGTAGGGCTTCAACGTAGGAACTCTGGGGAGACACGATTCAGCCCATAACACACACAGAGGCCTTGAAGGGTGACTCACAAAGTCTGGACTTCCACTCACTTTCTCTGTCATTTCTTCTGCCGGTGTCTTCCCCCAACCTCTTTCCCCCGAAAAGAAATCGCCTTCTTATAAACACAGTTGCTTTCTTGTTTGTCGGTGTCGAATCAAAGGTTGTTAAAAGTGTGGTATTCCGTACAGCTCAAAATCCTACTGATGGAAACAGTCCCGGTCAGGAGGTGCCTCTCGGGGACGCCACCAGCCAGCCGGCCTCTGGAAGGAGCAGGGCCGCCCAGACAGGGCCCGATCTGCCACGTCTCAGCGCGGACGTCCTGTCACCCTGGGCTCCGTGCTGCCTTCTGTCCTGCAACCCCATTGGTGCTTCCAGGGCAAAGTCCAGGAAGCCCCTCGGCCCCCGGGAGGTGACTGTGAGGACAGCTGACTGCTGAGAAACCAGCTGGGGCTGGGCGGCTGGCTGTCTGGCCTGAACTCTGGCTCCCCCACTCGTTAGCTCTGTGACCACAGGCTCATCTTCCTCCCTGAGAAATGCAGATCCTCATGGAGGGTGATTCCGTGACACTTAGACCAGGGCCAGGCCCAGAGAATACCCTGAGACGTCAGCCATGGTCACTTGGGGGGCCTCCAGCCACGGCGAGAGCACAAACTTTCCCCTGGGGATTTGTCTAAAGCAATTTTGAAATGGGTTTTTTTTTTTTTCAACTCTCCATCTCTAACGTCCTCATCCATCTCTTTTGTGAATAAAATTTGGTGTCAAGCTTGCTGTGGGAGTCCCTGGCCCTCATGAAGCCCTGGGGGTTCAAATCACTGCTCACCTTTCTGGCCCTCAGCCAGAGCAGCACACCTCAGCCCCCCCACCCCGGACCCTCAGGACAGCCCTCACCGCTCTGGCCTGGGGCTTCGCCGGGCACAGGAGCCCATAAATGGCGCCTTCCCTGTGTGCCCACCTGCCCCTTGGATGCCTGCACAAGCACAGGCCTCACCCCCAGGGTGTGGGAGAAGGGGCAGTGTGGCCAGCCCAGCAGCCCCATGCAGGGAGGGAACACACAGGCCGCTGCTCTCGAGAGCACAAAAGTGGTTTAGCAGTAAAAACGATTGTGATGGTTTTTGCGGAAAGTAGGAAAGAAAGGAAAAAGATTCATTCAAATAACCTGCTTTCATTTGCATAAAGAAAGCCTGGAAGATAAGCAACGAGGAGCAGGGTTTCGGAGGGGTGGTCAATGGGAACTGGCTGGGAGACAGGGTGGAGAGTGTGCTTTTCGCCCGACCCCTTCTTATTTACTTTCACTTTCGAAACCTATTCAAAGAATTAATTAAAGCCGGAAACTCTATTCCCTATTCACATTTCCAGATTAAGAGAGACATCCCTGATGCTGAAAAGCATCAGCTGAAGGTCAGTGGCACCTTCGATGAGGGCCCTTTTCCAGGTGAGAACCTTGAGGTGCCCTTGGCAGGAGTGTGCTCCCCACGACTCATCACAGAGCTTCCAGCAAGATTCCTTGAGGTTGTGGAAGAGCTGCTTGGGCAGAGGTTCCAAAAATGTTATCTTCCTTTGAATGATTCATCTGAAGATCCGAAAAGGCTTTAATCCGGTTGTGGTCTTGGAAAACAGAATCCCAAACAAAGCCTGACATTGGCTGGTTGGGGTTCGCGTTGTTCCGGGATGAGGCTGGTGAGAATGCGGGCTCTGCCTTGGTCCTTGCTCCCTGAAACTCGGGAGAACTTTAGCCTGCTGGTCTGCAACATGGGCTAAGAGTTCCCAGTCCTCATGGGACAGATGTGGGGACTGAACAAGTTAATGGCTATGAAGCAGCCGGCACACACCAGGCCTACGGAAGATGCTCCATAAATATTAGTTTCTCCGTCCCCTACTGCCGTCAGGAGGCCCTTTCAAAACTGATTTACTGCATACAGTTTAAGCAGCATGGTTACTCTCCCCTAAGTCTTGCACAAGATATAAATTAAAACCTCCAACATGAGAACCAGGGACCTCCCCTTTTCCACCGGTAGAGCACTGAGTAACTGTAGTGATCTTTGGAAGCTGCTTGCTCAGAAAGGTCTGGAGCTCTCTCTTTCCTGAAACTTGGAGAACAATTTCCATTTCGATAAGAAGGCCCACTCTTGCCACTCACTGGCTGTTCATTTTTATAGAGAGCGGTAGAAATGAGAGTTGGAAGATTCTAATAATTTTGGCAACCAGAGCGCCGGTGGAGGGGGGCTTGAGCTGAGAGCAGACCGCACTCAGTCAAAGGCTATGCAATGACAGGGAGGCAACCATCTGGTCCCTCTTCAGGGGCCATTCCTGTTCTGTGCGAGTGCCCCCAGGGATAGACGAAGCAACCACGGAGCAGGCGACACCCACTTTGGGAAGGTGAGCCAGCGACCGAGTGACTCACTTTCTCAGAGGGAACATTCTGGTCTGCAGTCACCTCTTGTGCTGCTGGGTGGCAGTCTGCACTCACTCTGCATCTCAGCTCTCCCCTCCCCAGAGCAGGCACTTCTGGGGACTTCAAAGGGACTGCTGCACAGAGACAGGCACCCATCTGTCAGGCCGGGCTCAGGGGTGCCTACTTGAAAGGCCTATCTGAAGCGAATCAAATGCATCCAACCCACAAACCCTGAGGATGTGACTCTGTATAAGCAACTAAACCAACACTCGCCAAGTGAGCGTTCAGATGTTCTAGATGTTTAAGGTGACTGACGGCTAGCATCTAACAGCAGGCTGTAGGGTTTGCGAGCCTCACCAAAAGCTGCCAGTATTTGAGGATGGAGGGGAGGAGAATGAGAAAGAAAGAGGATGGTTACCCGTCAGGAGGAGTCTGGCTGAGCGTCTAAATCATCGCCACCTGCCACACTGGTCAATGGGGCCACACCACACTTTTGATTTTGTGATGTGTTTTGTCACCGCTTCATCTGCAACAGTGAAACCTGTGCAGCAAGGGGAGCTGCTGGTCTTCAGTGGGGTGCCCCAGAACGGTAGATGCGGGCGACCTTGAAGACAGTCCCCCATGGAGTGCCATGGGTCTCTGCTCTCGGTCTACGCTGAGCCAAACGGTCTTCTAGAGAGGATGGAAAAGGGAAGGACATCCTTCTAACTTGCAGATGAAGTCAAGCGTCATAGCTTATGTTAGACAGTAACTAGGTCAAATCTAGGAGGTTAAACCAAAAGTCAGTACCCAGATGCAAAATTCGGGAGGGGGGCTCTGCACATGTCCCCCACACAAAGAGGCTACGATGTTGGCCAACGGATGGGTGTGTGGGCCCCAGACCTCAGCCTTGTGTCCAGGACAAGGCAGGTCACTGTGCTCATGGGAGGGTGGGACATCGGAAAATGGTGGTCCGTGACCAGAAGGGCAGCCTGGAGTCAAGGCTGAACACTTCAGCACCCACTTTCAGGAACTGTGGGAAGAAGGAAGAGCTTGAGCACAGTGCTAACAGCCAGGTAGCTAGAAGGGCACACCGAGGAAGAAGCCAGGGCTTATGTGATAATTCAGCAGTTTCTGGGACAGAAGAATCACCCGATGAATGTTAACGAGTGTGCTGAATTATGACCACCGTCGTGACCACGGATATGACTGAATGGTTTCAGGGGGCAGAGCTGCGTCCAACATGTGGAAGTGCCTGAAAACGGGCTTTGGATTACTGATGGAACAGCTGCTCAGTCAGTGCTTTGCAGTGATGGGCTGGGCTGTCTCCAGGAGGAAAGAAGGGGTTTAAAGACAGATCGAAGGGGGCCCCTTGTGGGGCTCACCTAGAGGGACTGCAGGGGTGGGCTATGCCCTTTGACCCCAGAGAACTGATAGAAAGTGAAGAGAATCTTTGTAATGGTGATGACCCCAAGTTGGGTTGTTGAGGACTCGTGGTGGTGGGTCACCTCACTGCACTGTACAGACGATCAGAGAGGCTTGGTGACTCCCTCACGGTCACACAGCTAGCCAGAGAGAGCCAGGAACCTACTCTGGGGCCTATCCATACAGGGAGGATAAAGCAAGACACCAGTGCATAAACCGACTCCCTTCAGATCTCCACTCAAGGGGAGGGACCCTCAGAGCCCATCCCGCGTACGCGAGGCCCCTCACCCTGCACCACTTGCAGCCCCCTCCCGCAGCCCTTCTTACAACCACTGGTGCTTATCACCTGCCTCCAGGGGTCTCAGGAAACACTTGATGGATCCCGAATGAATGAATGCAGGGCTAGACAAGGGAATCTCTCTCCCCTAGCTCCAAGCTGTATAGCTCATTTTCTCCCTGGGCCTGGAGAAAATGGAATGTGGAGGCAGGATGATGGGATTCCTCGGGTGCCCAAGCTGGAGTGGACAGACCGTGGCTGCGGGGAGATCGGAGGCCCCAGAGAAAGGTGTTCGTGGTCAGGAACACACAGCAAAAAAGGCAGCCATTCCAGTAACAGCAGCCAATACTGCTGAACACCTATGGTGTTCGATACTTGGCTGAGGACTCTCCACACAGTGAGCCCTCTCATCCTCGAAATCACCCTCTGTGGCACTTACTTCCCAGGTTAGGATCGGAGGCCAGGAGGCACTGAGGTTGGGTGGCCAGGAGCTGGGGGAGCGGAGGTGGCCTCTCCTCGGCCAGTCCATGGAATAGAACAATCAACATGGCGCCTCGGGGCCTGGCTTCAGGGGAGGGACGCGGCGTATCCCAGCATCCCACACCCGTGGGAGGACATCATTTCGCTGTGCTGCCACGCTGCAGCGGAACAGGGCAAGGGGAGGAGGGGCGTGGGCCTGGGGCCTGGGTTTGCTGTCTCCCACCCGTTCGGCACTGCGTGTGGGCTTCCTGTCCATCACGGCTGAGTATGGTTTAAGGCTTCTCCCTTAAAAAGCCAAAGGATTCAAAAGACACACTTGGGGGATGTGTAGGACGACGGTGACAGGGACCAAGCCTGAGGTGTCCCTTGGGTCAATCTCTTCAGTCCTCAGAATGGCTCCACACAAACAAAAGGAAGGATGCCTCTCCCCAAACAGGAAAGTTCATGATCAAACACCACAAGCCTAGGTCTACCTATGTGGGCCTCACTTGAGGCTCTCGCGCCTGGAAGAAACCAGCAGACAACTGGTGGGAACGTTCTCGGTGTCAGGTGCCCAGCCTGGGCCACCTCCTGGGCAAGTCATTCTCCAGGCGCTGGAGGCCCTGAGAGCCCACTTGAGGTTTTACCCCCAGAGAGGGGGACACTGAGGCTTACACTAGTGGCCCTGGTGACTGAGACAGGGGACCCCTGCCTGCCTGGCCCAGAAACTCTCCACCCCTCTGACGACTGACCGAGAGCCAGGCTCAACTTGACCCTTTCGCCCCGGGGCCACATCTGTCTCCAGGGTGACGGCCCATCTTTCAAAGCTGCCCAGATTAGGAAAACATGCTCTAGATGCGTGCTTCCTGATATGACAGCCACTGGCCATGTGTGGCTATGTACCTTTACATTTAGATGAATTGAAATACCGTACAAGTTTAAATTCCATTCCTCAGTCACACTAGTCACTTTTCAAGTGCTCAGTAGCCACATGTGGCTTGTGGCTGCATAGTGGCCCAGCAAGCGCACATTTTTATCATCCAGGAGAGTTCTGTTGAACCGTGCTGCTCTGGAGGCTTTGGGAAGTCACAAGAGGATAGCATGTGACCTCCACAGGTCCCCTGAGAGGGCTGTGTTTCTGACTCCTCTGCTATCACTGTTCTTTCTTTTTTTTTTTTAGATTTTTTAAATTTATTTGACAGAGAAAAACAGCGAGAGAGGGAACACAAGCAGAGGGAATGGTAGCAGGAGAAGCAGGCTTCCTGCAGAGCAAGGAGCCCGATGTGGGGCTCGATCCCAGGACCCTGGGATCATGACCTGAGCCGAAGGCAGACGCTTAACGACCGAGCCACCCAAGCGCCCCTATCACTGTTCTTTCTTGCCTCCCACCCAGGCCAAGGCCGCGGCCGAGACACGGGGCCCAGGTTAGGAGAGGCCCAGTAGCAGTCAGCAGATAGGATGAGGCCTAGATGTGCCCCCACCCGTGCCCCCACCAGACACTCCGAAGTGGCAGGGGCTGGGAGCAGCAGCACATTTCCAGGAGGGGCCTAGGGTCAGGGACAGACCACCAGGTCACGTAGGCCCCTCTCGTTGCAGCGGGAGCCCAAGGGGCTCTGGAGCCCCACACCTGCTGAGTCCCAGGTGTCGACCAGCAAGGGTGGCGCCCACCTCAGAAAGCAGGCTGCCCCGCCCCCGTTGTCTGGCCCCACATACTCCTGAGACTGTTCGATGACAGCAGGAGCACTGGGACAAACAAGGGTTCCCGACAATGACAGAATCGGAATTTTCCCTCATCCGAGTTGAGGGTGTAATGTAGGGCAGGGTGAGCTTCAAGAGATTTTGAGAATAAAGGAGTGTTACATCTTTGATACCTTAGCACTGCAGACTGAAATTCATACCCACTAAACAGATCAGTTGGATGAGTAGAGCAATTATTGGGGAAATGGGGGTTGATAGGGAAACTGGCACCAGATGGACAGATCTGCTCTGAAAATCCTCATCGTCATTTCCAGAGGTGATGTGAGTTGTGGCTGTTGAGGCTCTGCAGCGGGGCAGCCAAGGTCACGGGCCCATCTGTGGCTGCCCTCTGCCCTCCCTGGGCCAACCTCGGCATCATACTCTTAAAAATTAAATGTTTTCATTTATTTTAAAATCAGAAGCAAAACCAGAAAACAATGAAAATGAAGATATATTATAATCAAACCAGTTTGAATGACATTCATCTTTATCCAAGACAGGATACATTCTTACATGAGGAAGGGGCCACAAAGGCACCTGGAGTCCATAAAATTCACTATGCAGTCATGAACTTTTGGTCCTCATACTGGAGGCATAAAAGGCAGCGCCACACAAAGGGAACTGATGTCCCAACAGACCTTCCTAGTTGACCTACAAATTGAATTTCAGCAGTGATGTCTCATACCTCCCTCTGCATTATACAGGTCGACCCACTCCCAAAATAAGCGCATCTCCAGGCAAAGCCCCGGGACCATTTGCCTGCTCTGCCATCCTTAGCATTGCCTTTTTTTCTCCATGTTGTCTTACGATTTCAAGGAGGCTGCAGGAGGTCCAGCCATCACCTTTGCATTCCACACAAGAGGACAGAGAGAAGTGGAGGACAAAAGGTTAAGCCTCTTAGATGCCAGGCTACTTCAAGGAGCTTTCCTAATATCCCCACCACCTATTGCAGCCTATGTGTTTCATTGGCCAACCCATCTGTCTATGTGAATTTAACCTCCTCAGTGGCATAAATGTATCACGTAATATAAAGGAGCTGGAGGAGGAATAAGGGTGAAGCAGGGCTCTGAGATGGTGCAGAGCAAGCACAGAAGGGGACTCAGTCCAAGGCAGAATTACAGCAAACACCCCTGGCTGAAAAATCCATCCTGACTCCCGTATCTTCATGGCCCTGGGTGTGCCACCAGATAATGGGGTCATGTGGAGCGGAGGGTATGACCGGTTCACCTTCTCTGGCCTTTGATCAGGTTGAATTATGTGAATAAACTCCATGTTCTTGGAACTGAAATTTTTCTGTGTTAGCCATGCTGCTCTTTGCTGGAACACTGCCAAACCTTTGAAGCCCAGTCTGGATGAAGCCCAGTCTGTATCCTGGGGCTGGAAGGGCGTGGTCCTGACTCAGGCGCTGACTTTGGAAAAGCTGGCTGCAAGGGAGGGGGTGAGTCATGAACCCAGACATAGCTGAGATTCCTGGTATGTGCTCTGCGGGGGAAAGAACGCTAAGCCTGGACTGCTTTCCTTCGAGGCAGGAGATGCTACAGGATGTGAGGGCTCCCCACCTCCCTGCACATGTCCCCTGGGGCACTTACAACGGCCTGACATTACTGGGCTCATGTCTATTTCACTAGAAAGACAGAAATAGTTAAGAGCTGGTCTGCCAGTTTGCCTCCGCATCTCTGGGTCGAAGAACCAGAACTGATGGGTTCAAAAAGATGCTCCTCTTCTTACTAACAGTGTGATTTAGCCATCTCCCCTAGCCCTTCCGCGTCCCAACTCCCTCGTCTGAATGACGGGGACAATAATGATAATCTGCCCCACGGTTCTGTGAGGACTAAATAAGGTCATCTTTGCAAAGCATCCAGAAGAGTGCTTGGCCCTAAGCAAGCACTCAGTAAACAAAGTAGTGTTTGAACTGTCATTATTTTATTGGGTAAATATTAAGTATTTGCTGATGTGTGAATGAAAGGAAATCTTCTTTGACTATTAATACCAAAATCCAACAAGTGATTTCTGTCCCTTTGAATGCCCTCCTCCAAGTTGTTCAGGGTCCTTGAAATCAGTCGCCTCCTGAGAGTTCTAATGAGAGCAATGTGGTTATTTCACAAGGTAGACCCTGGTCCCAGAGGAGCTAAGTGACTTGTCCTGGGCCCAGTCCTGGCACCGAGAATGCTGCAGAACATAAATCTAGCTGTCTTCAGGAGCACTCTGTTGTGGAGACGGTTGCCTATCCCACATCCATTCTCCTCTACTTCCTATGTTGTCAACAACTCCTATGTTGTCAAAGGCAACAATGTGCCTAGTTAAAAAACTGCATTCCCCAGGCTGCTTTACAGATATGGTGGCCAATAAAAGATGTAGGCAGAAAGAACCACTTGCGGGTTCTAGAAAAGCTGTTTAAAGGAGACTGACACCGAGGATGCTTAGCTTTCTGTCTCTCACTGTCCTCTTTCCTCCTGTGTGGAATGCAGAGGTGACGGCTGGAGCTCCAGCAGCCTTATTAAAACCATAAGACAATTTTAAGGAAACAATCCACTGCTAAGGATAGTGCAGAGAAGAGAGATGAATAAACTGGCTGTCCATTGACCTTTGCCCTGGATAGCCCACTTCTAATCTTTTTCTGCCTGAGAGAACATAAGCCTGACAGTCGCTGGAGGCACTGCTATTTTGTAAAGTTTTCCTTTATATCTGCCTAAATTGATAGAAACCTATACATTCCTCACACTCCATAAATGATTTGTCCAGGGAAAACAGCTAAAATGATACATTTATGCCTTTGCTAAAAACTCCAGTATTTTAAGTATGATACATTTTTGAAAGGGCAGCATAGGGTGAAAGGCTAAAAGCCTCTGTGGCAGAAACCCTTCCGTGCAGGGTAATCAATCCTAAAAACAAAGGATAAGCAGGAAAACCTCAATGGATAAGATCTGCCACTGCCATTAGATTTTCTAGTATAGAAATGCAAGAAAACTGGGTGTTTCTCTCTCTCTGTCTTTTTAATCAGAGGAATCATCTGAGACCAAACAAGCCTCCCCACCACTCCTCCTTCCTGTGGACCCAACTTCCTTCTCATCCACTGCTGGCTTCCCCTCGCCTGAGCTCTGTGGTCTACCAGAACCCTCCTGACGTTGTGACACCCAAGGTCTGTCCCACAGCCCTGGGCCAAGCCCACAACTGCCCTGCTGCGGCACTGGGAGCAGAGATGGTCCTCTAAGCTTGGGGACAGGTAGCAGCCGCAGGGCAAAAGTGCCCACTGAGTGGCACCACTTGTAACGGACCAACACGACCCAGCCGTGCTCAGTGTGCAAACCCCGGACTTCCAGAAAGGCCACGTAAAAAGCACCCGAGGCCTTATGTCGGCAGCGTGGTTATCAGAGAAGGCTGACTGGACAAAGGGACCCAACTGGACCTCCTCGTGGACCCCTGCAGGATACACGTGAAAATTCGGCTCCTGGGGCACTGCACGATCTTGGATATCTTCAGAATTGGCAGGGAAAGGCCATGTTATGCTCAGCCTGGTTTTAGTTTTAAGCATATCTTACTTAATATTTTCAATATGAGTCAGCTCCATGTAATGGGCTGGTTCTCAAGCAGCCAGAAAGGGACGGGAGCTGCCTTTAGACAGGAAGCCTGGGTACAGCGTCCAGCTGCTCCCACCCGGGGAGCAAGTCTGAGGCCAGCGGTCCTGGATTCTCGGCCCGGGGGCCCCAGTCTGCTGGATTACAGAAAGCACCCTCCCGGCCCCAGGCTTTTCCTGACTCTCCTCTCCTGGTGGAGGTGAAGGCGCCCCCCTCAGCCACACACTCCTCAAAGCAGCTGCCCCGCCTGATTCACCTGCCTGGGATGCGTGCACCTCGAATAAGTCGAGCAACCGGCCATCCTTCCTATCCTCCAGGGTGGGTATGTGTGTGCGTCGGGGGCAGGGGCTTAAAGGAAATGCACAGAAACCTACTACCATGTGGTTGGGCTGGAGGCAAGGGGAGCCGTCCTCTCTGTGATGTTGACGTTGGAAACGATGACGGCCACAAGGACGGCGACATCTAGTACCCTGGGCTTTCCTGGAGAGAACCATGAAGCATTTCCCATTTACCTAATCAATAGATGTCTTGCAAATGCAGAACAAGACACAGATGGGAACTCACTACAGGAGCATGAGAGCCAATTCTTCGCGGGGGCCCAGGGCCCAGGTTGAGACAGAAAGGTGTCTGGGTGTATGTCCGAATCAGTGACTGTACTTAACAACTTGTAACAGGTGTGCTCATCATCACTGATCTTTACAAGGACCCAAGAGGCTGGTAGTCTGATCGGTTCCATTTTACAGTGAGGAAGGTGGGACACCAAGAGGCTAAGCAGCTTGCCTGGTGTGAGGGTGAGCTTTCCGTACGGCAGTGGGCACTGGCACACCAGTCGCGTACCACGAGAACCTCTTGGCAGGAGGTAATGAAAGCCCGAGTGGGGGTGCTGAGGAATGGTGTGGAGGGGGAGACAGGACCCATGAGCGACAGGCCAGTCTCGAAGCCAAGGGCGCCATGACAACAGGGCACTGGGCCATTTCCAAGTGTCACCAAACTGTCAGCATTTTCTTTTTGCTGCAGGTGTCCTTTTAAAATATCTGCTCAGTTTCTCTGGTAGATTGTTTCCCTTTTTACTCCCTGCCTGTATCCTCACTTAGAATCAGCATCTTTTGATAGTTGGAAAATATGACAGAGCAGCAAATCATATTAATGAATGCTCTATTTTCAGACCTGCCCAGAGCCTTATTTCTAGCCTTTTTAAATGACTCTCCTGATTATAAAAGTGATCATATCAGTTCGCCACAGGCTTATTTCTCATGGGTAAGCGGTAAATTGACTTCCAGCGTTCCTACAACCGCCCGAATTCTACATGAAAGAATACAACCAACGTATAGGATAAAATCAACCACCTAAAAACTACTTCCCAACGGCGCTTTTCCATGGGGATTTGAAGACTCAGGACCTGGTGACGAACATGTGTTGATACCTGCATGTTCTCTGAAATGGGGACAAGAGAGAATGCTCGTGTGGCTAAGCCACTCAATTTTTAGGCACTGCCTAAGGCATTTTGCCTTTTGGGGCTCTTCTCTCCAGGAAGATGGCATTTTTCCGAGAGCTTATAAAGATCACTCACTCACCAAGAGAGACAGACCGGGCTGGGCTCCCACCTTGGAAACCCCTGTGATCTGCCTTGCTGAGCCCCTGAGTTGATCCTGAGAATCTCAGCCTTGGAACGCCCACTGATTACATTGAAATCACAAGATCTTGCTTGGGAAAGTCATGCCACTAACTCAGGGCCTGCAAGCCCAGATGCCTTCAGAGTCCAGGTAAGAAGGGAAGCGGATTGAGCTAACATCGAGGGGCTCACTTCTGTGTCCAGACCCTGTTGGAAGTATTTGGCAAATGCTAAGTCTCCGAGCCTTCCCAGCGGCCCTCCGAGGCAGGCAGCGACCATGATCTGGAAGCCCAAGGCTACCAGAGAATTGCAACATTAGGGTTCAACAGGGCCCATGATCTGAAGAATAGGAGAACCCATACTCATCTGAATATTAAAAAACCCAAAAAAACAAAACAAAACAAAACAACCCCATATAACCACTGATCCAGGGCAGGCCAACAGAATTTGAAGGAGTTGGAAGTGAATTCAAACAAGATTGCATTTGTTTTTTGAGCCACCAGCCTGCAATTCCAGCTATTTAAAAAAAAAAAAAAAAAATTTCTCAACATTCTTCTCAGTTTATCAGAAGAGTCAGGTTCTAGGGAGGTTTTCTTCCTTGGAATCCTGCTCTCTAATGTTAAGGTGGCAGCGCACCCCTCCCCAACCTTCCCCCTGCATGACAGGCGCAGAAGGGCAGTTTCGAGGCTCAAGCTATCACTGTGTCCTGCTCCCCACTCCATCCCTCAGCAGGTGTGACGTCACGGGACACAGGATGCAGCCTTAACCCTGGGCCATCCCAGCCCTTCATAAACTCTGGATCTGTAACTTAACAAATCAGAGACTCAACCAGTTCTGTGAAGGTCGACCCTAAAAAATCAACATCAGGCAAAGGGGAGGGTCCCGGGAGAGGGACCCTTTAGCAAGGTGCACACGCAAGAGCTGGGACTGAAGCCAAGAGGGGGTCGCTGCACAAGGGAGGTGCCCACAGTTGATTTTAACCAAAGACCAAACAGCCAGATCCTCCTGGAGGGGCCGGCCGGCCACCGTGCTGGGCTCGGGGGCAGATTGCTTGTTCTCTTAGAGCTGCTCCAATTTTAGAAATTGGGTGCTGACTCATTATTAACCCAGAAAGCCCACACACTCAAATGACTCTACTGAAAAAGCTCCCTGTCATACCCTGCTTACTGATGTGCAGTTTTTTAAGCAAATTCAAAAAATGTTTATCACAAGGTATTTATGACATTTTAACCGTTTCATTTACAGTAACTAGAATGACATTTAAAAAAAAAAATGTTTCCTGTATTTTACTTGACTGTAAAGCTAAGCCTCATCAGAATAGTAACAGGTTGAGAAACACATTATCAAGGTCATATCAGGCCTCAAGGACTCAACAACCCAATCCTCACCCCCAGCCCCGTGGCCCCAAGCCCCCGGACCCCCGCACATTTTCTTTCTGACTTTATCACAGTTCGTGACATTGAGTCACAAGCAAAAAGAAAAGACATAAAATAAGTTTCCAGAGTCATTCATAGGCTCGTAGAGAGGGAAGCCAAAAATGCTGCCTCTCTGTTGTATTTTCTTGCACTAAAAACTGGGTGGCTCAGACCATGCGGCCAGAAATTTCTCAGGGGCTGTCTTCCCTCCACCTCTAAGAAGCAGAAGCTGGCCCAACCTCAGCACCCCTGGGTCAGCACCCATTCACCCACCTCCAACTCTGAACTTCACCATGGCTCCACAGACGAGTCTGGGACAGCTTATTTTCCAGCCCAGCATCCCTGTCTCTCCCCGGACGACACAGTGTACGAGTATCGACCTTCTCCCCATTAACCGTGGAGACAAGCAGCCTACAACACAGTAGCTCTGGGGGTGGGGGCAGAGATGAGGGGTCCTCCAAGTCTCGAAGGCGGTATCCCCTCCAAGATGCAACAGCTCTAACCCATCCGAGACTCTAAGGCAGACGCTAGAAATGACTGTAAAAATGAGAGACACAGACTCACCGGGGAGAAGCGGCTGGCTCCACCTTCCCGCCGGCTGGCCGCCGAGGTCTGAGGCACACGCTGGCTCAGGCACAGCCCGCCTGGAATACCAGCCCTCTGCGCCGAGCAGCCGGCTGTCACTACTTCCCTCCATTCCCCATCTCGTCCCTACGGCTGGGACCAAAAAAAAAAAAAAAACCGAAAAGAAAAAAAAAAGTAAGAAAGAAATGAAGAGAGAAAAAAAAAAAGAAAAGAAAAAAGAAAGAGGGAAAAAAAAGAAGAAGAAGAAAAGAAAAAGGAAAAAAAGGGCGCACACCTCAGTCTCCGTTCTCATTGGAACGAGATGACTCATGCTGACTCACAGCCACCACTTCCTCTCCGACATTCTCTTCATTCTTGTGAGCTGGGACCAGCCCAGCTTGTGAGCAGGGCTGGTCCCGTTCCCAGGGTCTCTGCAGCCCTTCCTGGAAGAACAGCCTTCTGACCCTGGCACAGCCACCCCAGCGCTGACCTCATATGGAGCCCCCGGGAGCGCCTACACAGGGGAAATGCTTTATTTAGGAGACATGAGCCACAGGACAATAAAATGCATGAATCCCATGCGCATTTGAATTTCAAATACACATTGCAATTTTGTACTATCTTGCAAAGCTCCTATGAACACTCGCTCATTCAAGGCTTTTCAGGGAAGGGAGGAGAATGGAATAGGATCTCATTCTTCAAGGGCGTTGGATCTACTCTTGCCCTGGTGAGACTGATTTCAGTGCGCGTCTTCTTCTGCACGTCTCCCTCTGATCTAATAAATCACAGGATCTAAAATCCGGATCTCTTCAAAGCTGTTCATGAGGAGGGTGTGAGCTCTGCTTGGGGATTCAGTGACTTCCAAAATCTTTTCCATCTGCCTTTCAGACTTCAAGAATTCACCAGAGATGTATGTTAAAATCCCAAGAAATGAAATGAAGGTGTAACAATGAAACTTTTAAAGATTGTTGATGAAAGTTAACAGGCAAGGAGAGAGAGTAGCCTCTGCCTCCCAGTTTTCTCTGGAATGATAACATGGGTGGGGCAGGCTTCCCCAGCTTCCTGCATTTTTCAATTATGAGAGGCTATGGAGGAGAGCAGGAGCCACGTGGCACTCAGCCGCCTCCCAAGAAGCCCTGAAGGGTGGCTGTGATTGCATTAGGACAATCGTGCCTTCTGGAAGGTCTCACACACAAGGCCATGCGTGAACACTGATGCTCTTGAGACACGTTTTGACTTAGTGCCATACCCCTAACGGACACCGAGAAAAGGAGGAAACAATGTTTTGTTTGGTCAGAAGACCCACGCAAAGCACATCTGAGTGCAGTGGACCTCACCCCGGAGGGGGTCAGGAGACTCAGTTTCCATTTACAGCAAGATTCATCTTAGAGGAAAACAAATGCATATTCGGTGTTCTATTAGGTTCTTTTCACAGGAAAATCAGGGCGGTTTCTATCATGCCCAAGTGCTTTGAGTTCCCTGTGAAAGCTGCAGTGTGCCAACTGGCCAAATAATCTCATTTCTGGCAGGTTTTTTCCCTCCCAGGAGAGAGGAAAGGTTTTCTGGAATTCAGGGTTAGCTTTGTTGTGCCATTCACTGCAGTGTTTCCTCTAGGGGAGAATGGGGAATAGAGATGGGGTCAGCAGCCTCATGAGCAGCCTGAAGATGAGGCTTCAGCGAGGCCTGAGGTCATCCCCAAGGAACATCTCTTAGCTGGTGGGGGCCCAGGAGCTATGGGAGGTTTACACGCATGCCAGGAGTCTGCAAAGGCTCTTGAAGCACGGGTTCTAGGTTGTGATTTTTGCCCTGTATGGAAAAAGTCAGACTTTATTTTATTTATTTTATTTATAAAGACTTATATTAAGTCAACTCATTAATCCCTGGGAGGGAACTAAAAAAAAACCAAGTAAAAAAAATCACCAGGAATAAATTACAGAAATTTGAAATAGTTGGGCAATGTAAGTTCCAAGTCATCCAAGGGCGGCCATACCCTCCCGCTGGGAGGACCCTGTCAGAGGCCTCGTCACTTTAGCAGTGGGTTCTTCCACAGCAACACTGTTACAATGAGCCTTCTGGAATATTCTAGGGCAAGACCTCAGACATGAAGCTGGGCCTCCCCCCAAAGCAGCAATTTGAGCCATTGCTGTGGAAGGTCACTGGAACTATGTCTTCCCTATATAGTGCAGCACTGAAAAATCCTATAAATGCTGTCTCTTAATTCCTGACTGAACATTACCTAGAGCTCTTCTCATTTGGGCTGGGAAGTAGAGAGAGTGTATTAGTGAGAAGATGCTCTTTCAACTGGCAAATTTCTGCATATTCCACCAGAAAGGAAACAATGGTGACACTTGGAACATGGCTACAGGGAAACACTTTTTAAACATCCACATGTTCTTTCACCAATGAAAATCGCATTGCAAAGATGCAGGTTTCACTGAAATAGTAAAACAATCAAGTTTCACTCCTGAAGAGTACACACTCTGAGGACAGTGCCTTCTACCATGTCATAGGATTCTTATAAATATCAATGGCTCACAGTGAAGAGTATTTATTAGATGCTAGTCATTCTCCTAAACATGCACGGGTATTCCAACCTCTGATCCTCAAAAGAGCCCTTTGAGTAAGGTCATCCCCCACTTTCCAGCAAAGAAACTGAGGCACAGAGAGGGCCAGGAGCCTGCCCAAGGTTGCAGGGCCCAGATGAGCACCCAGGCCACCTGGTGTCGGAGCCCACAATCCTAACCACCAGGCCACGTGAATTCCCACAGAGAACTTTTAAAAGAATCTTTGCACACACATCCCCTGACATCATGGCATATTCTCCCCAATTCTGCAGGTGCATGTGAGGTAGACGTTTTTTCTATTCACTTGAGAACTAAATCAAAACCCTAGCCTTGGAGCCTATCCCTCACAACTGTAAGAATTCTCACGAATGGAGAGAGCCGGTTAGAATCCCCCCACACACATACACATCCCAAGAAGTCTATGCCAGTAATGATTGCACAGACAGCACTCCTCCCAACTGGGGACACGAAGGCATCAGGGAACGTCCCTCATGGTCCTTCCGCCACTTGAGCCAACAGGTCCCCTCACGGCCCTTTTTCCCGGGAGAGGATTCATCCCTTGTTGCAAATCTAGCACTGCTCCCCCTCCCCGGCCAACTCCATTCTTACTTCTTTCCTAGGATTTTGTTCCTAATCAAATATAGGCCTTTTTCCCTCCAACATCCTTTACATTTTCCTATCTGTGGGCCTCAAAACAGGCTCCAGTCACTTCCATCTCCCAAATACCTCCCCTGCCTTTGACATTGTGGAGTAGACCCATGGAGGGCTGCCATACATTCTATCCCTCCCCTGTTAGTAGCAGCCTTGACACTTGGTTGGGATTGACTCCACCCCCACATCCAGGGCAGAGCTTTGATTAGGCTAAGCAAGATAAGGGAATGTCACCCCTTTTCACTGTGACTGGTTCCAGGATGGGCTCCCAAGCCTATGTCAGCTAGGGTCTGGTGACCTCTAATCACACTGATTAGGGTAAGGGGTGCCCAATCAGAGCAGAGCCCAGAACTATGGCCACTACTTCAGGGATGACAGGGGAAGAATGCACAGAACTCAAGAGTTCTCATTTTTACTCTTAAGTTTCTAAAGTTTAGGACAGGGTATTATGAGGAAAGAAAAAAAAAAAGAGATATGGAAAAATGGGCAAAGTCGGACAACAATATATAGTTGTGCAGGTTGTACACTGTGCAACCCCAGAGAATAAATTTACATAGGTCATGATATACACAATCATATGTGGCAGGGTTCACTGTAGTAGTACCTACCAGATGATACCTCCCCAAGACCATATAAGGCTCCCACCAGCTAGGTGGTAAAAAGAACTAGAGGAAAGAATAGAGAGAAGAGTCTTAATCCTTCTCTCCCCAACAGCAGGCTGGGTCCAGAGAAGCATTACCACTCACCCCAGTCCAGGGACCCTGAGAGCAAAGGGACAGCTGCAAATGATGAAGTAAGAGTTTACTTGGCAGTGGTTTCTCTCCTTCTGTGGTGGAACTTGAAATTGATGATGCGGGGCGCCTGGGTGGCGCAGTCGTTAAGTGCCTGCCTTCGGCTCAGGTCATGATCCCGGAGTCCTGGGATCGAGCCCCGCATCGGGCTCCTTGCTCGGCAGGAAGCCTGCTTCTCCCGCTACCATTCCCTCTGCTTGTGTTCCCTCTCTCGCTGTGTTTCTCGCTGTCAAATAAATAAAATCTTTAAAAAAAAAAAGAAATTGATGATGCATCCTGAGTTGGATGGAATATCGTCTGTAAAACCATGAGTGGGGGTGAATTCCCCAGAGGAATGAGTATAGAGAAAGGAGGCAAGAACTGAGCCCTGGGGCCCTGTGGCTTTGGCAGATCACGGGGTGAAGGGATGGTGAGGGAGGATGGGGGGACAGGGACCAGAGAGGCAGGAGGGAAGCCAGGAGAGTGTAGTGTCTGAGGGGGCAAGGGAAGAAGCTGCTGAAAGAGGAGAGGAATAACACTTGTGTCCGCAAAGCTACGAGGCCACGGAGGTGGCCACTGGAGAGCGTCATGGATTTGGTGAGGGAGGTCTGTGTTGGTAGGAGCTGGGGAAGGTCTGAAGAGATAGGAGGGAAAAGGTGGAGAGAAGTGGAAGACAGTGAGGAGAGACATCACTGTCTGGAAATAGCTAGAACTGGAGAAGGACATGGGGTCCAGAGAAATGTCTTTTCGTTAAGAGAAATAATTACTTGCTGGGATGCTTACTGATAGAAATGACTTAGTGCAGAGGGAGATACTGATGACACCAGAGAGGACCAGAGGGAATTCGGTGGAATTGGGAGGAGGGACCAGACCTACCGCTCATGGGGAGGGCTCGGCCCCGGTGAGGGGGAGCCCTCCCCAGCGCCGGATATGAACCACACAGGGAGGGGTCACTACGTACATGTCCTATATGTTCTTGTATGTTTCACCATTTGTAGTAAAACAAACAAAAAAAAAAGTGACCTCAAGTTTTTAAATTTAATGACAAGTAATACACAATTACAGTCTTTCTACTAAAAACCTTAAATAATTACAGATCAAACTGAAAGTCCTCTTTGATGACGAAGTGGCATTTTTCACTAAGGTAAAGAGGATGGCTGAGAGGGGTGGTGGAGCCAGGATTTAGGGAAGAGGAGGAGAAGGGGAGAAAAATACTCAAGAGAAATATCCACAGTGGCACAAGTTGGATGGTGGATGAAGCCTAGCTTCCCTAAGAGGAGGTTGGTGTGAAAATATCAGCCTCCTTGCTGGGAGGCTGGATCCCGTGCGTGGATTGACTCCATAGGGATGAGCCTCTCTCTGCACCGAGCTAGGGGAGGTTGGCTGTGTTGGAGGCTGGGCACAGGGCTTCCGGGCTCTGCTGGGACAGGACTTAGAACAGAGAGATACCACTCTGCTCCAAAATACCCCCCCACACACCATGCGCGCACGCTCCTGAGATCCATCCAAGTTGTGTGTATCAATATTTATTCCTTTGTTTATTTATAAGTATTATTCCATTATGTAGATATACCATAGCTTATTTATCCTTTCACCTGTTGAGGGACATATTTGGCTACAACAAATAAAGCTGCTGTGAACATTTGCATACAGGTTTTTGCATGGACACAAATTTTCATTTCTTTACGGTAAGTACTCAGCAGTGGGGCTGCTGGTTCTACAGTAACTGTGTGCGTATCTTTATAGGAAACTGCCAAATGGTCTCCCAGAGTAGCTGTACTGTTGCATTTCCACCAACGCATGAATCAGAGACTGGTTGCTCCTGGCCCTTGTCAGCACAGCTATTGTTAGCATTTTTTTTAAGGAGGGGAGGAGAAAGGGCAGAGGGAGAGGGAGAGAGAGAATCTTAAGCAGGCTCCAACCTCATTGCGGAGACTGTCTCGGTGCAGATCTCATGACCCTGAGATCATGAACTGGGTGGAAATCAAGAGTCAGACATTCAACAGACTGAGCCACCCAGGTGCCCCTATTGTCAGTATTTTTTTGTGTCCGCTATTCTAATGGGTGTGTAATGGGATCTCTTCTTGGCTTTAATTTGCATCTCCCTAATGACTAATGATGTTACGCATCTTTTCATGTGCTCTTTTGCCATCTGTAGGTCTTTTTTGGTGAAGTGTCTGTCCAAATCTTTGCCTGCTTCTTAATTGAATTGTTTGTTTGCTCCCCGTTGAGTTTACACTTTCCTTTATACATCTGAATGCATTTTATTTTTTTTTAAGATTTATTTATTGTAGGGTGCCTGGGTGGCTCAGTGGGTTAAAGCCTCTGCCTTCAGCTCAGGTCATGATCTCAGGGTCCTGGGATTGAGCCCCACATCAGGCTCTCTGCTCATCAGGGAGCCTGCTTCCTTCTGCCTTCCTCTCTGCCTACTTGTGATCTCTCTCACACTGTCAAGTAAATAAAATCTTTTTAAAAAATATTTACTTATTTTAGAGAGAGAGAGAGAAAGCACATGAGTTGGGGGGCAGAGGGAGAGAGAGGGAGAGCAGTATACTCCCCGCTAAGCACAGAGTCTGATGCAGGGCTTAATCTCATGACCCTGAGCTCATGACCTGAGCAGAAATCAAGAATCAGACGCTCAATCTACCAAGTCACCCAGGTGCCCTGTTGATGCAAGCTTTAAAATCAGATATATGATCTGCAAATATTTTCTCCAGTTTGTGGTTTGTCTTTCCATCCTCTTCAATACTATCTTTTACAGAGCACAAGTCTTCATTTTAATGAAGTCCAACTGGTTGATTTCTTTCCCTTATGGATTGTGCTTTTGGTCTCATATATAAGAAATTTTTGCCTAACCCTAGGTAATGAATATTTTTCTCCTGTTCTAAAAGTTTTAGTGTTTTACATTTTATGTTTAGATCTATGACCAATTTTAAGTTAAATTTGTTTACAAGGTTAAGATTCTTAGATTGAGGTTCTTTTTCTTTTTCTTTTCTCTCACTCTCTCTCTCTTTCTTTTTTGTTGTTGTTGCTTGTTGTTTGGAATGGATATCCAATTGTTCTAATTCCATTTGTTGAAAAAAAAAAAGCTATTCTTTCTCCACTGAACTGCTTTTGAAAGTTTGTAGAATATCAGTTGGCCTTATTTGTAGGTCTCTGTATTTGGACTTTCTGCACTGTTCCATGGATTTATGTCCATCCCTTCTCCAGTACCACACAGTCCTGGTTACTGTAGCTATGTGCAAAGTCTCAAAAGCAGGTGTGCAATTCCTCCACCCTTATTCTTCTTTCTCAAAATTGTTTTAGCTATTTTTGTTTCTTTCTATATAAATTTTAGAATCATGTCCTCTGTATCTACAAAATATCCTGCTGGAATTTTAAAAGGAATTGCACGAAACCTATACATCATCAATTTGGGAAGAATGAACATCCTTACTATGTTGAACTCTTCCAGTCTATGAACATGGTATGTCTCCCAATTTAGTCAATACTCCGTGTGTAGTCTTTATAGCTTGGTGTTTCCCCTATATGAGGTAGAAATTATCTTCCCTATA
This sequence comes from Procyon lotor, assembly GCA_028646535.1. NCBI lineage: Eukaryota > Metazoa > Chordata > Mammalia > Carnivora > Procyonidae > Procyon > Procyon lotor. The sequence continues at coordinate 86,911,649 of CM053610.1, read as the reverse complement.
GTGTGTGGGTTTGGTTATCCTCAGTAAGTCCTCTTATCATCTTCATAAGACCCCAAATTAAAGAATCCTGTAATACTATTTTATAGATGGCTACTGAGACTTGATGCACTCACCCTATTAGTCTTATGATTTGGGTATTGGCCATGGGCTGAAGCAGATAACTGCCTCTCACCTCTCATTCCCATCCCCCCTCTTTAAGGAATTCATGAAGCTTCATTATGCTCAGTGAGCCACATGTTATATCCTAATGCCTCCAGTTTGCTAATCATCCTTCTTCTCTGACCCTTCTTTTCTCTCCTCCCCTCTGCCTCTGCTCTGGGCTCTCTGCCAAGATTTCTAGTCCAGACTTCCCCGTTTTTCTCTCATTAAAAGATTCCACACCCCAGCCCACAGGGCCATTCTCTTGGGCTGATACCAGCAGTTGTCACGGTAATCCCTCCGAGTCCCCATAGGCACTGCACCTCCATACTCCCAGTCATGGAAATGGAAGCCTTGGGCTTTCCAGTCTGTCATATCCTCCATGTTCCTTATGTCCACCTAAAAGGGTGCTAATAGGTTTTCCAAATATAAATGAACACAACAAGCCCTGATTTGTAGTGTTTACTGACTTCTCCGATGTAAACTCTCCCTCTAGTGCTCATTTCAAGCCACCAGCATGACATCACTGAAAGATAATTGGAAGAAAGGCACAAACTAGCTCTCTTAAGCCAGGATAAGCCAGCCTACCACTGCACTCATCTGTCACCAAACCTCCTGAATGTCCATGTCCCTTGAGTTTTTCATACTGCAACTAACTGGTCACCTATTCAGGGTCCTCAGGGAAGCACTTATTTCTGCATTTTAAAAGGGTTAAATTAGGCCAGTTGTTCTTAACCTGGGGTGCCCAAAGACCTCTTTGAGAGTCTGGTAAACGCTACAGACCGTTCTTAAGAAAGAACTATAAAATACACACAATGCAATGGGTTTTGCACACAAAGCCCACGTGTGCTAACTCTGGACTCCTCAGGTATCCAGGCATGTTGGGGTTGGAATCCCTGGACCAAATAATCTCAAAGATACACTCCACTCTAAACCTTATGGTTGGCATTGATTCACACCATGGCATGGGGTGACATCCGACAAATAACAGGTACAAAAAGAATCCAGATTCTCAAGTTTGCATCTATTTCTCATGCGAATTAAAATAGGAAGGAACCTCGGAACTGAGGATGTCATGGCTGATGGCAGGGGCCATGGGGAGCTGGAGCTCTGACTCCTGGTCTACACTGCAGGGAGTACGAGCACACAGGGCCTTTCCAAGGAGGCAGAGTTCAGGCTGATGTTTAGAGTCGGGGCTCTCCTCCTCGGACACAGATGCTCATCTCTTGGAAACATCAACTCCAATAAATCATGTTCTCATGTCTCTGATACACTCACTTGGAACAAGATATGCTTCCGCCAGCTCCAATGCAGGAGAACAGAGCCCAGAGTTGCATCATACCACACTGCTCAAGGTCAGTCCCGGCACCTCTTTTACCCCAAAACGTACCATCTTAGACTCAGGGCTGTTTAGGGATCCCAGTCCCTGCCAGGTGGTAAACAAGAAAAAGGGAAAACTAGACACCTGCTAGGGTTTTTCTATAAGTTTTTCTAATTAAAATCATTTGTGAGCATGGATAACAATTTGGGCCCCTCATTTTTGCAGAGTAACGGTATGTTTATTCTGGTTATTCAGTCCAACACTAAGTATTTCTGGGAAAGGATTTTTCTGGAAGGGATGTAATTAAGGCCATGTCCATTGACCATAAGGGAGTTGGTAGGTAGGCCTGAACTTGTCAGGTGAGCCCTTTAAAAGTAGAGATTTCCCGCCCCGCACCCCCGCACCCCTCACCCCCCCAACGGCTGTAAGTAGAAGAAGTCAAAGCACAAGAATGCTCAGGCTGAGCGCAGTCCTTCCAAGCTGAGACCCAGCAAGGAAACAAGGACCTCAGATCCACAGCCACAAGGAACTGGACTCTACCAACAACATGGATAAGCCTGGAAGTGGGTTTTCCGTGAAAGCCTTTAGGTAAGAGCCTCGTTTCTCTGGGTGAGACCCTGTGCAGAGAACCTGAAGGACTTACCCAGGCTTCTGACCGATGGAGCTGTGAACTAAGAAATGGGCGTTGTTTTGAGCCCCTCAGTTTATGGGAATTTGTTACACAGCATTAGAACACTAACACACTCAGCCCATTTGCAACATGGAGACAAAAACAATTCCAACTTCACAGGGTGACATGAACATTAAAAGTAAAGTGCTTCTAACAATCGGGATGGTCTCTAAGTATCAGCTATTATCATCGATGCCGCTGACTTGGGAAAATGTCAGCTATGTGTGGTTCATTATTTGAAAGTTTTCCTATCAATACAGTATTTGAGTCTCAGGATATAATCGAAAGTCTAGAATTCTAAACAAATGAATCACATATCAAATATGCATCATCTTCTAAGAGTCAGTGACTATGAATGAGCTGTATGATTACAAAACATTACTCAACAAAGCAGACTAGAAGAAAGAAGAGAGCAGACTACATGGAGAAAAATGCAAGAAGTTTGGAACTCAACCATCCAACATATATTTAATGAATCAGAGGCCAAGCACTGAGGCCCCAGGGCACAGCAGGGAAAACACACACAAAAGGGCCCTATTCTCGTGAAGCTTACATTCTGATGCAAAAAGACAGAAAATAACTGCACAAGAAATATACAGGCCAACGCTATGAACTGTGAAAAAATTAGCATGGCTAAGAGGAAACTGCTTGAGATGAGTAGGCTATCTAAGACAGGCCATTCTGAAGAGATGCCATTCAAGAGGAGAAGAGAATGACAGAGGGGGGCCAGCCAGCAGCATTGTGGGATGACAAATGAGCTGATGCCCAGACCCCCCAAACCAAAAGGAGCCTGATGGGTCACAGGACACGGAAGAGGCCAGCATGGCTGATGCTCGGTACGCAGCAGGGAGAGAAGATGGGCTGGAGGGTGGCAGCCTCAGATTTTACGCCAGGTGCAACAAGGAGGGACAAGGTTTTAAACAGGATGGTCTGATTTGGATTTTCTAAGGCTAACTTTTATTGCTGAGTGTGAATCACTTGTGTAGGACTGACGGGAAACTGACGTCCAGTGTGTCCCGTTGGGAGTCTAGTGATTACAGCAGGGATGGGGAGGGGAGAATGTACTAGAAAAAAACGTTTGACAGGTAATGTTGATGAATGGATTGGGCTTGGGGGAAATGACCAAGAGAGACTGATGAAGCATAACCCTCAGATTTTTCATTTCAGCAACTGCATGGTGCTAAAGGAAGCAGTTTGGGGGAGGGTGAAATCGTGGGTTCTGTCTGGGCCACCCTCATTTGGACGTGCCTATCAGGCAGCCATGTGGTGATGTCGAATAAGCCTGGAATTCTGGGAAAAGGAGGCAGATCTGAGAGTTAATGTTCTAAAGACAGAATTAAAGATCCGGTCTGGCTGAGAGAGAGGGAGAGAGAATGTATAAACACGGGAGGGGATCCAGCATCGTTGGCCAGTGAGGTTGGAGGAAAACCAAGAGAAATGGTGCTCCAATGGAGAACGCATTACAGCATGGGGTTAGGCGAGTGCTAGTAAAGACTGCGTCACCCATGAGTAAGTATTCAACCTCCCATGATATTATTTAGTCCCAGCAGACCCGTTAATAGTGTTCTGAGTTATTGTTTGTATCAGCTGTTTCTGGTTTGGTGAAGACAGACTATATTGAAATGTGAACAAGAAAACGATAAAGCGAAATTATTATTGGGAGTCAAGGCAGTCAAATTCCCTGTTGTTGGCTAACAGGAAGAACTTACAAATGGCTTCTTTCCATTGTAAACAAGGGAGGATGACAGTCTTCATCATTTTGCATGATTTGGTGTAACACTGGGCAGTTTCTTAGGCTTGATAACTGGGAAAATAAAACCCAGCAAAACCCTTAACGTCTAAATAATTCTTTGGTCTGCTGCAAACTGCCAAGAGATCACCAGAGCCTATTCTGTTGCTATACTGTCTTGATTTGGAACCCAGTGATATTTTCTTTTTTAAACAGCAGTATTAGCTTCTTAATTTTCACTTCATGGACACAAACGCCTCAAGCAATCTGAGTTTTCCCTCTGAAAAAGCTCAACATCAAAAACTTGAACTGTATTGAAAAAAAAAAAAATCAGCACACTTCCTGATGGCCACGGACGGGTTACTAACGTAATCACACATGAGCTTACGAAAGTGCTTTTGATCTAGAATGGCTCTTCACGGAAACTTCCAGGTTAAATCTCCCATATCAGAGCGAGCAACCCCAGCAACGGCTTAAGAAGTGCCATGGAAGGCATTTGGGTCTGAGCATCGCTCACCCCGACCTCACCCCAAGGCAGTGCCCACCTGTGTCGCAGGAGCCGCAGTGTGGCCGGAGCTGCCCGTGTCTTCCTGCCCCCGCCTCGCCATGCACCACTCCCTTCTCTGAACTGCTTCTTTCACTTTTGTGATGAGACAAAGCCACAGATCTGATTAAGCTGCTCTTCAACTTCCACGCAGACACAGCTTCTTGGGGTCTGTGTAGGTCTTAAGGGTTTGTGTCTCGGTCCAACAGACTCAGATTGGAACCCACCTCCCAACTGAGCGGTCTTTGACAAAGTGACTTTTCTGGGCTTTTGTTCCCACGTTTGTAAATTGGGGATAACTGTGGTCTTAGGAGAGCCTTGCCGTGGCATTTTGGTGTGGATTAAATAATGATGCAGGTGGAAGGCTTAGCAGAGGGCTGGTTGGGCCTTTAGCATCACCCAGCTACTGGCAGCTCTTCAGAGTGGATGTCACTCTGCCTAACGGCACCCTTTCCTGGTGGACCCTCCCCTTTCCCTTTCATGTGGTACTGGCGGTTCTGTCATTCTAGTGGGCCTCACCGCCTTTCACACAGTTGGGCAAGTACATCAACTAGGATTTGGTCTGGCTGCATGTTTCTGGAAAAAAAGTAACCATGACTGAAGTTGGGACTTTGTTTCTCTCTCACATAAAAGCAGCCTGGCAGAGGGAGCACAAGGTGATGTGGCAGCCCCAAAGGTCACTAGGAACTTGGGCACCTATCTTTCTGATTTACCCTCCTGGGGCATGGCTTTCAACCTCCATGTGACCTCCTGGCCCAGGATGGCTGCTGGAACTCAGGCCAGCAAATCCACATTCCCTACATGAACCATAGGAAGAAGTGATGGAAGATGGGGAAAGTGCATAATGGCACTCCCAGCCCACCATTATGGATTCTCATGGAAAATCCTACATAATAATTCCACATATAGAGCTAAGTCACAAGGGCCTCTCCTAGATACAAGCTAGTCTCAGAAATGTAGTCTTTCCATTGGACACATTGTCATCTGAAATACAGTGTTGTTTTTGTTTTTTAATTAAGCAAGAAAGGGAGAAGGGATCTCAGTGGGCAACCAGCAACCCATGGTACGGGTCCAGGCTTGGCCATCCATGTGCCCTTCCATAGCATCTGCTCTCTGACACTGGCTAAGAATAGGCTCGTGTTCCCTATGGAGAGGCACAGACCTACATACACAGATATGTCAGCACACCTTCCCTAAGCCAGGAAAGGGACAGAGTATGCACAGGAGAGAGAGGCTGCCAACTGAAACTCATTCTCCCTGTCTTGCTTTCATATTTTACTGTAATCCTTTACCTCTCCCATGAGACTGAAAGATCCTGATGGGAGAATCCCGCCCTACTCACATGCACACCTGTACCATAAAGGTTTGTCCCTGGATGACTGAATGAACAGCAAATGCACTAAGGTTTGGCAAATGCAAACTACATCCCAATAGAAATCTTCCAATCAAGAGCAGGAGAGTCAGCCAGATTCCTCCCTCTGTCTCCACTGCTCCATTGTATAAAAGAGATAATATCGCTGTCTCTCAAGATATAATCCACAATCCTGGCCACATAGTAAGACCTCATTTAGTGTTGGATGTTATTATTGTTATTACTGCCTGCCATTGACTCTGAGGTGCACTTTGTTTTGAAAATATACACTGTAATGGCATTCACACTAAATGGTATGTCATGATTGAATCAGCAAATGTTTATTTTTCATGCTATAAGTGGTGTATAAAATCATGCTCTGTTTTATCATCGATGCTGTCTGAGAGTCAGTGGAATGGTTATTATCATGAAGGGAACAGAAGGAGTTAAAAAATTCAGGACTTGCAAAGTCAAAAAAGTCAACTGTTTATAGATTCCAAGCAGTAAGAGAAGGGCCTGAGCAGGTCCTTGAGTGACCAAGGCCTGAACTGGCCTGGCTCTCCCACATCGTGTGCTGGGACGATCCAAAGTAGCCCCCACTCCTTCAAAAGAGATAGAGGTAATGGGGTAAGAAAGAAAAGAAGTAAAGCAGGGCTGAGAGCAGTGTTTTGGCAAGAACTCTGGGTGTGACTAGAGCTACGTGGAACCGAACTGTTTTTGTTGGACCTGACTTGCCAAAGAAACTGTGAGTTTAAAAGCATTTGATACATACGTGGAATATTACTCAGCCATAAAAAGAAACAAAATGCCAATACAGGCTATAATGTGGAAACATTGTGCCAAGTGAAAGAAGCTTGACAGAAAAGATCATAGGGGGTATGATTCCGGAATTGGCGAGAGAGAGTGTGGCTCAGCGGCTGTGACGGGCTGGGGAAGGCAGGAGTAGGGGGTAAGTGCTAAATGGATGCAGCACGTGTTTTCAGGGTGATGAGAAAAGTTTCCAACTAGAACGAGGTGCGGGTTGCAAGACGCTGTGATCATACTAAAGGTCACTGACTTGGTCATTTTTAAATGGTTACTTCTATGGGATGTGAATTTTAGCTTAAGAAAAAAAAACATTTTCTGTTCAGTTATTTACTATTTACTACTCATTTAGCATTCAGCGACCCACAGCCTTTCAGCAATAGGAAGCAGGCTAGAAAAACTACACACACAGCCCCCACCGGGGACATGTTCCCAACCCCGTGTCATCCGCGGTCCCCAAAGGTAAAGGCAGGGCCTCCTCCATACATGTAGGGGCCCCAGGGCACAATGGATCGGCAGGGTCCCCCCAAAGAAACCCACAGATGGTGAAAATCCCCCCATACACACACACACATACCACTGCCGCATAGCAAGGGTCTCACCCTGTCTGCCCGGAAGACTTTAGAATTGCTAGACCAGGAGTCCCTGTGTGCGCCCCCCCTCTCCCACACCCCTCTGTCCCCTGCCCCCACCCCCTGGTTTCCCCTCTTGGAATGGCAGTGCCGTTGTGGTTATCCTACCCCTATTTCACTGTGTGGGGCAGGTAATACATCTTACTGTTCTATCAATGTTTGTAGACAATCTACCAATTGTTCTATGAGTTGTTTGTAGACCTCTGAGTGAAGAAGAGAGGCATCGGGGATCCAGAAACATTCTCATTCTACCAAACACAACTCAGATTGTGGCATGGCAGTGACTGCTGGTTGCCTAACCTCACATCTGCTCTCCCCTTTGCCCCAAATAATCAAGCTCCTGGTTTTCAGTTGAACTCGAAATATTTCTTCCTAGAACGATTTCGCATTTGTTAGTCCCCCTTGCAGCTGGGCATGGCCACCACCTGAGGAGGGCAGGGTCCTGAGCTGGAAAGAGCCTGAGTTAACCAGGATGGGCACCCGCCAATGTGACCCTAGCCTGTCTACCTCTGGGTTTCTTTTATGTGAGGAGAGTAAAACATTCCGTTCTTGATCTTCTGTTACTGGAGGTTCCGGTTATATGCAATCAGCCCTAATCGTAACTGATACAGTGGGTTCCATTCTAATCAACTGTGGGCACCAAAACGGGGGAGTCTAGAAGGCAGCCTTAATGCCAACCATCATTTGGGATTTGGTGAACCTTCCCATTCTCTCAGAGCTTTCAAAAAATTGATGAGGCCCATTGCTCCACAGCAGAGTTCTAAAATTTATTCATCTCACATAACCAAAATTTGATACCCACTGAATAGTGACTCCTCATTTCCCTCTCCCCTCGGCCCCCAACAAACTCCACTCTAGTCTCTTCTACGAGTTTGACTATTTCAGATCGCTCATGGATGTGGGATAATGTAGGAGTTGTCCTCTTCTGGTGTAGTTTATGCAATTTTAATTTTTGCGCTCATATTGGTTTTGCTTTGTTTGCATTTCATAGGTGATTTCACCCACTGATTACCCAACTAACAATAGCTCCCACCAGCTTCTGTTTAACATTTATCTGGTTAATGGTGAAAGAATATATAGTAATCAAAATAGCACCTGCTGGTCAGAGTAGCCAAGGGCTTCTTTCATTAGATGTTCTTAAAACTGCAGGGAAAGTATTAAGATCTTGAAACCATGTATGTTTTTGTATAAAGTTTATCTAGTTTTTATCATAAAAGTTATAAATGCTGCCTGGGAATAATCTAGAAAGTACAGAAGAGCAGGGACCGTTCATCCCACTTCCCAAAGCCAAGCACTATTAATATTTTGATGCATTTCCTTCTGTCATTCCTGCTCTCTCCCTTTCTCTCCTCGTCTGTTTGCACAGAGGTATCCATATTGCATACATAACTGTGCACGGCTTTATTTCACTTACTATTACAATGTGCACATTTTCCTCATTATTAAAACTCCCTAGTGCCTGGAGGAGGGGAGCTGTTTTCATGCTGCAGCTTCCATGGTCCTCAATGGGATCATCCCACCACATCCCACGTCTTAGGTACACAAAGGCAAGTCCCCTCCAGATTTGTGGGCTGCGCCTCACCTACTGAACAGAAACCAGAAGTAGGACAGTTGGAGAGGGCAAGACATGCCCAGACTTGTTCAGTTGTTCACTCCCAGGGCCGGTGGCTTGCTCGCCAAGCAGTCTTACTAATCCAGAAGTTCTTCCCTGCAGAAACACACACTTGGAACCAAGGATGCAGCCCCAGGCCCCAGCAGGCCCGGGGGGAAAAATCTGGACACAAGAAGAAGAAAGGAAACTATGCCAGTCGTTGCAAGATGAGATAGTGGGACTGCTTGTTTTAACTTCCAGAGGAAAGAGGTGTCCGAACTCATACTCACTTCACAGCAAAGGTATCTAGTGACCTCACCCCTGCCTGTAACGTGTAGCAAGCGGCCTTGAGGTTGCTGTGGGCTCTGGACTTGGATGAGGGCAGACAGCAGGTACAGCACAATGAGCAGCCTCTGGCACTGACCCTCTTTCTCCTCCCTCCTTCTCTCCCTCCCTCCCTTCCTTCCTTTCTTTCCAAAAACACAGCAACATGAGAATAGGCAGAGCCTATCTGATCACTTGTGTGTCCCCAGCACCTACCATGTGCCCGGCACCTACTCCAGCATTTGATGTCATTTACTGAATAATTACTTTTAACAGATTCCCTTAAATGTTGACAATGACAACTCAATTTGAGTTTCACAAGCATTTTCTTGGGAAGGAGCCAATGCCTCCAAAGACGCATGTGTGTTAAGCACTCTTGCTGGGTATGGGTCAGCCTTCTCAGCCTGCTGTCCCTTCACTGACCTATTTCCCCATGGGGACGTGAGCGTGGCTTCACCAAAAGAAGGGTGGATGGAAGGGGAGGTGGACACCACATTGAGCACTAGAGGTATACGTGATCGTTGGTAAACTTCCCTATTTCAAATTATTGCTTCAGCACCCCTGCCTTCTTCCAATCTTTTCTTCTCTGTTTCTTATTCATTTACCTCCCTCTAATTCCCAGGACCCAGAACTCAAGTTGATCCTATTAATGCTACATGCAAGTCACTTAAGAGTTAAATGTATTTTCAGTGGGCAGACCTATAGACAATTTATACCCAGTTTATTTCTGGAAAATTGCAATGATAGTTAATGACTTCAAAAGAATACTCTGGACCACAGATACGCTCCCAAGTTAGGTGCTGCTTGTCTGGAGAATTGTATGGGCATGTGGACCATCCAAGAACTGTTCTGGAATCTTCGCTACCCTGGAGACAGGGAGGCAAAAGGGTCTATCTGCCGTGGAAAAGTGTTCTCTCTGCAATAGGCAAAATAGACAGTATGTGTGACATATATGCATATCTTCAGACGTAAGGAAAAGTGTCATCAAATTCCAAAATGGAAACCATCATTATCATCGTCGTCGTTGTCACCATCATCAGCAGCACTGTCATCTACGTAGCTGACATGTGCACAGCTCCTACTGTGCCTCGGCACTGGGCTAAGTGACAGGCTTACGTTATCTCACGTAATCCTCCAGAGCTTTACAAGGCAGGCACTTTACAAATGAGGAAACAGGCCCAGAAACAATCAGCAGGTCACCCCGGGGGACACAGCAGTGGCAACGCAAGGCAGGGACTCGCACCTGGACAGCCTTTCTCCAGGACCCTGACTATGGGGAAGATGCAAGTGAGGTAGACAGGATTCCAGGGCTCTGACTTAAGTCCCTGGCAAAGCAGGGTAGGACTGGGTGTCTTCAAGTTGCCACATGCCAGCCCCTCTTACAACGAGAGCAACTACTAACAAAGGCCATCATTGGCATGATGGGCATGAGATCAGAATAAGGGGCAAGCATGGTGGTGGGACAGTGGAGTAGTCAAGTCTGTGTAGCCATGAGGTGGAGGAAAAGCTGGAGGTAGGGAGCACTTTGAGATAATGGTTCCTGTGGTGACACTCCTCAGGCTCCACAACAGGTAGGGATGGTCGTGGAAAAGTGAACTAGGTTCGCTGAGTGGCAGTTCCTAGAATGAAAGAGGAAGAGACTGGGCTGGTATTCTTTTTACCTTCTTCCTCCATTCCCCACTTACTCTTCTACTTGGAATATAGACATGAAGGCAGGAGTTCCATCAGGGATCTTGGGGCCATAAACAAAAAGCTAGAAGAGCCACAAAGCCCTTCGCCTCTGAGCAAAGGCCAGTAATCATCTGCTTCTAAATTTCTCATTATGTCAGAAAAATAAATGCTTATGTGTTTAAGCCACTTAGCAGCCAAATCCAATTCCTAACTGACACTCTGTAGTCAGTAGCCTCTGAGATGGGAGCCCCTATCTGAGGATGGCCCATTGTCCCTCCCGGGAGAATACTATTTTTTTAAAAAGATTTAACTAATTTATTCACTATTTATTTATTTATTTATTTATTTGACAGGGGGGGGGGGAGAGCATAAGCAGGGGGAGTGGTAGGCGAGGGAGAGTGAGAAGCAGGCTCCCCACAGAATGAGGGGAGCCCAACATAGGACTCCATCCCAGGACCCTGGGATCGTGACCTGAGTTGAAGGCAGACACTTAACCAACCGAGCCACCCAGGTGCCTGAGAATACTATTTGTGATATGAAGTTAGAATACTACTTAATAAATCCTAACACTTATCTTTGGGTCTAACAGTAAACAAAAATTTTATTTATTAATGTGCTCAACTAATGTACATATTAATACGATGTATTAAGGCCAGATGTCACTCCTAATACTCATACTCTCATGTAATTCATCCCTCTGAGTCTGAGCTAGACCTCATCACTCACTGCTAACAAAGAATATGGCAGAAATGACAGAATGTCACTTCTGAGATGAAGGTATAAAAAGACCGTAGCTTCTGTTTTGTGTGCTCTCACACTAGCTTCTGTGTCACAAGGCAGCCCTCCAGAGAGGCTCACGTCATGCGGGAACAAGGCCTGCCGACAGCTACATGAGTAAACCTGGAAGTGGACACCACCAGCCCCAGTTGAGCCTTCAGATGAGATGAGACCGAAGTCCTGACCAAGAACTTGACGACATCCCGTTAGAGGTGCTGAGCTGACGAGGTGCAGCTGAGCCATGTCTAGGTTCTTGATTCGCTGTAACTATGATAGGAAATGTTTATTGTTTTAAGCCTAGCTTAGATAACTAATACAACCTCCAAACAATTTATTGGTTTAATATTCAAGTTAGTGTCTATTCGCTAAGCCTTCTATTGGATGGCTTAGGCCACACCCTACTCACTGAAATATTGCTCTTGAATAGAAGGCCTGGCACAGAGCCTGGCACATAGCAGGTACTCAACAGATGAATGAATGGATGAATGGACGGATCGATGAATAAGACACTGTCGCTCAGTGAGCTGTTCTAAAGCACCTTGAGCCTCAACAGATATTGAACAAAACACACAGGTAAAGACAAGGGGAAAATAACAAATCACATCAAATCAGCCAACCATGCTTAGAGTATCAGTAATTTCACCCAGATGGCCTATAGACCCAGTTCTATGATATACTGAAGGCAAATTCTTTTTGGGAGACCTTTTTTTAAGTTAGAAGAGAATTTAAGAGCTCTCGACATTTATCTTTGGGTCTAAAATTAAATGAATGTTTTATTTATTACTGTGCTCAACTAAAGTACACATTAACATGATGTGGTAAGGCCAGAAGTTACCAGTCAAGTGAACAGACCGACAGCAAAAATGAAAACTCACCAATTTCCCTAATGATTTATGAACCAATGCAGAAGTAAGCACTGATTTCAGACTCTGCCCTGAGGGTCATGGAAACAATGATTGCGACTGTTAGAGAGGCAAGGAGGGATCATTCTTTGTGGTCCAGCACAGATAAGACTCTTATTTTTTTGTCTGTCTGGTTTTCCATTTCATTATGCAAGTCATTTAAATGGTGGCCTAAGGCAAACTATAAGATCCATTGTGAGCTTTAGTCTAAAGTAAGTCTATTCAAAAGCTTTGTCCGAACCCGTGCTTGTTTGCCAAATTCTACTTTCATATTAGAGGGCTCAGGGAGAAAGGATTTTGCAAAATAGACCTAGAAGGTATGTGGGCTGGTAGGGGTGGCCATGGGTAGGAGAGAAGGCAGGCAAGGGAAAGGGTGAATGGCAGAGAGGGTGGCTGGGGGGGCTCCATGCTGCAGCCTGCCCCCCACCCCCCACCCCAGGAAGGGCAGGAAGCACACACTAAATGTTCAGGGACAGGATCTTCAGCACTTTCGTGCAGTGAGGACACGACTCCCTCAAATTTTATTTACATGGCAAGGACAAGATTTCTTACTCTACACTAGAAATCCAGTTTTGAATTCAAAGAAAAATCTGTCTAGGCCTCTTATACGATTCGCTTCAATGCATCAATGCTTCCACGCAGGGATGTGTCCCTGGGGTCTTGCTGAGAGCTCAGAGGAAATTCTCCACATCAAGAAGCCTGGGGGCTTTCTCTCCTATTTATTTTGGCAGCAGTTTGATTCCTTCCCTGCTCTCACTGCTTCCTGCATTCCCTCCTTGCCTCCTTGCGTCTCCCCACCCCTCCCCCAGGACAGTCTTCAAGCACTTAGAACATAGAACAAGGCTTGCGTCCTTTGCACAGCCACATCTCCTATAGTTCTTAGAAAGTTATCCCAAGTAGCAAGATCCTGGAAGTGGAACTGGATTCTACTACCGGCCTCAGAGAAGAAGGAAAGTTCACAGCATTACTCAAGAAACAAGTGAACATGGATAAATCATCTCTGAAATTGGCCTCCTAGCGAAAGACAGAGTATTCTGAGAGGGCCAGTCTGGCCTGGGAGAGGCGGACACCAACATCTCTCTATCGACCCCCTCACCGGCACCCAGGACAAAAGGGATTCTTCGGTCACACGGCCTGCTGACTTTCTGGCCATAAGCGCGTCTTATCATGGTGCATTTCCCACCTCGCTGCCCCGGCCCCATCAGCGGAGAGGACCCGCCAGCCAGAAGGACCGCCCCTGTCCTCAGGTCTGTCGGTCCGTTTACGTGACAACTTCATTCCTCAGCCAGCGAGAGGAAGACTTCCCACGCTCCCCAAGCATGAAGGTCCTTCCACTGCAGAAGCCAAATGCTCCTTCCGAAGGCACGCAGTTCTCACGGCTTCCCCGGGCCAAGGTGCTGCGCCTGGGAAAGCGGCCAGTACCCAAAGCTAGAGAGAGGCACGCAAAGCCTGTGTGAGAACCAGCCAGGAAAAAAAAATGTGGTTACAAAAAGAAAAAAACACAAACACACACACATGCATGCACACCAGAAAATAGTAAGTGGTGGGGGTTGTGGAGAAATTGGAACCTTTGCGCACTGTTAGTAGGAAAGAAAAATGGTACAGTTTCTATGGGAAACAATATAGCAGTTCCTCAAATAATTAAAAATAGAATCGCCGTATGATCCAGCCATTCCATTTCTGGGTATTTAACCGAAAAACTGAAAACAAGGTTGCAAAGAGATATTTGTACACTCATGTTCATAGAGGCATTCTTAACGATAGCCAAAAGGATGGGGCGCCTTTTGGCTATTATTCAGGGGGTTAAAGCCTCTGCCTTCGGCTCAGGTCATGATCCCAGGGTCCTGGGATCGAGCCCCACATCGGGATCTCCGCTCAGCAGGGAGCTTGCTTCCCCCTCTCTCCGCCTGCCTCCTGCCTACTTGTGATCTCTCTCTCTCTGTCAAATAAATAAATAAAATCTAAAACAAAACAAAACAAAACAAAAAAACAACAATAGCCAAAAGGTAGAAGCGACCCAAGCGTCCATGACAGGTGAATGGATGAACAAAATTCTGACCCAGGCTACCACATGGATAAACCCTGAGGACCTTTTGCTAAGTGAAATAAGCCAGATGCTGAAGGACAAATATTGTGTGATTCCACTTACATGAAATATCTCAACAGGCAAATTCATAGAGACAGAAAGTGGACTGGCAGTTGCCAGGGTCTGGGAGGGAAGGGGCTGGAGAGTTTGGGATGACGGCAAAAGGTCAGGAGACGGACGGCGGTGACGGCTACACAACATTAGGAATGTATTTCACCCCACTGAGCTGTACATTTAAAATGGTTACATGGTACATTTCATGTTATGTCTATCTTACCACAATTACACATTTTTTTAATCATAAGATAAAAAGAAGAGTCAGGTCACATGCTGAGTTTTCAAAGATCATCAAGCCGGAGCAGGCTCCGTAACCGGCCCCAAACTCAAACCTGATTCCATCTGTCAGAGCTGCTGCGGGGGAGCCGGGGGCAGGGTCGCGGAGCTCGGCCCTGGCACCGGATGGAGGGGCGTCTCCAGGCCCGTCCACTTCGGCCTAGGCCACCCAGCACACCAGATGAGAACATTCATGCACTTATTCCAGCTTCCCAAGTGGCTGGAACACAGAGGGGAACGTTTTCCCACACCTGCATGCATGACTCTGGTTTCCACCCCAGAGAACAACAGTGTGATGGCATCTTAAGATCTCAGGGTCTCTCTCCTTTGGGGAATATGAATTAGTGCTTCTATAGTTAAAAGCTACCTTGAGAATATGGGGATAAGAGCAAACCCATTAGTTTTATGTTAGCAGCTAAACTAGAAGTGGGAAGACATCAAATGCACGCAGCTGATGGCGGAGGCAGGGGGTGGGGCTCAGGGATCCTGCTCCTGCGATCAGCGTCCGAGTGGCCCTGTGCCAGGCACTCCCCCATCTGGCCCTCCATCACAGGGTAAATGCACCCGGCAGGACAGCAGATCTTTATGGTCCAGAATGCGTTTAGGAGCACGGGGGCGGGAAGGAGAGGATGGGCATCACAGAGCACCCACTGCTTTTCAAGCAATTTCAAAGGCAGACAAGCTCAGACAGGCAATGCCACACTGCACATGACAGGACTTGAAGAGGCCCAGAAAGGAGAGGGACCCTGTCCTGCCAAGGCCCCTCGTCCTTGACAGGGCTTCAGTGTCGGAGGCAGAGCCTGCAAGAGATGCAGAACATTCTCTCTGAGAGTTTGGGGGCTTATCCAACAAGAAAAATATGGAAAGAACACAGAATTCCTTCCACAGAAGTCATCTGATGGTTGATATGAGGAGGTGAAGGTCTAATGGGAGGACAGTGGAGAGCTGTTCATGCCAGAATGAGTGGGATGAAGATGAGAACTGGGAATGCAAACTCTGGTTGTGGCCCAAAGGGCCCAGAGCTGGGTGACTGCACCTTTGATGTCAGGACCCCGGTCAGAGGGACCAACCTCTCGGTAAGTAGTGGCATCTATGTTGCAGTGGATAGAAATGTGGCTGGAAAAACTCAAATCAAGATCCCGAGCCCAAATCCTTCGGGGGGGTCCTCGTGATTGAAACTCCAACCTCCGTGGTCTGGTGAAATTGGACATGTGCCTCTTAACACAGAAGGTCAGAATTAAGTAGAGAAATGAGGGAGTAAGGCCAGCCCAGAAATTAATATAGTAATTTTAGTGAGCAATCGATGTGTGTCTTCTTTTTAAAGGGTCTATAATATTTCAGAAATTTTAACAACACCAAGAGATTAGCCTGGTGGTTATAAAAACATATAATCGAGCGTTTGATTTTAGAATCTGGATATAAGTTGAAAGGTGTAACACGATTTGTCTAAGTTTGGACATAAACTGAACACGCATTATAAATTTAATTCAGCAGAGTTACAAAATGCTTTAAATGCTTGGAAAGTTCTGCTTGTCACAGACATTGGGAGGTGCTTAAGAAGACAATAAAATATATTAGATGTTAATGTTTAAAATATTTAGGACATACAATTATTAGGTTGTAAAACTAGGCCAGCAAGTAAAATAAAAAAACTTGTAAGTTGAACTCTGAAGCTTTAGGAAACTACATTTTTGAAAGCTTAACAAGTCTAACATCCTTCTAACATTGTGGAGAAAAAGGAACCCTCGTGCACTGTTGGTGGGAATGCAAACCGGTGCAGCCACTGCGGAAACAATATGGAGGGTCCTCAAAGATAAAAATGGAACTGCCCTACTATCCAGTATTTCATTATCCAATGAAAATGAAAACAGCAGTTTGCTAATATGCGCCCCTACATTTATTGAAACATTACTTACAATGGCCAAGATATGGAAGCAACCCAAGCGTCCATCCGTAGAGGAATGGATAAAGATGTGGTGTGTAACACACACACACACACACACACACACACTGGAATTTTCCTCAGCCATCAAAAAGAATGAAATCTTGCCATTTGCAACAACACGGGTGGAGCTAGAGAGTACGATGCTAAATGAAATATGTTAGAGAAAGACACATGCCATATGATTTCACTCATATGTGGAATTCAGGAAACAAAACAAACAAAAGGAGGCACAGACTGGTAAGCACAGAGAACAAATTGCTGATAGCCAGAGGGGAGGTCGATGAGGGATTAGGGCCGAGGTGATGGGGATTAAGGAGGGCACTTCTCGTGAGGAGCTCCGAGTCATGTATAGAATTGTTGAATCACTATATCGTCCACTGAAACTAATACAATACCAGGTGTTAATTGCACTACAATAAAAGATGACACAATTCCTAACATCCTTGTCAAACCCCACTCGGTCGTCTCGTCCTCTGTACGCCCATGACTGTCCCCCCGCACGCCACCCCGCTGTCACACCGACGGCTCCCGGTGCAGGAGAGCTTCCGTGAAGGTGGGGGGAGGGGTGGTAAAAAGAAAAATAAGAAATAAAAGAGCAGGGAGTGAAGGATGTATTCTAAGCGAGAGGAGTCTGAGATGGAAGGGAGTGAGCTTGGAAAGCAGAGTAGTAGAGACAGAGCCGGATTCTTTTCATGAACACCTGTGGCTTCGGTTGCCTAAGTATCGTTCAATCTGGCTGAACTGGAATGATCTCATCGAGAGAGGAGAGGAAGCTAGAGGAGTAAGGTGAGATGGGCCTGCAGGACGTTGGCCATCGGATGAAGGGTTCCCTTCAGACTCAGGACACTCAGAGCCAGATGGTCATCAGCAAGTCTTTCCCTGCATGAGCAGCAGGCAGCTTCTGCCGGTGGCCGAGGGTAGGAGAGTTGCAAGAAGACGCATGCGGCCCGCCCTGAAGTGGAGGGTGGACTTGAGCCATGGAGGAGGCAGAGGCAGGAACACGGGCTGCTGGGGAAGCAGAAAGAAGGCCACTGGAGATGGAGGGAGAAGTGGGAAGAGGAAGAGGCGCCACCCAGGCACCTGAGCAATGACAGAAGGAAATAGGAATGGGGGAGGCAGGAGGAGACGCCCTGTGGGGAACAAGGATCAGTACTGGGCACGTGTTTCGACAGGGCAGAGAGACCTAGAAGAGAAGGTGCCACACAGGCGAACAAACACGAGGTGCAAGGCTAACAAGCTGGGTTAGTGAGAGATCCAGATTCTGGGACTAGGACTAGAGCAAACCCCGCATGATGGTCAAAGCAGGGAGGAGGGGATACGGAGGAATCACTCCCCAAGAGGTGGAGGGAAGACAGAGGGAAGGACTAGACGCCGGGGAAATCATCTCCCCCCATGGAGCAGCCCCCATACCCTGTATCGCCAGCCAATGTAACAATTCTGCAAAGTGCGGGATTTTGCCCCAAATCACAGATAAGGCAGTTGAGGCCTAAGGAACTACAGTCCTCACCCAAGGTCAGCGGGTATCAGGTGGCAGAACTGGGTGAGACCTCAGTCCCTGGGACTCTGCCGCTGGGTTCTTCCTTCTAAGGTCCCAGGTCCCCAGGCCGAAGGCTGGATTCCTCCCAGCCCTTATTAATGTGATGTTTGCATTCAGAACAAATGAGACGGGGACTCTGTTTTGGTTACTGGATTACTTACAGTTTCACAAAAACTTGGTACATCTATGTTTTAGGGGGGAAAAAAAACCCAAAACTATTTCCAGGTTCCAGTGAAGTTATGAAATCCAGGGAAGTATAAACAGCGCAAAGCAGGCTTCAGCCCTGGGTCAGTTCGGCAAAGGTTTAGGGATTCCTCTGGAACCCAGAGAAGCAGGCCCGAGGTCAATCAGATGGTGGGGTGCACAGGCTCTGTGCCCCCTCAGCCCGGAGTCTTGTCTCATTGGACAACAGGCCACAAAGCTGTTTCTGTGCAATTAACTCATTTTGCACTTGCTGGTTTGCTTTTTCAAGTTAAAATCAGTATCACAATGATGAAGAAAAGCAGACTTTGCAAAGTACAGGAAGCCCCTAGGATCTTTGTTTCTCCACTCACACCTGCCAACATGCAAATAAATTTCCCTAGGGCCTCAATTCACTTTCCACAAACTAAAGATATCTCCGGTCACTCAGACTTCCACGTAGGAAGTGTTAGACATCTTAGAGGAAATTTGCCTATTAAACCCTTGAATAAGCACAGAAGGTGAGGCAGAGGAGGTGTTTTATCAACCTCTTCAGACTGAAAAATCCAAAATGCCAAAAACTGCATGGCTCAGCCCCACTGCGGCCTACAGAGGCCACGAGTCCAGTTGTCACCAACAGGTGATGACAGGAAGTGACATGGGTCTTCTCCAGGCCAAGAAGCAGATTTGGAAGCAGATGGCCTCTCTCCACTGTCTTCTGCCCGCTGGGCGGGGAGGCCTCCAAGGCCTCTGCAGAACTGTGAGATGGAAGGAGCCAGGGTCTCTGAATCACTAGGGAAAGGGGAAGGCCTAGCACCCAACAGATCAGTGCAGGATTGCTCCCCAAGCCTCAAGCCACTGGCCTGTTGGGCTTTATTTGTATAGTTGCTGCTACTCCTCTATCTGGGCCTCTAGAAATGTATTTATACACCTGTGTGCTATGTGCATGGTTTCAAGAAACTCTGAGATGCCAATGGAGGCTTTTATTAAGCTAACTGCCTCACGGGAGGGTCCTTCACTGTACAGAGGAGACACAGGACAGCCGCCCCCAGCGCAATTAACATAATATTCCGCTTACAAGAAACTGATGTCCACACAGCTTGAGAACACACTGTCCACGTCAGGAAGGGGTGCGCTGATCCGCACAGAGGCCAGGGAGCCACAGCCCGCCCTAGAGGCCCTGAAGTCCTCTCCCTTGCCCCTGTCTCTGCACTGATGAGGCTGGGGTGGGTTTCCTCGCAAGCTCAGCTTCCCACGGCACAATCTGATCTGAAACATGTCTGGATCCCTACGAGGTTTTTTTCTTACAGGGCCCTACCCCACATAAGTCATTTCCATGAGTGGCCATCAAAACAGCCAAGCAGGGGCGTGAGCTGCAACAGGGTCCCTTCCTGTTGGTAAAGAGGGAAATCAAGGTTCCCAGGCTTTTCCTTCTAGAACATGAGACTGAGGGCCCAGCGAGGAACGTTTGGGTACAGGGCATCTGGTTGTGGTGGGCTGGGGGCCTGGGAGTTGAGGCTGGAGGCAAGTAGGAATGACGTCTGGGTGAGCAGCCAGAGAGGTTGCTGGAAGGGAAAGGCGGAAAGGAAAAGAGGGCCCGAGAGTGATACTTGCAGCGAATTCGCACGAAAGCAACAAAAAGCAAATTTTACAAAACCTGGAGGGACTCAAGCTGGGAACAATGGGATAAATCCAAGAAGGAAAAGAGATCCTACAAACCGCCTGGCTTTTATATCCATTAGTCATTTAAGTAAAGAGTCAAAGTGGCATGATAGCATTTTAAACATCTTTTAAATCTAAATTGGGGAGGGAACTATTTCTGCATTACACAAAAATGTGGTTGCAAGTGTAAGCAACTCCTGAAACTAAGGCAGGGTTGTAGCTGAGTTGCAAGTATTGTGCTACTCCACCATTAGTCCTGATGACATCCTGTCCCCGAGACAGCCCTCAGCCAGCCCCCCATGTGGCCAGATCTTGCAAGCTTCAGTGTTCCCCGGGCTGCAGGATCCCATTCTGTCTGTAATTCTGCTCTCCAGAGAAGAGCCTGGTGAGCAAGGTGGTGAGAAATACATCTGACCAAGAAACCCCAGACTACAGATATGATGCCAAGCAAGCATGACAAAGCTGAACGAGTTTTAACATATTCAGTGCCTAAGCATGTTTAATTACAAAGTCACCAAAACAAGGATCTGAGGAACCACAGAAATATGGTCTAAAGAGAGGAGGAGAGAATGTCACCTGCCTCCATCCCGTAGAGCAGCGTTTCTCTGCTTCTCAAATGCCTGTGGCTGTTCAGGTCCCCCAGAGGATCTGGGTAAAATGCGCGTTCATTTAGGCCTGGGGTGAAGCTTGGGATTCTGCGTTTCTTACAAGCTCCCTGGGGATGCATTGCTATGGGGCCAAGGACCTAAGGTCAAATAGCAAGGGTTTAGAGCTTCAGGGACTAAAGGAACAATGGACATTCGGGGCACTGCTTCCCACCTGAGACTTGGGACACGGAGAGAAACTGGGGTATCAACAGAGCTCTGTTCACATCCTTGAGATTGCCAAGGGCTAAATACACACACACACACACATACACAAACACACACACACACACACACACACATTCGTGCTCACACCCAAAGGAATCTGTTCAAAAAACCTTTTATTCATACCTACATCACATGGGTGATACATTCAATCTGGAAGTTTAAACATTAATTCTTGAAGTTTCTTTTTGAGTCTCCGTCACAGGATTAATCCTTAGAAGCAAACCCCTGAAATACCCTCTGATATCTAGGCATGTGCACCAACGGAGCCTCTCAATACCACTAACCTCAGCAGGTGGGTATTGGTGTTTTTAATTGATATCAACATGCGACATGGCACTCAAGTGCTCCTAGCCTGAGACCCCAAAATGAGTGTGATTATCTCGTTCTTCATCACTCTGACAGCTGTTGACTGCCAGCAACGTGGAGTGTACCAGACTATAGAAGGAAGGGGAAGCAAGGACATCGAGTCCGGGCCAGGTCCCAAGACGCCTGTCTCTAATCACTCAATAGTTAACCACCACCTTGAATTACCTTGGAACTTCGTTCTCATTGTTCTCTGTCCTCCAATTGTATCATAGGATCTTCAAACCGAAAGACTTCCAATGAAAATGTAACTTAAAAGTCAGAAAAGTTAACAGCATCATTTCTTTTTAATTTAAATCACATTGTGATTTTTCTTATCAGACAGTTGACTCGTACTCTGAAAGAAACAACACAGAACAGAAGCCCCTACCAGAAAAAGGCAGGGAAGGAGCAGACACAAACTCGGGCTGAGTTTGGAGATTGCTGGGCAATTCCCGTGATGGAGGGCACAGCCCCGTGGCCTTTATCCAGGGAGATGTAGATGGTGTCCTGCCAGATCGACATGGGCTCAAATTCCCCAGGTACCGCTTATAAACTGCCTGACCTTGGGCTAGTCATTTGACCTTGCCCGGCTTCAGTGTCCTCAGCATCACGTCTACTCCATTGGGTTGCCACCCAATGAGTGAGGACTGAGACACTGTGTGTGTCTCCTCAGTGAGGACTGAGACACTGTGTATAAAGGTCCGGCGTGTTATGAGCCCCTACCACATGATAGCAGATCTCACTGCTGCCCGTGAACCTTTCTGCCCTCAAAGAGTTTTTACCTGTTTGCAAATTAATACTCTCTTCTGAAGCCTGGCTTTCTAAGATAAGGGAAATGGCCCACTCACCCTCTCTGGTTCTTCCTGATTCTTTTAACCTTTTTCATCCAGGTAAAGAGACTTCAATGTCATTATTTTATCTGTTTTTTTTTTTTTTCTTTCATGGTGCTTTTGG
The DNA here is from genome assembly GCA_028646535.1 of Procyon lotor. Classification (NCBI taxonomy): domain Eukaryota; kingdom Metazoa; phylum Chordata; class Mammalia; order Carnivora; family Procyonidae; genus Procyon; species Procyon lotor. The sequence goes on along the minus strand of CM053610.1, from coordinate 86,889,281 downwards.
TATTCTCATTAAGAAATATTTGCCTTTGCCATTGTTGTGGTATATTCTGTATTTTCTTCTAAAAGTGAAATCATTTTACCTTTTCACATTTAAACCTACCATCCATCTGGAACTGATTTTTAGTAACATTTTAAATACTAATCTGGCGGGGCACCTGGGTGGCTCAGTGGGTTAAGGCCTCTGCCTTCGGCTCAGGTCATGATCTCAGGGTCCTGGGATCGAGCCCCGCATCGGGCTCTCTGCTCAGCAGGGAGCCTGCTTCCCCCTCTCTGCCTGCCTCTCTGCCTGCTTGTGATCTCTCTCTGTCAAATAAATAATAAAATCTTTAAAAAAAATAAAAATAAAAAAATAAATACTAATCTTGTGTTTAAATATAATTTGAATATTAATCTGGTAATCTTTATCATAAATTTGTTTCTCCTTTGTTTTTAAATAAGAAACCAGAAATTTGGAAAGTACTAATTTTCCGGCTGGAAAAAAAATGGTAAACCCTAAAATTACAATATTGTTTTATTCCTTTTTTTAATGTCAATACTGTCCTATTTTAAATTTAGGAGAGCCAAAATATGAGAAAATGGAAAAAAAATTTTCCATTTTCTGAGGTGAAATAAAAATCAATTTGCCATAAGTATTGATTACATAGAGAGGGAATGCTCGCTGGAGATGAACGAATCTTGGTGGCGACGTAAGACACTTAGACTTGTTTTAAGGAAGGAGTCCTTCATTCTTTGGCAACATAGTCCTGATATTTATATTATAAATATACATTTGCAATGAACATATGTGTATGAAACATGTATACTTGTTAGCTATGTTATATTCATTATATTCATTTGGTTTTTTTTCCCCAATATGTTTATTTTTTCAGTGTTACGAGATTGATTGTTCAGGCACCACACCCAGTATTTGTACGTACTTACTAGTATGTATTTCATAAAGGCATTTATCCTGATGCCCCTGTGAATGCATACAATTTGCTTGGGTGAAGCTTGGGGCGCTCCTGGGCCTGACTTAACCACCAAACGAAGACACTGGGGGACTGGCTAAATGATGCCGTTTTGTGCCATCTCAAGCTTTCCTCTCTGCCTCTGAGCAGTGTCTTCCAGATTCCGAGACTCCCTGTGCCCCAGAAGAGAGGCTCAGTCTTCACGAGGTCTGAGAGACCCTGGCACCGAGTCGGCGCTGCACGTACGGTGTGGCAACCTGAGTCAGGACTAGCCCGGCAGACTGATGTACGTGGGTGTCGTTAGGCCCCATTCCTCCCACTGGGAACGGACCTCAGATACTGGGTGTTTCCGGTGGCCAAGCCGCGGGGCAGGGGAAGCAGTTTATTTATCGCTCTTCTGAAGATGAAGGTAAATGAAATTGTGAAGTCACCTGATTGTCTCAGGTTAAAAAAGAAAAACGAGAGGATACCGTGTTCTAAGAACAGCAGCCGAATCTGTGTTTATTGCAAGCTGTAAATGTTATCGTCGGTGGCCCCGGCAGGTTCACATTAAAACAGAAAACATACGGCCTGAGCGAGAGGGTCAGGTCGAGGGTATGAGGGTTTCCATATTATAAAAATCGGGGCAGGCTGAGAGGCAAGCGCCCACAAATCGAACACCGCTTCTGGCTTGCTAGAAACAGAGCTGTCAGGCTCTTCTGAAAACTTGTAGTTTGGTTAGATTCCTGCCCAGATAAAAAGACTAACTTGATGACATATGCACGTGGCCTGCGGACATCTGAGAGGACCCACACATGCCCTCCCCCACTCCGTAGTGCTTTAACCAAGCTCCTGGGTAAGACTCATGACCCAAAACACTGTCCCACGCACCGGTCTTGAACATGGCTTTTGAACTGGAAAACCTTTCTCAAAGCCAAAATTACTCATGACAGTGTCAAGCGCACCGGCCCATCAGCCTGGGGCGTGCCGGCCGCCAGGGTCACGCCCAAGTCGGGGGTACGAAGCACCACGGGGCCCTACGGTCTGGGCCCATGCTGCAAACGTGCTTCTGTTTACTTAGAGTGGGTTCTAAGCCATGCTGCCTCATAATAATTTACTTGTATGACTTGCTCCTTTTAGCTTCAAGTTAGGAACAGTGAGACTTTGACCTCAGCTCCAGGGAGATGCTCACCGTCTGGGCGCCTGTCCCCCACTGGCCGTTCCAGGCCGTCGGTCCTAAGTTAGAAGGGAGGAGGGTCGCTGCGGTGCAGACACCTGATAGCACCATCTCTTGTCCGTTTTAAGTAGGTGTGGCCTCCTCCCTCACCAGTCGTACCAGCAGGGTCCACCCCTAACATGACAGAGGCGCTCTGAGAGCAGCCTCTCTTATCTCTGACTGGTTCCCTGAAATTCAAGAGAGGATGGAGTGAGAGCTACCAGATTTGCCTGCTCTCTACATCGGTGTCCGAGGAAAGATCCCACTCGGCCCTGTGGGTCTTTTCAGAGCCTCCAGGACCCTACTGCTCATCAAAGATGATCAGCATGTCTTTCCCTTCGGGGGTGGGACTCTTCACAGCAGAACATATCCCCGTTAAAATTCCAGGAGTGGTAAGATGTCAAAACTGCACGTGTGAATTCGGCCCCCCGGCCAACTGCCGTCCAGCTTGAGAAAGTTACTCGAAGTTACTCCATGACCTGCCCCATTCAAAACTCCATCCTCTGCAAAGAACGTGCCAATAGTGGCTGACAGTGTGGCCCAAACCCTTCCAGGGCTGATTAAAATTTCGATTCCACTGGGGGAGGTGGGTAGGGCTGATAATAATAGCCTGGAAATGAAAAAATGGAAGAGGGGTGTACAAGAGTGGTTCCCCCTTCCTGGCCTCAGCAGTACGAAGGGCGTGCGAGAAGTTCACCACCACACGCGACGAGAGGGCGAAAGCCCGCAAGGGACAGGGGGGGTCCCATCTCACAGCCACGGCGCTCCTCACGACCAGGCCGCCTGGAAGCTGAGTGGCTGGCTGGCTCCCTTGCTCACCTCTCTGGCCCTTTGCAAAGTCACACCTACTTTGACACGGACAGTGAAGGGAGAAAACATCAGCAGGCCATTTTCCAACCTTCCATTATCTGACATTTAATTGTGGTTAGGCTGATTTCGTTGCTCTTGTCCTTCCCGCAGCGCGGGCTGAAATACTAGGTGGTATCAATTGCCTCTGAAAACACAACCCACTCGATGTCGGACACAAAGGAAATAAAAATCGCTGACACTCTGTTTTGCAAGGACAAATTCATTTGCCCCAGAAACAGAGCGTTTGCCACCGATCTCATTAAAAGTGCCATGAGATTATCAGGAAAAATTAATACAAGCTGTTGGTTATCAGCTACATCATTTCAGCTCGCAAAGGCAAGTCCTGCCTGTCAGTTTGCTGCTGGGGGCAAGGACAGGCGTTAACAAAGAAAGTCACATTCAATTAGAAACCATCATCAGGGCTGGCATTTGCGGTTACTTTGCACGGATTGGCTTGAAGAGCAACCACACTTCTTTTTGGCTTGAACTTGAAAGCAAGGGCACCTTTGGCAGCAAGGGAATCAAGTCCTCTCTCTAACATGTTGATGAGAGAGAGAGAGCGAGCGAGCAGCAGTTTGCCTGGAAAGTCTGTAAACTGAGGCTCCGTGGTACTGGGTATGCTTAGGAGATACAGGACTCGGATAGTTATTTTTCAAGTGCTTTGGAAATACCCGGTTATTGAAGATGGGCTGGTTGAATCTGCAAGGTACTAGTGATGCCCCCCTGCTGCCCCGTGTTCAGGTCCTCTCAGAACCTCCCCTGCCGGGTAACTAGCTCACAGTCTCCACACATGGCTCTCAGGCAGTGCGGGTCCCGAGCAGGCACTCCTCTAACTCATGCCTAGGACGCTCATCGACAGCGGCCACACGGAAGATGCCCACATGCCTCCTGAAACATCCACTTAACAGAGCCTTACTGAGCAGTAGCTATGTGCCCAGCACTACTTGAGAATAAGTGCTGTAAGTAAGTGCCCAGCACTACTTACAGAATAAGTAGTGAGCTAGGACACCAGAGAGAGGGAGATCATTTCAGTTGTTTCATCACTAAACAAATTTCATTGGTTTTCCACTTTGACACATTGGTCATTTGGGCTGTGGGTCATCTCGTTAAGTTCACCCACGCTTTTCAGGAATGGCTCATCTTCCAGCTATTCTGCATGAGCACCTGTTGTGAGTGCTCCTTGGCTCCCCTTAGACCAATCCGACCCAGACATGTACGCTGACACCAGAAGGCTGCTATCACACCGTCGGCAATGGCCTCAGGACCTTTGCCCATGCTGTTCTTTCTGCCTAGATTTCTCTTCTTCCCAGTAATAGGAATATGTCATTTTCCTACTTCCTTCAGGTTTTACTTGAAAGTCACCCTGTCCTGAGTGAGGCCTTTTTTTAAAAGTATAGCATTCCCGAGATTTGACTTCCTCACCCCTTCCCTGCTTTGCTTTTTATCCTTGGTCCTTTTCATTGTCTACACTCTGTATTTTATGTATCCTATTTATTCCTGCCTCCTTCCCTAGACTCTCAACTCCATGATGGCAGAGACCTTGGTCTGTGCCTGGAAAAGTTGTCTGTACATAATAGGTACTCAATTGATACTTACTGAGTGAACACACGCATGACTGAATGAAAGCTTCAGTATCTCCAGTGATTTTCCACTTGGCCTCCCCTCTAGTTTAACACATGCAGGTGAAACGTCTTTATTTTAAGCATACAACACTTTCATTCTGTTTCCTGTTCATTTTTATAAAATAATAGAAGCAAGATGCAACAGGTCGTTCAGAAAATTGCAACATCACGGCTTGGAGAATGTTGTGGAAACTGGATTTTGATGGCCTGGGGACAGCATGGTCATGAAATGTTCCCCAGCCAGTTCATGAAAGAACAGGTTTAGTCCCTATTAAAGGCCCCAGTATATTAATGGCCAAAGTTGTTCAAGGGTTTTTATTTTAAAACATATATATTTTTAAAAGGCGTATATGAACGTCCAGGAGGATCTGCATCCAATTTAGTCTAGTTAGAGTTGGCTTATGAGCTTGTCTTTCCTACTGGATTTTCATGTTTTGGGGGTGGGTTAGGGATGGGAGATATAATTTATCATGTTGTATCCCCCATAGCATTTTGGATACAACTTTGCTAGAGTAAATATAAAAAGAAAAAAAAAGAAAAGTGTGGTTGAAATGAATTGACTGTGGAATTTACTTCTTTATCCTTTCTGGGTCGTGAATGCCGGTATCCCAAGCAGGACTGGTGCCCTGAGTCCTAGGGCAGTTGAGGCCCCCGTCTGGGGGTGGAGAGCCAGAAGCCCAGTCACTTCACTGAGCAGAGGACCCTGTGTGAAAACACCTGGCAATGACTCCAACTCCAGCCTCCTGTGCCTCCCCTGGTCCGGGGGACTGTTTGAGTCCTCTGGCCCCACTGTTTCTCTCGCAATACTGTTCGCTTTGGGCTGGAACCTTCACCGTGGCATCGATTCCTGTGTCCAAGAGGAACCCAAGACCCCTCCCCTGCAAGTGTGTCTGTGAGTGGCAGGTAGCCAGACGGACGGGGTATCACTCTGGTCAGGGGCCCCCTCGCCCAAGGGGGTGACCGTGAGGGTGAAGGGACTCAAGTCAAGTCTGCTTCTCTTCTGAAGGCGGCATCCCACTTCCAGTTCCCTCTTGGCCTCACCCAACAGCGGGGATGTGAACTCAGGGCTCACCTCTGCTAGCCTCGGTGCTTCCCTCTGAGCTCTCAGAGATGTGAGCCTGTTGTCCATGCAGGAACCGAGAGGGCCAGCCGGTGACATGGCCAAGCAGCCCCATCCAGTTTCTCACCATGGACTAAGAGGAAGCAAGAATGACTCTCATGCACTGCAAAGAATTGGAGGTGATCCCGGAACCAAGACTTCAGATCCTGCCTCTAGTCCGGGCCCCAAGAGATGGAGCCTCCCATCAGGGATGTGTGCAGTCAAGGACAGAGCCACGGAAACCAACTCCACGCACACACCGAGGCCTGTTCAAGTGGCTTCCATGAATCAGAAACTTCTGGAAGCTCTCAGGGGTCTCTTGCGGATAGGCACTGTCAAAGCTCTCCTTGCAGAGGGTGAGTAAACCCTTCATTTCAAAGTCATGCACTCCAGAGAGCAGGTGGTCCTCGAAGGAGATGGAAGGTCTACACCCCCTCGGAACTGGCATGGAGTGGAGTTATGGAACAGTGCGCCTGTCCCTGAGTGTCCTTCAAAAGTGAGCCCGTAAGCCAAATGGGATCGCTTTGGACAGAGACCCAGGAGGGCCATCACTGCAGAGTGGGACTCTGCTTTGGTCAGCCTTCCAAGGGGCCAGCTGGACAAGTTTTACAACAGTCAGAGTGAGAGACCTATATTACTCAAGTAGAAAGAAACACAGTAATAGCTAATATGATGGAGGATGTATCTTCTTCATTCTAGAGAAAACAAACAGGGGACCAGGCTGGGCCAGAGCTGACTCTGAGTGCCGTGGGGCCGGGACTCAAACAGTCCCTGATTGTGATTCCCAAAGCAGCTCCTTACATATCAGTGCCAATTTTCTTGTCACTTGACATTCTCTGACAAGCTCTCAAAACACCCTGGCTCAGGCTCTGAGAAAGCCACAGTGGTGCATGTCCCTGTTACGGAACTTCCCTTCCCACCCGGCCTTCCCCTGCAAGGCTGTGCCCAGAGATGGATTAGCCCCCGTCGGTGGGGCAGGGGGCCAGAGCCCAGGCCCCTGCTGTGGTCACAACTCCATAGGTTTGCTACTGTTTTTCTCAGCACACCCATTTTAGGCTTGTGTGGTACTAAACTTTTCTGCCAGTAAGTAGAAAAGGCAATTTTTGTAAAAACTGAGAAACAACTTGCAGGCGAGGGCAGATATTTCAGAAATGACTCAGAATGGTGTTTTGCTAGAAGAATGCTAATGAAGTGCAGAGCATATATTCATGAGACTGATAACACGCCCTCGGAAAGAAAATGACTCTTGTTAGACATCTGAACTTGAGCAAGACATTCATGTCACCGATGATGATATAATGGATTGGCTCCCGACGCTGGCTGCAAGCTTCAGCTTCAAGGTAACTGCAGACGGGAAGATTCTTCTCCGGGAGATGTGAGAGAGCATATCTTTTTGATCATCTGAAACGGTTCATTCACCTCTGAAACTGAACTGTAAAACCTTGGTGAAGAAGGTTCTCAGAAATATCTGACCCAGTAAGCTAAGATTCAACTCCCTGGTGCATCACCTTCCACGCCCACGACCTCAAGTTCAGGGACCCACAGAGAGACGGCTTTTACAACATCCCCCGGGACCCTTAGAGAGTCGCGTAATATCATCCTCGAGCCCACTGCCCACGGGAAACCAAACTGTTAAGCTTGAGCTCGATGACAAGAAGCTTTCCACTTTCTGTTAGAGGCGAACCAAGTCGGAGTGCATTTGTGATTCCTGTCACCAACGCGGGGCATTTCTGTACACAGCCAGCTCTTACCTGGGAAGCAGTCAGCTA
>CM053610.1:86848021-86881301 GCA_028646535.1 Procyon lotor | reverse complement strand
CGTCATGTGAGTGTTTGTGATGCTGCTAGCCAGTGGTTACAAGCACTAAGATGCTATTTAAAATTCTTGCAATGGCTTTAAAATTCCTGGTTTTATCAACCTAGGTGAAAGAATAAATTCCTATCAGTGACTATGATAGAATCTATTTTAACCTCCAATTGGAGGGTAGGTCTTGGAGTCAGGATGGCCCTTGCATTTTAATCCCAATCCCGCCAACATGACTTCGGGCAGATTTGCTTCTGTCGTGGAGCTTCTGGCGTCCTGTATGCAAAATGGGTGTGACTGCTTCTCTCTCTCAGATCTGTCTTGAGGAGTTAAAAAGAAAAAACGGCACATGTAGAAGCACTCAGATCAATAAGTATCTTTTCTTCCTTTTTTTGTCTCTTTGTTCCCATCTGATCTGTTTACTCAGGTCAAGGGTTTGCCTGGCGCATTCAAAGAGGAGACCCAACTTTTCCAAGGGGGACAGATTCCCTAGCTGTGTTTTGTATGCTGGATTTCCTCCACATCCTTTGGCCATGGTCCATGTGAGCACTGTAAAGGGGGGATAAATGAATGCACCAGGGGAATGGAGAAAGGCTGGTGCTTGGCAGGTGGGCAGGGACAGCATCCTGTGATCTGGCCATGCGACCACACCCCCAGCTGCCTTTGCAGCTGGATGTGACCAGAGGGGAAGTGCTGTGTGGGAATTCGGAGGCGGTCCCTTAAGGAGGTGATTGGGCTGGGCACTACAGTTCTCATTTTGCCCCCCTGCTTTCCCTCTTTCTGGGATGTGGCTAGGATGGCTGGAACCCCTATGATTCTGAATAAGGTCGGGCGCCATCAACAGTAGAGCAGAAAGATGGAGGGAGCTTATACATGTTGTGTAGATGAATCCAGAGTCCCCGCACCATCTGGGCCTCCCATTTCTCCAGATGCAGTATGAGTATGGGTATCACACCTGTCTCCCAGGGGTGTCTCTAAGATGAGAAAATATGTATACACCGTTGAGGATAAGGCAGCCCGCAGTGGTGGGTGTCAGATGTCGTGAGGGCTCTGGTTCCCAGCTGCCAAGGGTGTTGGTTTGGGCTGGTTAGTTCGCTGCTGGCCTCTTGGAATTACCGTATTAACCCCAGACTGGCCACTTTCTGCCTCCCGTGTGAGAGAATAACCTTCTTCTCTTTAAGTTGCTGTTATTTTTGATCTCTCTTAACTGTAGGCTGAGTTTAATTTCTAATAAATATACCCACCAAACTATTCTCTCAGAGGTGACAACAGGAGCAAAGCTGATGGGCTCACATTTCCCCTTCTCTCCAAGTCTCACTCGGCCCTGGGAGGGGTGCGTTTCTTCTCCACTTCTCCATTCCCTGGCGATCAGTGGCCGAATCCAGAGCTGCTGCGAGCCTCTATAGGGTCTTTGCACACATTAGAAAAAGACACCCCTTTCCTAAGACACTTCCCTGTCACCTGCTGGAAAAATGTCTTCATGCAAATTGGCGATGCCTCTGATGGGAAGGGAGCCTGCCCTTCAGAGGTGGCCCCACACGATGCCTCTACAACACAGCCGTGGCCTCCCGAGCCAGGGATTGCTGCCCCCTTTGGGGTTAACGCTCCCTCTTGCCACCCAGACCTTGAACTCCTTTTCTGGGCCTTCCACCTGTACCTGGCAAAGGCCTTAGAACAGCCAGCCACAGGGCGGGGCGCAGAATGCAGCCAAGACCAAGTGAGATGGGGCAGGGGACAGAATTACAACAAGTTCCTTCTACATGAGGGGCTCATGTCTGTCCCCATCGTTTGGTCCCATCAGTTGGCAGAAGCCTTGCTGGTGTTCTTATTCTGGTCCACATGGCAGGCCGTCTGGCCCTCTCAGGCTAGAACGTGAAGGCTGCCTCTCTCAATGTCCCTAGAGATCTCTGGGGTTCCCGGGCTCCCCGCTTTCCCCTGTGGCTTTTATTGTGAACAAGACAGACGGGGTCAGAGACAGCTCTGTGAGATCTTGCTTACATAAGTATAATCTCTGCAAAGGAGAGAGAAAACCCAGGCCTTGATTTCGTGCTTTTCAGACCATCTTCGGTCCAGGTTTCTGGGGCTGACTTTAGGATAATCCTTCTTTTCCTCTCGAGCAATTTCCCCACACCCTGCCTGCCCACCCGTGGCGGATTAAAGGAATAGAGGAGAACATCCTGGGTCCCAGCGGGAAAGGTGCCAGAGCCGTGAGAATGTTGCTCTTGCCTTTGTAAGACGGCCAACATCGGTCGTGAAGAAATAGAATCCGACATAGAAAGAGCTCGTGGGAATTCAGAAATTACCAGATTTGCTATGAGAAAGTTACTTGCCCTAAAAAAAAGAAAAGAAAAGGACTCCTAGTTTGTTATAGTTTAAGTTTCTTTGTTTTATTTTTTTGTGTTATTGAGAGAGAAAAGAGGTTTTAAGTAACTTTAACTTGTTCTGCTAGGAATATGAAAGTGAAATTGAAATATTATAGACCCAGGCAGTTAGAACATACCTACAAACACCCACAAATGTATATAATCAAACAAGTGCTGTTTTCTTCAGAGAAGCCCCCGGGCAATGTAAACTTATTCTAAGCAAGCCCTGAAGGGAGCCGCCCAGAAGTGATCGGGAACTGCTTTCCCTAAATTCCCTCAGAAGCCTGGGATGGCCCACAAAAACACCGGCTGGCTGGGAGCAGAGATGCTTCTAGTTCCTGGGCCCTCTTTGGTTTACAGTTTGACTGTAAACAACTTCAGACTGTTTGCAGAAAGCTAATCTACCTCCAGAGGACAATTGCCACCATTTAGGATCCTGATGAGAGAGGCCAGTTTTGAGGCACTTTCCAAATGTAATTCAAAAAAGTATTCTAAGCAATGGAAGCTTCATACGAATGAGCATGTGGTCTCCCACAGGGAGGACATAGATGGGGGCGGGGGGCTCGCTGAAAATCGAATTCAGATGTATTTTCGAAAAGTAGCTTTGAGGAGTGCATCTGACCTGCCTCCAGTCAAGGTCTGAACTCCCATGCCAACTGGGAAGAACAGAATGGGCACTCCCCGACCATAAGACTTTGATTGCAAAAGTGGGAGCTCTCGTCCCCAGATTTGTGTCCTAGATGGAACTTGAGTTGTAGCTGAAAAGGAATCCTAAATTTTCGTCAATGCTAAAAGCCTTCTATGCTTTGAAATATTTTTATCAGTGGAGGAAAAACTAATCGCATACTGAAAAGATTGTATTTCATTAAAATGCACCCATGTAACAGCTAAAGGTGGGCAGGGGGAGGAAACATTTAGCCCACAATTTGCTGAGTTTCATTCAATCAAAACGTTGGAGTCGCTGGAGACATTTCTGGCAGTTTGTGCTGTGGGGTCTTGGCCTATACCAGGTCTATGGACTTAGGGTTCTATATTTGCAAGAACAAGGAAAGTCAAGAGATCAGGAGTCAGGCACTTGCGCTGGCCTCTTGGAGGCCCGGAGCAGGAGGGATCGGTCTTAGCTGCATCCATCCATCTGTCAGTACGCCTGCTTAGCTCCCTGGGCAGTCCCCAGAGGAATGCCTCCTGAGAGAATGAGCAGGCGATGGAAGCATTTGAAGAGAGGCAAAACACCTGTCCGACCCTTTGCGACAGGCTGGAGCCACAGGGCACAGCCTGTACAGTTGTAGGGGTTCCGCACTCAGAAGCGCCTGGGCCTGGTTCAGCGCTCTGCTCTTGCCAGCTTGCAGTTCTGCATGCTTTTTGCTCAAAGGACCCCAAGTTCCGTGTGCACGGACTCCTGAAAATTATATGACCGATCCCGAGCACGAGTCACGTCAGTCACCCCCAAAATAACAAGTTGGGTGCGTTAGGTGGTCCTGCTGGATCTGAGAGAGGTCATGTGACTTTAGAAACTACTGAATCTATTATGAGGAAGTCACTGGCCTTCGAAAACAAAGGGACTCTTACCAGGTATCTATCGACAGATGAATGGATAAAGAACATGTGGTATATACACACACGCACGCATGCACGCACACACACACACACATACACACACACACACACACAGTGGAATACTACTTAACCATCAAAAAATGAAATCTTAACTGTGTGCAGTGACGTGGATGGAACTAGAGTATGTTATGCTAAGTGAAAGAAGTCGGAGAAAGACAATTATATGATCTCACTGATCTGTGGAATTTGAGAAACAAAACAGAGGATCATAGGCAAAGAGAGGAAAAAAATAAAACAAGATGAAACCAGAGAGGGAGACAAACCATAAGAGACTCTTAATTACAGGAAACAAACTGAGGCTTGCTGGAGGGGAGAGGGGTGAGGTGATGGGGGGTAACTGAGTGATGGGCATTAAGGAGAGCATATGATGTAATGAGCACTGGGTGTTCTATGCAACTGATGAATCACTGACCTCTGCCTCTGAAACTAATAATATACTATATGTTAATGAATTGAATTTAATTAACAACAACAGACCACGCCCTGAGACAGCCCTGGGGGAACTTGAATGCATGGGGTATTCCAACCACACTCCTTTCAACTGCTTTGGTCCCCAAGTTTCCATGGAGACCTTCAGAGGGGAGGTGGAGGTGAGAAAAAGAAGCCTAGGTCCTTATCAGTAGCTTGGGATGCGCAGAGGTGTGAGCAGAGCCAGGCGGTCGGGCTGACCCTGCACTTGCAGGATGTACAAGTGGACAGAATACATTCTTTAGCTAATTAGAGAGGACAGAAAGAGTAAAATGTTGCTTACTAAGGCAAAGAACCAGAGAGGCAGGAAAATGTATGCTTCTTTCCTCACCCCCATTCTGTAGGTCTGTTGGGGAGGAGATGCAGAGCCTACTGAGCCTTAGTTTGGGATGGGAGTCCACTGCTTACTCCAGAAACATCAAGGTTCCATGAGCTTGTCCATGCCTGTGGTTTTCTTATGCATAGAAATAGGCAGATAGTCTGATTCCAGAGACCAAACTCTTAACTCCTGAGTCATGAAAAGGATTTGGAGAAGAGGGAAGAGCAAGTGCAAAGGCCCTGAGGCAGGAAGAAGCACGATGTGTTCATGGCACAGAACTAGCTATAGCAGGTGATAGAGAAGGTGGGAAGTTGAGGACCTGACCTTGGCGGACAAGGGAAAGAGATGAATTCCATGTGGGGCAGAGGGGCTACTGGAGAGGTACACAGTTCCCTCTGTGTGGCTGGAGATGCCATTCTGCTCAGGAACTGCAAAGGCCACTGTCACACTGATGTCCATGAAAGGAGGGACCTCCATCATCGACTGATGTCTCCAGGTGTGGAGATGAGACTGATGTCTCTTCTGGCCCATGAGCAGCATGGGACATTGACAGATGGCATGCCCTGGAGTGGGGAGTGGCCTGTGGCTCTGGGACATGGCAGTGCCGGCTGGCTCCCAGAACGCTGAAGACTGGCAGCCGGCTCTGCTCCAGGCACCACCTGCAAAGCTGCTGGGATTTCTGCCCGCCTGCCCACACACCTGCAGCTTCATAACCTTACTGCTCCACTTCCTGACTCGCCAGAAGGCCGCACTGGTGCTTCTCAGCTTCTAGGGCAGGAAAACATCATAATGCATCTCAGTGTGGTCACAGACGATCCCTCCTGGCCCTGTGAAGGAAGAAATCCTGTAATTCCTGTGGATTGCAAACCCACAGTGAACATATCTTACACTCAGACTTTAATCATTTTATCGTTGATGTTTGCGTTTATCTAAATTTTCTAGTGAACATAGCTGTGTCAAGGACCACCGCATCAAAACAGAATTCTCTCTTTTTCGCTATTGACAAAGAAAGTATTCCAAATTTTACATACTGTGGAAAAGCTGCAACCAACCATGTGTCAGATTCCATCCTGATAAATCACATCACAAAAAGATGGCTTACTAATGAAAACATTTTTGAATAGATGATATAGTCACATAGTTTAAAAAGTAAAACTACATTAAAATGGATGTAGAAACAAGTTTCTCCCCCATCCATTCCATGAGCCCCATAACCACTTCCTGAGCCTGGTAACTAGTTTTAATTAGCACTCGTCTATCCTTTACAGTTCCTGTATGCAAATACCAACAAGCAAAAATACATTCGTGTTCTTTCCCTTTTACCTAACAAGAAGCTTCCCGCCTAGCTTTTTCCGAGCACTGTGCCTTAGATCTTTCCAGCTCATTCTGAGGGCTCCGCCTTCTCTGTCACAGCTGCATAGGAGACCCAGATCAGGATGGCCTGGGTGCGGTTTCAGCAGTCCCCTGCGAAGGATCCTGGCGACTCATGTCTTTTGCTCTTACAGGCCCTGCTGGATAAGCCCACAGTCCCCTCATTTCACACACACTCAGGCAGAGCTGTAGGATCGATGCCCAGAAGGGGAAGTGCTGGGCCTGGCGTCAAACTCTCACTTTGGTCCATGTTGCCCAGGTGCCCGTCACGGGGTCCTGTCATCTTGGACCCTCCCACCAGCACTGAATGACCTGCTTGCTCTCTCCCCAGCCTTTCCAGTGTTGTTAACATTTGGGATTCTGTAGGGGAGTGCTGGTAAGTAGATAACAAGCCCCCCTCTCTAAGAAGCACTGCCACACTGGCAAACAAAAAGCGGAAAAGCCCTGGTTTGTAGTGTCTGCTGATTCCCGTGGTGTCACCACTTGCACTCAGGCTGCTCTGAAACTACTATCATTGATGTCCCTGACCCTGACCATGGACTTGGGAGGAGACAGGCAATAGCACACCCTGGCATGCTGTTTCTATCACACAGACACCAGAGATGAAGGCAAGACTGAAATGTGTAATAGAATTAGGAAGTTCTGTGTTTTACTTCATTTTTAATATAATGCATGAATTATAAGTCTATACAATTAAAATCTTAGTAACGACCTGCATTTAATGACTGGCTAGCTAATAGTCCTAAAAATTTGACAGTTGGTTCCTGTGGGCTCATTAGAGCCAATTCCAGTATAGTACTGGAATTTTTCCCACCCTAAAGGTGGAAAATGCTATCTCCATAGTTTTAATTTTTATTACGGTGGTTTTATATATTTTTTTAAAGATTTTATTTATTTGAGAGAGAGAGAGTGAGTGACAGAGAGAGCACAAGCCAATGGGGGGAGAGGCACAGGGAGAAGCAGACTCCCCACTGAGCAGGAAGCCTAATGTGGGGCTCGATCCCAGGACCCTGGGATCATGACCTGAGCCAAAGGCAGATGCTCAACTGTGCTGGCTTCCCAAGAGTGCCTCGGGAAGAAAACCAACCACTGACCACCATCTTGGGTCATGCCTGTCATGGGACCATGACACAGACGCTGGAATGCGAGTTGGGAAATTCACCTCATCTCCAATGCTCCTCCTTTCATTGAGGGCAGAGCATGTGCCCGATGCTGGAGTCAGGAGGAGCAATGGGATAACTTGGGACAAATTGCTTATTATATCTGAGGATAAGTTTCCTCATTTCTAAAGTCTAGACTGGAAATTCGATGCTGAAAATAAACGTTCATTATAAACAGTCAGGTGGCTCTCAGGCGAGACTGGATTCTAATACCCCACCATCTAAACCACACATGCGGCTTCTTGAGGGACCCCAGAAACCTGTGGATGCCCACTCACTGTGCCCCAGTGCTGGTTTTATATGTTTAAGGACCATTTGCTTTTCCTTTTCTGTGAAATGTCTCCTCATGTTCTTTGCTCATTCATCCATTGGGTTTTATTCTTTCTCTTATTGATTTCTAGGAGTTCTTTATAAATTAAGGCAATTATCTCTTGCCTAAGTTATGAATTACAATGTTCTGTCCTAGTTTGATGTTTATCTTTTGTGTTTGCCCATGTTTTTTTTTTTTTTTTTGCCATGAAAAAGTAGTTCTCTTAAAGATTTATGTATTTACGTATTTGAGAGAGAGAGAGAGAGCGTGCGAGCGTGTGCGCAGTTGGGTGGCGGGGGGCAGAGGGAGAGAGAGAATCCCAACCACTTCCCACGGAGTGTGGAGCCTGATGTGGGGCTTCATCTCATGACCCAGAGATCATGACCTGAGTCAAAATCAAGAGTTGGGCATTTAACTGACCGAGCTACCCAGGCTCTCCCAAAAGTTGTTGTTTTTAAATGTAGTTGAATGTTTTTATCTTTTACAGTTTCTGAATTTTGAGCAATAATTAGAAGCATTATGTACTTAAATTTTTCTAATCCTGAGTCTTGCATATATCAAGTTCTTGTTCTCTAAGGATTCTACACAATTCCTGTATCCTGTTGAGATTCGTTATATTGGATTTTGCCTTTTTCTTTTGAGTTGAGTCCTTACTTTACAATCCTTCCCACTCTGTGATATCACAAGGATGCTTGGTGTGTGAAAGACGAGCCTGGTGCATTTCAGCTAGAAGGAAGTGCACATACCTCGTGATGCCAAGTGTTGTACCACTAGTTTCATGGGACTTAATCCTAGCACTTTTCTCTGACTAGTATCATTTCCCACATGGGGACTATCTTCACTTGTATTTGACTTCCCACGTGGGCATGTCCTGCTTAGTCTGCCTCTCCATCAGACACAGAGGGCCCAAAGCTCCTTGTAGTGTGTCGGTGCGTGGCCTGTGTTCCATAAATGCTAGCTGAATCACCGGCTGCAAAGGTGTGGACTCCTCTAGTGGATTTTCATCAGCCTCTCCACCATCCCTGACCATTCCCTTAAACATGGAGTATCGGCATCCACATGTTTCCGGGGTCCCTCAAGAAGCCGCATGTGTGGTTTAGATGGTGGGGTATTAGAATCGTCTCGCCTGAGAGCCACCTGACTGTTTATAATGAACGTTTATTTTCAGCATCGAATTTCCAGTCTAGACTTTAGAAATGAGGAAACTTATCCTCAGATATAATAAGCGATTTGTCCCAAGTTACCCCATTGCTCCTCCTGACTCCAGCATCGGGCACATACTCTGCCCTCAATGAAAGGAGAAGCATTGGAGATGAGGTGATTTTCCCCACTCTCATTCCAGCGTCTGTGTCATGGTCCCATGACAGGCATGACCCAAGATGGTGGTCAGTGGTTGGCTTTCTTCCCAAGGCACTCTACACGGGGTTGTCGGGAGGAGCAGTGATCACTTGTACCAGCACTCTGCCTTCCTGTCCCAGTCTTCCTTGGCCAGTGAGCCTCATTGTCCCAAAGTCTTCCGTTAGAAATGCCCTTGATAGGGGCACCTGGGTGGCTCAGTCGTTAAGCGTCTGCCTTCGGCCCAGGTCATGATCCCAGGGTTCTGGGATCGAGCCCCACATCCGGCTCTCTGCTCTGCGGGAAGCCTGCTTCTCCCGCTACCATTCCCTCTGCTTGTGTTCCCTCTCTCGCTGTGTTTCTCTCTGTCAAATAAATAAAATCTTAAAAAAAAAAAAAAAGAAATGCCCTTGATAACAATAATAACCAGCAATTTTTGAGGGCATTCTGTATGCCAGTTAATGTCTACATGTTTAAACCTCACTGAGCCCCGATGGTATTATTACTGTGTCATTTTATAGAGATGGAAATTGAAGCAGGTGATAGAACTTCTCCAAGGCCAGACTGATGAAATGGTTGAGCCAGGTGGAGAGATGGGCCTGTAGTGCGCCCCTAGGATTTCCCAGACCCACTTGGGATTTCCAAGTGGAAAGATTGTAAAATGTTCCTGTTTTACAATCTGCAGGCACAGAAGTCCTTGTTTGACAGGAGGCCACGTTCCTTCATGTTGTAGGAAATGCAATGACAATGAATCACCATTTGGGGGGGAGCTCTGATCTCCCCTTGGTGGCCACCCCAGGTTTTAAACTCTGCTGCCCATTTGTGATTGAGACAACCTTGAAGTTCTCTGTGTCTGCGGAAGGAAGGAGAGCGACTTTGTTTTTCACTTTTGCTGCCATAACTAATTTTATTTAGGAAAGCATTGTGTCTTTTGAGAGAGAACTGTAAACACCAGGAGAATAAGAGGACCTCAGAGTGAGCTTGTGTGTGCTCCAGACTTCCGCCAGCTCGTGACAGCTTCCTGACCCCAGCAGACTGGCAGCCCCTGGGCTCATGGGACGGACGTTGGCCAGGGGCCAGTGTCTGAGCTGAATGGCTTGGGCTGGACAGTGATTCTCCTCAGCCAGTGTGGCAATGAGCCCACTCCCAAGAAGGCGCCTTAGCTTGGAAAAACACACTGTGGGATAGACAGTGGCATTCAGAGCAGGCATCTGAGGCCAGAGACACGGCCAGCCGTCCTCTGGGAGGCCCGGCTTTGCTGCCGGGCCGCTGCACGTTCTCAGGAGAGCTGGGCCCGGCTTAGGAAATGTCCGATCACTCAAGAGGAAACCCGATGCCTGAGAACTGGTATAATCGGGAGGCTGATAAAAATTTTAAAAAATTAGACTGAGAAGTGGAAGGCCTAAATGAGGAGCTATTGTGTTTACTTTTCCTTTAAAATACCTTCCTTCTGGCTTATCTCTGATTGTGAATATACAACACACTCATCCGAGAAAACTTGGAAAAGTAAGTAAAAATCTCTCAGTTTCATCTCACCCAGAGATTGAACTCCCAAATTTTTTTAACTGCCATTTTTTTTTTAACTGCTATTTTTTTTTTAAAGACTATAGCCCACCAATCATTTCATCAGGAACACAAAACCAGATTAATTGAGACCTCTGATTCATGACACACTCTTGTCATCAAATGCTTTCTTTGTTTGTTTGTTATTTTTAATAACGAGCATCCCCACCCAACATGAAAACTAGGTTCTTTACAATGATCTATAAACCTTCGGGCTCCATGTTTTCCCTAGACATACATGCCTCTCTATCTACATGGACTTTTTTTTTTTTTTTGCTTACTCAAGCACAGACTGTGCTCATACCTTTGTATGCCTCTCAGGGGGATTTTGATGGTAAGATTTCATCACTCAGATTGTTTCCCACTGTACTGCCCTTTGGCTCTCCAAATGGACTGCCCATTCATCTCTTTCTGCGCAAAGGAAGACAGGGCTAGGAGAGCCACCCGAATACACCCCCCATTTATCTCTGGGGCTACAGCAACACCTCCCCCAACCCTAGGCAGGTGTTGGGTCAGCTTGTCCTTGAGGATCTTCCATAAAAGAGAGGTTTCAGTGTCCACTGTGGCCTCCATAAACCGCTGTGGTTGGCCATGCGTCTTTCCATCTGAACCACCACTGCCTGGTTTATGCACATGGCTTTAAAATTACTTGGTGGAAATTTAAAAAGCTGTTATTCACCATCACATGATTCTCATGAAAGGCTTCTTAGCCTTCTCCAGAATGTATTTTTCTTTCTATCTTGCTTCTTGCCATTGGTTTCATCCTTGGGCTCTTCTTCTCTGTATTCTTGGATTTCTCTTTAAGTTTCAGAGCAGGATTTTGGGTGTGTTCACATCCCAGACTTAACTAGGGAAGCAGCTCAGGATCTCTCAAGAGCCAATAGACCTGGTTCACAGACGTGGGACTTTCTCCCTTCTTCCCCACTCTCCATCCTCTTGTTTCCTCTGTTACA
Organism: Procyon lotor; assembly: GCA_028646535.1. NCBI lineage: Eukaryota > Metazoa > Chordata > Mammalia > Carnivora > Procyonidae > Procyon > Procyon lotor. Next base: position 86,869,857 of record CM053610.1, on the reverse strand, counting down.
GATTTTCCTAGCTCTTCCCCTCCCATGTCCCTAGGCCTCTCCTTCCATCAGAGTTTGCAGTAGATGCTGTCCGATCTTAGACAAGTCCCATGCCTTGTCCTATGAAAGTCAGGTACAGATGCCAGAAGCGACTCACAAGTGCAGGAGCAACTTTGATGCCCATTTGAGATGGATAGATATCAGGCACATAGTAAAAATTTCACAGCATTGCTACGGATAAGTAGTTTAAAGAAACAAAATGAAATCAGCAAGTGCAAAAAACAGAAACAAAAAACCCAACATCCAAACGCCCCAAACAAAATAGTTTTCTGTTATGATTAGTATTTTTGCCAAACTCAACGCAGGCTTTCGCCTTTCCAGACGTTCTCGCTTTAGACATGTAGGGCTCAGTTTGGTTCCCCTTTGATTATGTGGTTTCCTTGTGCCCATCTTTGCATGGGTGCTATCCTTCCTCGTCTGAAACCAGTCCCGAGCTTCCCGTACGGGCATGTTAAGGTCAGGCCAGGCCAGGCCAAGCCTGGGCACAGACAGAGGAACTGAGTGGGAGACCCTGAGGGGAATTTTGTTGGATCTGTGAGCTTGCTGCGCCGTCCAGGCCCTCTGACATATCCGGAGGAGACAGACCTGAGTTCTGGCCCACACCTGCCCCTTATTAGCTGTGCAACCTTGGGACAGTCAGCCAACCTGTCAAAGGCTTCGTTTTGCATCGATCAAGTGGATTATGGTTCCCACATTGTCACACTGTCTTGATGGATGAAACAAGATGAGGTATATCATGTGTCACCAGGGTGACTGGCAAAAATAAATATTCATTAAATGTTGACCCCTCTTCTTATCATCAACAGTGATAACAACACTAGAGGAAACGCATTCCCCCCTCCCCCCCACAGGGCCCACAGGCACTGTGTAGGTTGCCCAGGCCACCCACCCCATCCAGATGCCGGTCTCCTGGTCTCTTGCTCCTGCCCCTGTTCCTGTCCTGTTTTCTCCTTGCCTGAACCTTTGCCCATGAACTTTGCCTTTGCTTGTGTCTTCTCCTTGGGGTTGGCCTCCTGGATGCTTCCCCAGAGCTGGCACTCTTCAACCATCTCCCGACACCTCTGTGCAGCTTGATCTGCCCTGTGCTCCCGGGGCCCCCAGGTGCGTGTCCTTGTCTTTGTACAGACCGTGGGTCTAGACAGCAGGGGGTTGAAGAATCAGGGTATCAGGAATCAGGGTATCCTCATCCCATTTCCCAGTCCCTGGCAGGGATCTGGCTGGAATGCACCACTCACTGGATGAAAGCAGGGAGAGAGAATAGATGGGCAATTCTTCCTTTGCTGAATCCAGCTTTAATAGAATGTTCCTTTCTAGTTGCAAGGACAGAGCAATTCATGTCAAACGCTTAGTTTTCATATCTTTGTTTCTCTTAACAAGCTCTCAGATCAGGCCAAAAATATACCTAGTTTTTGATAGTTTCATTAATTTCCTTTCAAATCATTTATTTTGGATTCTACAGAATTCATCTGAACAAATATGTACACGTTCCTCCTTATCTGATGGGCATTGTATTGCACATGTGGCTGAGAAGGGGGTGGTCACAGGTCCTGCCTGGATGGAATTCACCTTCTGCAAAGGAGTGAGATGTTGAGCACCGAACCAGTAAACACACAGGGTAATTTAATTTTAATAAGAGCTGCCCAGACCACCTTCCCCACCACAAAAGAGTCAGTGTAGAATAATGGGCTGGGTGTGGTGGTGATAGGTGTGTGCGGAGGCGGGTCCTGAATGGTGAGGGCAGCTTGCCCTGTGGGGATCTGAGGAGGAACGTTCTAGCAGAGATCTGGCAAGTGTGAGGGCACGGGGTAGCACGGAGTCAGTGTGTTTCCGAGGTAGAAGGGAGGCCAGCGGGCCAGGGCGCTGAGGAAGGGGCTGGGGTGAAGCAGTAGACGAGCATCACAATTGCGAGGACCCAGTAAAGAGGACCCGCTTTGGACTCAGTGTGTGGGTGCTGACGGCTACCCCACATCCCAGACCTGTGGGTGTCCATTGCAGAGAGCATTCCCAAGATGGAATCTACGTAAACGACACAAAAAATGAGGCCATCCACCAGAAAGGATGCCATTTTCTAAATCTATGAAAATGGATAACAAGCTGACAAAATTTTCAAATGAGCGCTTCGCGGAAGCGCACTTCCTTCACTCGCCTTCTGGCATCATATCTGAAAGGCTGCGAACGGATATTAAACTCTGGGAGGGAGAGCTGATAGAACTTTTCAGATAAAATGTCACTTATCTTGTTTCAAAGGAACAGGAAGTAAAACTGGCATGAACCGTGGGTCCGTTTTCCTTCGTGCCAAGTTCAGAAGGAGCCTGTCCCACCCGCACCAGTGCGCCTCGCCCCAGACGTGCTGGGCATTCAGCTAAGGAAGGCTCCGGACTCCATGTGGGCAAACAGGAAAAGTTTTCATTGAAAAGCTATCAAGGACTATGGATTCGATGACTGAACAGCAGCAGTAGCAACCGCAAAGGCTTGTATTTACTGGAGAAGTCAGAAGTTTCTGCCAGAGGAGTCGGTGCACGGGAAACAGGTCTTAAGCTCAGAAAATTCCTTTGTGAAGGAAGAGGACGTGGGCCGGATGTAGAGGCGATGCTCCATCATCTGAGCAAGTGCTTTTTGTAAATCGCTCTCTTCTGGAGCTCTGCATTTTTTTTTTTCTGATAAAAAATTCTGATAAAAAAATTTTTTTTTCTGTGAATAAGCTGTCTAGCATCCAAAGCAAACTCAGCTTAAACCAAGAATCCAAACAAATGGTAAAGACGGGGTACCCCAGTTCAAATCCACGTGAAAGCAAAAAACAAAAGGAAAGGATAGATGTTGCTTGTGGAAACATAACAATATTTAAGCTAGCCTTCTAAATTGCTTACATCGACACTTTGGAGGGAGGGGCCTACTGTAGTCAAGGTATTCTTTTTTGTGTGTGGAATAAGAAAGAAATAGACCCAAAAAATGAATTTAAAAATGCAGCATTAGATAGGTTCCACACATGGTTAAATTTAAAAAAATTGAACCAAAAGACCAGCTATAATTATGACATAATTTTCAGAAAGAATTCTAGAAAAATAATGTGGTGTGGGTGAGAGAGCAGGTGTTTGGTTATTTAAAAATCCAGGAGCTGAGCAAAAGCACATATTTATTCCAGAAGCACCCCATACTCTCCAAGGAACAAGTACTTCATGTGGAATCCAGCTTTAAAAAAATGGCATAAAGGAGAGCACTTTCTTGATGCTTTTTAATATGAAGTAATTACAAACAAAATGGCTTCGAGAAACTGTAGGCCTCTATACAAGTTTCTCATTTCAGTTGGGATAACGGTGGATCTCACCTCAAACAAAAGGCAGACACTGCTTTCTCCAGAAAAGGAAGTGAAGAAAAATGCCCTTTATTCCACAGTTTCTTGTGCTTCTGGTCTCATGGCAAGAAAGATTGTGGAAGACCACCTGAAAATTCAAGCAAAGACCCTGCCCTATCTTCCTCTTACGAAGCCCAGTGAATGTGCACTAGGAGCAGGGGTGGCTTACCTTCCATGAGATGTGTTGGGAGGGAAAGAAATAAAAGAAGAAAATCTGAAGCCCCCTGTGAAATCAGACAGAAACAAGAGACCTCAATCACAGATGAAGAAAAGAGATTAGTAGTTTACCAGTGCGTTCCTTGATGGGATTTTTTTTAATTAACATGTACCTTATTAACACTAACCCTGTACCCCAAGGCTACAGGTCTGTGAATCATCAGGCTTACACATTTCACAGCACTCACCATAGCACATACCCTCCCCAATGTCTATCACCCAGCCACCCTGTCCCTCCCTGCCAGCAACCCTGTTTGTTTCATGAGTTTAGGGAGTCTCTTATGATTTGTCTCCTTCCTGATCCCATCTCGTTTCATTTTTTCCTTTCCTACCCCCCACAACCCCCGCCCCGCCCTGCCTCTCAAATTCCTCATATCAGAGAGATCATATGATAAGTGTCTTTCTCTGATTGACTTACTTTGCTCAGCATAATACCCTCTAGTTCCATCCACGTCATTGCAAATGGCAAGATTTCGTTTCTTTTGATGGCTGCATAGTATTCTGATGGGATGATTTTAAAGTAGTTATGAGAAATCAGAATTTTAGGATTTCCCAAGCTCTGTTGAAAATAATTCTACATATGATGTTTTAGATATAAGAAAATTTGAATAGTCTATCGGCAATATTGTTTCCCCTTCAACTTCAGTATTTGCTGGATTTTAGTTCCATTCAAAATGGAATAGTTCCAGTCCTCCCATGTCTTTCCTCTGACAACCAGAAATATCCTTGGACATAATACAGCAAACATAGGAAGTCTCTGAAAGGGGTCAAGAAGAAGGTGGGCTGCTCAGGGATGTCAAGGCTAGAGGAATGACATGGTGTGGAGTTCAGTTTGTTTGTTTGTTTTCCTTGTAAATGGGACAGAGTGCTGGAGGGGTTTGTAACTCAGAACTACCAACAAATACAAGCAACAAACAAACAAACAAAAAAACCCTCCAAGACAAGCCTGCTTCCCTGAGCCAAAAGAGTGGGAAGTGAGCAGCCTAGCAGAATGGAAAACCTTTGCATAGCACCCTCCCTCCAGCAAACACTGGCAGAAAACCTGTCCCCCTTTCCAGGAGGGGAGCAATACCAATCTGTTTGTTCCGTGTCCTGTAGGTGGAATCTGGTGACGACTCTCTGATTCCACCCTGACTCTCCCCCTGGTGGAGGCAGGCGGCACTCTGAGTCCCCACTGAAAACCAGGTGGGGAGTGGATCTCCCACACTTCCACACCCAGCAGAAGCAAATTGTCATGTTTTAGTCTCAGCATAATTTTTAAAACTCCTGACTTTACCCATTGCACTGCTCTTCTTCCTTTTTGGAGTGCTAGACTCCTTTTGTTACCATTTTCTTTCTGTTTAGAGAGGTTCCTTCAGTCGTTATTGAATGGTATGCTGCTGGGTTTCGCAGATTTTCCTGGTGAAATTTTCACATTAAATTTAACCATGTAGGTGGATTGAAAGTAAGAGGATGGAAGAAATAGAGCATGGAAACGTCAAATAAGAAAAGAGTGAGTATGTTAATATCAGATGAAGTAAACTTCAGCACAAAGAAGAACACTGGGGACAAGAGGGACATTGGTTAAGGAGAAGACAATCAGGACACCAAGAGCATAGCAGTGTTAAATGTAAATGCACCAAACGCCAAAGCTTCAGAATAAACCAGGCCAAGCTCCTCAAGCTAAAAACATAAACAAATCCACAGTTATAGTTGGGGACTTTAATATTCCTCACACAACAATGTATAAAATGACCATATAGACATTTGACAAGAATATAGAAAAACTGAACAATGCCATCAGTCAACAGGATCTAATTGACACTGCAGAGCATTGACTTCAATGGCAGCAAGATACATAATTTTTTGCAAGCATTCATGGAACACTTACCCAGATAGACCTTATTTTGGGTCATAAAACAAACTTCAACAAGCAATTGGAACCATAGAGTGTATTCTCTGACCACAATGGAATCCAACTAGAAATCAGTAACAGAAAATTAGCAGTAAATTCTCAGAACACTTAGAAGTTCATTTGTCACAGAGGTAGTCTCAAAGGAAATTTTACTTAATGCTGAATGAAAATGAAAAGACAAAATATCGAAATCTGTGGGATGTGACTAAAGCAGCAACACCACGAGGGACATTTATAGCACTACATGCTTACATTAGAAAGCAGAGAAGATTTCAAATCAGTAATCTGAATTCCTACCCACCAGAGAAAAAGAGCAGCAAAATAAACCCAGAGCAGAGCAGAAGGAAGGAAATAATAAAGAGCAGAAATCAGTGAAACTGAAAACAAACAATAGAGATAAATCAGTGAAAGAAAAAGCTGGTTGTTTGAAAAGGTCAGTAAAATTGATAAAGTTCTAGCAAAATTGACAACGATAAAAATGGAGAAGGCACATATTATCAACACCAGAAATAAAATACTGAATTCAACTACAGATCTGACTGTCCTTAAAGGATAATAAGGGGGCACAAAAACAGTTTTACACAGTTTAGCAGTTTCAATGAAATGTTCCCAATCCTCCAAAACACAAACTACACAATTCACCAGTATGACATAGATAACCTGAATATTCCGATACCTAGGAAATAAATTACATCTGTAATTCAAGTCTTCCAAAAAAGAAAATGTCAGGCCCAGCTGGTTTTACTTGAAATCTCTAGTAAACATTTAAAAAGTGGAACATGGATTTGAATATAAAATAATATATTTAAAAAGAGACATAGGAGAAAATCTTCTGGATCTAAGGCTAGGCAGAGCCTTAGATATAACGCCACAAACATCATCCACAAAGAAGGAAAAAAAAAACAATACAATAGGATTCATCAAAATTAAAAACTTTTGTGCCCTGAGAGACTCTGTTAATAAGATAAAAAGACAAGTTGCAACCTGGGAGAAAATTTTTCAGACACTTATCTGATGAGGGCCTTCTATCTAAAATATGTAAGATTCTCTCAAATTCAACAGTAACAAAGAATCCAATTAGACATGAGGAAAAGACAGGCACATAGATTTCACCATATAGGCCAATAGAGGTGGCAAATCAGCCATGAGAAGGTGTTCAGTATCACTGGTCTTTAGGGAAATGTGCATTAAAATCACAACAGTGTCACTACACCCCTATCGAAATTGCTAAAGTAAAAAAAAAAAAAAGAAATTGCTAAAGTAGAAAATATCTAAATGTTGGCAAGGCTCTCGAGAAGCTGGATCACTCCTGTATTGCTGGTGGGAATGAAAAATGTGATAGCCACTCTGGAAAACAGTTTGGCAGTTTCTTAAACTAAGCATGCACTTACCATATGTCCTAGCAAATTACTTTATGCCAAATTATTTATGGCAGAGAAATGAAACTGTGTGTTCACCCAAAAACCTGCACCATAATGTTGACAGCAGATTTATTCATAATAGCCAGGAACTGGAAACGAGCCAGATGTCCATCAATAGGTGAGCAGTTCAACAAACATGGTTTATCCATACCCGGGAGGACCCCTCAGCTGTAGAAAGGAGCAAACTAGTAACATACACAACAACCTGAAGGAATCATCCGAGGATTATGCTAAGAAAAAAAAAAAAAAAAGCCCATCACCAAAGGTGACATACTCTATTATTCCATATTCTTTCTTTCTTTTTTTTTTTTTTTAAAAGATTTTATTTATTTGACAAAGAGAAACACAGCGAGAGAGGGAACACAAGCAGAGGGACTGGTAGCGGGAGAAGCAGGCTTCCTGCCGAGCAGAGAGCCCGATGCGGGGCTTGATCCCAGGCTCCTGGGATCTGACCTGGGCCGAAGGCCGATGCTTAACGACTGAGCCCCCCAGGCGCCCCTATATTCTTTCTTTTTAAAAAAGATTTTATTTGACCGAGAGAGAAAGCACAAGCAGGGGAAGCAGCAGGCAGGGGGAGAGGGAGAAGCAGGCTCCCCACTGAGCAGGGAGACCAATGCCTGATTTGATCCCAGGCCCCTGGGATCATGACCTGAGCCGAAGGCAGATGCTTAACCGACTGAGCCACCCAGGCGCCCCTATTTATATAATGTTCTCGAAGTGACAAAATCGTGGAAATGGGGGACCGATTAGAGGAAGCTGGGGGTTAAGGAGTGGCCTGGGGCGGCAGTCTTGCTGTGATGAGTCTTGACTGTATCTCAATGGGATCAAAGTCGATATCCCGGCCATGTATCTTACTACACTTTTACAAGATGCTACCACTGGGGAAGAGTATGTGGGGTGCCTGCGTTATGTTTTACAACTGCACAGGAATCTATGCGTATTACCTCAAATTAAGATTAATTTAAAAAAGGCTGAAAAAGATCAGCCCTGGCCATAGCCTTTCCCCCTCACAGAGCCGTTTTTATCTCGTGTATTTCTTCGGGACTTCCATGTTTTTGTATATGTTTTGATTGCTGATCTTTGAGTAATTGAAGATAATTAGAGATTGATCTATAGCTATTGATACTTGATGGTAGTTGAAAATTTAATCATTGTGGGAAAATTTTAACTTAAAATTGAATCACTGTTGCTTTGGAGGTTTTCTTCTGCTTTCTGCATTGTCTGTTGTCTCTGCACCTCCTTTGTTCTGGAGTTGTCACATGGAGACCTTTTCTCAGTGTTGGGTGCCCCTGACTCTGTCTTCTTATTTGTGAATTTACTGCAGTTTTGATGGGCAGTCCCATGTGACTGTGGGGTGGGAAGAGGGCAGCCTTGTTAGTGGGTAGGCTTTGCTGGAAGGTAGATCAGCAGTAAATTCGCCTTTTGTTAGTGGACCCCAAGTGTCAGACTTCGACATTCTCTGGCCTGGCCAGAGGTGGGTTTGGAGCAGGTTTGGGGCTGATGGGATGGTGCCTTCTGGCTGCTCTGTGCTCGGCCAGGGTCAGGGAGAGGTTACTGTTGTGTTCATCCAGATGCCTCACATCTGATCATGACTGGGCACCGTGAGCCATTTTCCATCTCCTGGTGGGAGGCCTGGCCCCGTGGATTAAGGAGGGCATCTGGAGGGTCTGCAGCTCGATATGCAGTCTTTCTTCCAGACCCTATTTCTATTAGCGCCCCCTCTTCCTCAGGAACCTGGCCCTGCTGTAGTCTGGAGGGTCCCCCCCACCCCTGGGTGCCTTCTCTCTACAGGCATGTAGATGACAACTTCCTCGCTCTCCTTCCCCAAATTTCCCTCCTCTTCTCTTTTCCATTTAGTGGGTGACACCTTTGTTTATTTTATGCTTTTCATCATTTTAGTGGGGTTTGGGAAGGGAGAGAAGATAAATGTGTGAGACTCTGATCTTTGTAGTGGGTTGAACAACTGTCACATTTCCTGCTTTCTAAGATGGCATTGTTCATTTAATCACTGCATATCCAGGGCAAAAGGAACGGTTACCACATCAAATGTTCACATCCATTATAAGATGCATTCTGATTTTAAAACAAGATGTTCTTGAACTGGGGAGAATGTGGTAAGCCCGAACTTCCCTCCATGTCTAAACTTCCTGTTTATGTTGTCTTCCCTGGAGACTGGGTGAATGCTTCTCTGAAAAGGAGAGCAAATGAGAAGAGGAGAAAGTTGGAAGGAGCAAGGTCTGCTCACCCCGCTGCTCCCCTCCCCCTTCACCGTGAAGTCCACTATTCTTTCCCTTTTCCCAGAAACAGCGATCCACCAAACTTGCAGGAATTGATTTCAAATACAAAGAATAGAAAGTCTGAATTGGGCCAAAGCCAGATGTGCTGACGTGAGCGTGCAGGGTGGAGTGGTGGAGGGATGGCTCAGGGCAGGAGTCGTCCGTCTGGGGGCTCAGTTGCCTTCAAACCCCTGAGACCTATACCCATGGGTTGGACCCTGGCCAATCTTCAGGCACCGCAAGTGGAATGTTTAACATGTGGAAAAACTTCATATTGAAACAGCACAAAGGGCAGGGGTCACGTGAGGGGAGTTTGGGGTGGAGGACATCCCCTAGACCAGAATCAATCAGTCTCTTGTTACAAGTATAAGAGGAAGGCCAAGCCTGGGTCTAAACAGAGATGGAGGTGTGTATTTAAAAGATGAGATGGAGGGCAGGCAGGGATGGCCTGCCTACAACTTCTAGGGAGGCAGTGGTGGTCCTTCCTGGGGGGAGGGGGCGCACAGCTTTGTCTCTTTTGGTGCAAGAGAAAAGTATCTCCGAAGAAGAGAAACAGTGCATCTTCCTCTTCAAAGTACGGATCTCTGGGAATATCGATTTCAGCATATTCTTAGCAGGAAGTCCGTGTAGGAGTGAAACTGTTGATACCATGTTTTGGCTTCTTTTTTACTTATTCGTAGTGTCCACACGTCATGTCACGAGCATGGGATTCTTTGGTCACAAAAGAGTACCGCAATGCGGAAAGCAGTCTCAAATCTTGCATATCTTGCCGTGGTCTGGCCCTTGGAGCCCAGTTTCCTTGTCTGTAAAATGGGGATGCTGAGGGCGCTGCCGAACTCACAGGCTGAGTGACAGGAACATGGGTGCCTGGCTCGTCGCCAGCCCAGGGCAGAGACTTGTGCTGCGTTTCGTGTTGACCTCGGTGGTCCAAGTGACCTGTCCTGTGCCGGGAAATGAACCGCGTGCCTAGGGACACGCGGGACAGCAGGACGTCCCTGAGGTCAACCGTACTGTGAAAGCTCTGTCCTGCCTTGAGGAAAGAGGGCGGCTGAGCTTCAGAGGGACATGTTAGGGGGTAAAAGCGACCAATTATAGGGTTTCCAGGTTTAGCAAAAAATGGGACACCTAGTTCAGTGTGAGTATCAGATAAACAATGAATAACTTTTGGTATAAATATGTCCTATGCAGTATTTTTGGGACATGTGTACACCAAGAGTCATTTGTTGTTTATCTGGGATTCAGATTTAAGTGGGCAGCCTGCATTTTGTGCTGCAGCCCTCCTGTTTCTCAGTGCCACGTGTTTACTTGTCTCAGCCTCCGCTGTCGCCTTCTCTGTAGGCTGTGGTATGGTGAGGATTTGGGGCTTGCTGATGCGCTGAGGTAAGCTAGCCCCGGCCCCTCCTGTGCCCTTGAGTCTCACACGGGGCCGAGGGCACAGTCAAGCTTGAGGCGGCCACCAGCCCTCCTAGGCCCGCTTTTCCAAATTTGACCCCTCTGGAAGCATCATTGTGGGTCCCCTTTTGATTGTTACTGGCCTCAGGCCCGGCGCACGTAAAACCCCGGGCTGGCCCGGAGGTGAGGGAGAAACGGTCTGCTAGAGAGTTGAGGAGCTTGGGGGTCTCCTGGGCACACGCTCCGTGCTCCTGCTTCACAAAGGTGGGGAAGCCTGTGAGGCAAACTTCAGATCCATGAGAGCAGGGAGTCAGGGTGCGGTGCTGGCCACCTTTCTTCCCCGCCTTCCTCTTCCTAGTCTTCCTTGCCTCCGACCCAACATTTTCAGCCTCCAGAAATTCCAGTGAAGTCCCTTGCTCCAGGCTAGGAATCCGGTTGTGGTGGCTCTGGTGGGTGGTGAGCCCAGAATCGTTGCCTCTTTCTGGTCCTTTCCAGTAGGTTCTGCTGTCCCCAACCCCCCTCTTCTCTTATTCTCTGGCTGCTGCCCCTCTAGGACGTTCCCACAGTCAGATGCTTTCATGGCCTGTTGTAGCAACATCCCCGAAATTCCCGAGGGGCCCCCGCCTGGCCAGTGTGTTTCCTTTTCTCAAGTCTACGTGGGAACGGGAGCCGTCTGCTGGGATTAACAGTGCACATGATTTCCTAGACTCTCTCAGCGCCTGCTTCCTGTCGGGGGCCTCTGCGTTCTGAGCCATGTGGGTCCCTCGTGCCCCAAGCCTGGGCGTGGCAGAGCATCGGGGGCCTCCTGGGCAGCTGGCCCAGCTGGTGGCCACGCCTCCTCCTGTCTTAGCAGACCCCCAGTGCAGAGGGGAATCGGCCCCCTAGCCTTGACCGTCAGATCTTCAGGAACTCTGGTAGTTGGTTGTTGGCCGCAGCCCTTATTAAAAATCAAATATGTTATATCAAAAGCAAAGGTAATGAATGGTGATGAACTCAAATCTTACCACTTCCTGATTATTTTAGTACAGTTTTCTATGGTCTATGTCCCTGAGTTATTTTCATCTTCCCTAACCTGAGCATGATGGTGTGGGGCCGCCCAGCTTTTCCCCATTCCGGGCTCACTGACATCATCACATTGGTAGCTTGACATGGACCATGTAGGAGTATTTTCACCATGGAACTCAGCCAGCATTATAGATTAGTGTTTTGTTCTTCAGAGAGGTGGTTGTTAAACATTTACCAGCACACTGATGCTTGTGTGCCATTGGTTTTATTGAACACAAGTGAAACCCTTTAATCACATTGTTTGACCACCTTGTGAATGGATGCTAGCCTAGCCGGTGACATCACTGGTTCAATTGGGAGACCCTCCCCTCTCTGCTTCCCCATGCCTGCAGCTTCTCTGGACTCTGCTCCCCTCAGCAGCCCCTCCCCACCACACGGCAGCTTACCAGTCTCCCCACCACGGCTCTCAAGCATTTATTATATTATATTATATTATATTATATTATATTATATTAATATTATTATTAATAATATAATAATATTATTATAATATAATTATATATAATATATCATATAATTATATGATAATTTATATATAATATAATAATATAATATATAATTTATAATATATTATTATATAATTATAACAATAATATATTTTATAATTATATTATATAATATATATAATATAATTATATATGTAATATAAATATAATATATATAATATATAATTATAATATATAATATAATTATATATATTATATATTATAATATATTATATTATTATTATGTATTATGTATATATTACTATGTGTTATATTATGTATTACGTTATATTCGCTTGGCCTTTTGGCCAAGTCCTTCTATTCTTACCACTAGTCTCTCTTTCCCCATTCTCCTGACTGCATCACAAAGTGCCCAGGGCACAGTTTACTTATGCTCGTGGGCCCCTCCTGATACAGCACCACTAGGTTACCGGAAACAGCACCAGCTGCCTCTGCCTGGGGGCGTGCTGTCTGGACAGCACTTGGGAGCCCCTGCAGACCCGCCGTGTACCTTTTTCCCTTGCTCCTGACAGCTCCGGGAGAAATGAGGATTCAGGGGCATGACTGAATTTTCACTGCAAGAGACCTTTTCAGACTGCCCCGAGCCATGTGTGAAACCTTAGGATTTTATCAGAGTAGGAAAAAGGAGGGCTTCACCCACAGCCCTTCAGACTCTAGACCACGGAGAGAGAGGCAGCAGTTGAGACTGTGGGCCTTGGGAGAGACGGTTAATCTGGCTTCACTACTCTTACTAGCTGAGTGAACTTGGGCACTCTGTGCCTCAGTTTCCTCCTCTGAAAAATGGGGATATATTGGCTCTTATCTCAGAGGGTCTTTGTGAAGTATAAATGAGTGACTCTGCATACAACTCTTAGAACACTGCCCAGCTGATGTTGGTCATTGTCATTACTGGAGTTATGTGCAAAATTGTATTCAGGAAAGTAATTCTGCTGAGAAAGAGGTTGAAAACCAGTGATGGAGCCTAAAGGCTTTTATTTTATTTTACTTTTTAAGGATTTTTATTTATTTGAGAGAGAGACAGAGCGCGTGCGCGCAACCGGGCCTGGGGGGAGGGGCCGAGGGAGAGATTCTGTAGCCGACCCCCACCCCCCACCCCCTGCCACCGAGCACGGAGCCCCACATGGTACTCTGTCTCATGACCCTGAGATCACGACCTGAGTCAAAACCAAGAGTCAGACTCTTAGCCGACTATTTTGTACGTGAGAAAGTGAGGCTTAGACCTAAGAACTAGACCTTCACACAGAGGCCCGAAGGGTCAGGATGAGCCAAGCGGAGGTGTCCGTATGGTTTTATGTATGCCCTCCCTCCTGTACCCCGTAACACCCTCAGGATTACTGGCCTTGCACACTGAGAGCTGGACTTGACTTCCAGCTGCCCCTGGGAGTCTCCATCTATAACTTGGGGCGACAGTCACTTGCAGCACGGGTCGGGGGGGGTCTCGTGAGCACACGTGCATCCATGACAGTGATGACGCTGATGGTGGTGAATAATGCCCTGTGGGGTGCTAATCTGTGTGAGTGTGTGAAGCTCTGTTGCCACAGAGCTTAGCTTCTAGCAGGTGAAAGAGACAATAAATGGACAGTCGTGATATGCCATCAGGTGGCAAGAAGGAAAAGTCACACGCAGACAGGGGGGTGGACAGAGGCAGAGTGGCAGGCGAGGCACCTCTGAGGGCCCCAGCTTGCCCTGTGTGTTTGCCTGCACTCGGTCCAGCGCCCTGTGGGCAGCTTGGAGGCTCCTTGCTGGTCCCTGAACACCCGCCGTGCTGATCCTGGAGCCCCCCTCTTCCCCTCCCTCTGGGCAGGTCCCCTTGCCCCGAGAGCCTCATTCAGCAGTTCTCATGGCGCTCTCCTGGGTGGGAGATTAAATGTCCTTGCAAAGTCGCCAGCCCGGGCTCCCTAAGCTTCGGGAAACAGTTCTCTCCTGTATGTCAGCCCCTGCAGCCACACCTGCTCGTGAGCATTTCCTACGAGTGTCCTTCCGGGGGTGCAGGATACTCCCCGGGCCCCTCTGAGACACACCATAATTTGCAACCCTTCCTTGAAAGCCCAGTAACAAAACTCTTAAAGGAAGTACTGACATATATATATTTATTTTTCATTCATTCACTGGTGCCGAGAGGGCTTCATGATGTTATAAAAAATATGAACTATGTGCTGACATGGAGCTGGCAGATAAAAGGGTGCACTTGGTGAGTCGGGGAGGAAGGCAGTGTGTTTCACACACCATATGAGCCATTTCCGCCCACCCCCCCACCCCATGACTCTGATGCTGTGGTTAGCATAGGTTTTATCAGAATGATTCTAGGGTGTGAGAGCTTATGCCGTCAAGGGCCCTAAGAGGTAGTTGCCATGATGAAAAGGGACGCTTGCCCTGGTGGCTTCGGTTTTCTGCACAGGGACACATCCCCGGTGCTGGATGGTTATGATGGATTGTTCGTTGCCCAGATGTGGGCCCTGCCAAGGACCTCCTCAGGACAGCATAAATCACCCTAGCTATGGGGTGACCCTCAGCTGCCCACATCTCCCCCTCCACAGCTGCTTCCTGGACACCCTGCTGGCTCTAGTTCTCAAATGTTATCTTCAGAAAGCCCCGCCCCACCTCCTTCTCCCCTCACCCTGTGCCCACCCCCCTCCTTCTCCTTCTTTCCACCCTCATACTGTTCCTCCACCACCCCCACCCCGCTCCAGGCTTCTGCACCTAAACCCCATTGCCAGCGCTCCCCCTTCCTTCCCCTGCTCCCCCAGAACTGTCAGCAGGTGTCCACAATGCACTGGGGCCACCCTGGCTTCAGCTTGAGGCAGAGTAAGTTTCCTGTGGCTACTGGGACTCGACTTACACGTGTGTCCCATATCGTGGGGACTTGGGGGCTGTCGCCGGGGGCCTGCTTTCAGCCAGCCTGAATTGGTGCAGCAGAGAGCTGCCTCCCAAAATGGTACTGTTCCTTCCAAAGAATTTCTCATAGTCCGTGGTTATTTGCAGAAAATTTTAGTGAAAAGATGCAAATGAAGACGAGAACATTAAACTAAGAAAGAATGAAACTCTCGTGGTCTGTAGCACATCCCACAGGAACCAAGAGAGGGTCACAAATGGAGCATGCTTCTGGAGTGTGATGGCGAAGGTGCAGGGTAGGGGTGACCCGAGCAGGACCCAGCCTGTAACTTTTCCCCAAGAGGTATGAGACTAGGCCTGGGAGGCATTTAGGACAATTTTGAGCAGTTTTATGGCGGTGGGTGGCCTCTAAACCAAATGCCTGGTGTGTCGGCAGCTAAACCTTGTCCGGCAGCAGGGGCAGAACCAGCGGCAGGCGATGCTCCCCATGTTCTTGTCCTCCAGAGTGCTGGGGGCAGATGGAGGGGGCGGCCCGGCCCTGGAGCGATGGTCAGGTTCACCGGAGCCCCCTGACTCCAGACCAGAAGGCTTCATAGTGGAGAGTGCTCAGGAGCAGGGCCTCTCCATCGATCGAGGCACATTCTGAGCAGGCTGGGTCTCACAGGGCAGCCTCGCTGGTTGCTGCTGTCCCCAGGAGGCGTAGCTCGCTCAGCCTCTTGGTCCTGTTCAGAGAAGTTCCATCACACCGGCCAGAGTGGGTTGAGTGTCCTGCCTGGCCTGGACGTGCTGAGGCCTGGCAGCCTGGGAAGCCTTTGTGGGCAAGACTGGATGAATCACAGTGGGGAGCCCATACTTGCTGGCATTCTGATGGAAGAGGGGCCCCACGGCCTGCTGCTGCCGATCTCGGCAGTAAGAGAGAATACAGTACAGCCCGGAACTAACCAGTGTGGCCGGTTTTCCGTGAATGGGAATCATGGGGCTTGGAAGCTTTTGAAATAATACAAAGCTTCTCTCATTGAAAAACAAAAACCACATAACTTCAAACACCTCTACCCAAAGCGGTGGGTAGAGGTGGGGAGCATGAGTGGATTGTCTTCGGTTTCAGCCACTGGGCAGGTAGACAGAGGTCCCACCGTCCTTGGCTTTCTGGCGCACACCATGCTGTTCACGTGCTTTGTGACTCTCGTGTTTTGTAAATTATGGCTCAGTCATTTGAACTTTCACTCTGTTACAATCTCTAAAACTGAAGCAAGACCATTTAATTATTCAGGGGATGATTCTGGTGCCAGTGTTAAAAAAAATATACCCACATTCAGTAACTTTGAGATGAAAGCTCAATGAGATCAGATGCCATGAAGA
Organism: Procyon lotor; assembly: GCA_028646535.1. Classification (NCBI taxonomy): domain Eukaryota; kingdom Metazoa; phylum Chordata; class Mammalia; order Carnivora; family Procyonidae; genus Procyon; species Procyon lotor. The sequence continues at coordinate 86,853,505 of CM053610.1, read as the reverse complement.
AGACCCCCCAACATCAGGAAATACCAGACTGCTGCATTTAGGACAACCATCCTAAGAAATAGTAGAGATGACACTGAAAATACAAGCAGCATTAAAGATCCGCAGATAGCCCTTGGCCCCTTACTGTGCAGTGAATGCAAAGGAAAATCGCTCCAGCATGACCTCAGCTTCTGCAGCCCATTCCTCATCTAGAATGTTCCACCCTGTGTCCTTAGAGTCCCCCATCCCAGGGCAGATCATTTTCTGACAGCTGCAGCTGGATTAACACCGCAGGGGGTGGGGGGGGCCTCAGAGAAAGGTGTGCACATTGTCAGCCCCTTTAAGGGAGGAGCCCATGGATCCATTCCCAGACCCGTTTCCATAACCTCCAGCCATTGCTGCACCCACTGGATTTGCGTGAAAAAATGTGGAGGCTGGCACCGCTCACCTGCTGACTGCAGGCCCTTGTGCAGCATGGGATTCGGAGATGGTGGAGGGAGTCTGACTTTCTACCTCTGCCCCTCTGTAGCTTTTGATTATCTACAGTGATTACATACTTGCAATTGTTAAGAGTAGCCAATTAAAAACAATACAGGAAGAGGGACAGCTCTGCCATGGAAATTGGACCTACCTAGAAAGCAGGGTCAGGGAACAATCCCGCTGCAAAGAGGGCGGGCATCTGTCCCACTGCCAGCTTTCCAGGTGCTTCTCTGCAGGAGAGTCACCTGGACCAGCGTGTGCCTCTCTCACACCACCCTGCCTCCGCCAGCCCGGTCCTCACCTGCGCAGGTCTTGGCCTGGCTATGTGCAGAAGCTCAGGGAGAAGGGGTAGCCAGGGTCTGCAAGAGAAAGGAAGAGACCCCATCTCTGTTCCAAGGAGAGGCCTCTGGAAAGAGTGTAGGCAGATCCCTTGGTGCTAGAATTGCCTGGGAAACAGCATAGCCTTGGCCATCAGACCACTTTCAGGGAAATGGCCTATAGCTGGGAATGTGGGACCTTTGTGACCTTAAGAGAGAGAGAGGTGGAGATTGAAGTCATTGCAAAGTGGTGAGTCAGTTCTCTACCAGAAGAGACAGAGGCACCTTCGGGGCATGAGCCAGGGAGAGGTCAGCAGCCCCCAGCCCTTGGCCCATCACTGGGAGAGGTTCAGGGATGCCACCTCATGGAACAGGGAGCTAGGGGATGTGTCCGGAGGCTACAAAATGCCCCACAGATACTCATTTAGATGGGGAGGGGCCTGGGGAGTTCACCCAAATCTGGCATGACCAGCCCCGGCCACCCCCTCTGAGGCTCTGCGTTGACCGTACGCTGCCGAGGGCTCAGCTAGAGCTCCGTTGGGCGCCGCTCTTAGAGATGGTGTCAGCTTAGGGATGAGGGAGGACTGAACAAGCAAGCTGAGAGAACAGTGAGTGCCCCGTTAACAGTGCTTCCTGACTCTGACCAGTTCTTCCCCATCACAGAGCCAATCACCACCTAATCGGGTCGAACATGGTCTTGTGAATGGCGTTGAGCAGCTTGGGGCAATGCAAAGTCATGGTGTTTAAATGCCCACCAGGCAGTCATCCTGGTCAGAGCTGTCCTGCTGCAGACACTCGGGCAGGCGTGCCGACCAGAGTGGGATGCTAGTACCTTTGCTGTGGTCCGCACATCCGCACTCACCGGAGCAGCAGATGTTGTTAAGATCTGCCATGGAACCCGAGAGTATTTGCTGTCTTTTTATTTTTCGCAGGAGGTATTACAAAACAAGTTACCTTGAAACTGGAAAGAGTCATTCTGGGTTAGCATGCTCTTACAGGTTTTAGCTCCTGTCCGTGGGCAGTTTGCAAGCGTTTCCCTCCTCCTCTCTCCATTCATTTATAAAGAAACCTCCTACATGGTGCTATTAAAATAAAACCTTACTCATATGCTTAGTCAATCCTGAGCAGCGTTTCTTTCATATGTACCTTATGAATGAGTTCTGAAATCACAGGCCTAGAAAATGAAACTGCTCGAGAAGACTACGAAAACGATTTGAAAAGGTGCCAGAAGAGACTGTGAGCGTGCGTGGAGGTGGTAGGGGGGGATGTCAGCTCATGGGTGTGTTCCAGGACCGCCAGGCTGTGCCTGCAAATGGACAACCTCTAGAACCGATAAGGGAATAAACGGTGCAGGTTTATGGAATGGAAGCCCCGCCCCTTATGGACACCATGGCGGTTTCTTCTAGTGAACAAGCCACTTCTAGACCCAAGGCCTCGTGGCTGCCTGGTGATGGCGTGGGTGTGGTTAACACCCTGGCTTTGGGTCCCAGCTCCGCTGTTTATTAGTGTGTGGCCTGGGGCAAGTTGCGCAGCCAGCCCAAGCCTCAGTTTCCTTGCTGTAACATGCAGATAGTAACAGCAGTTACTCCAAAGGATACCCCCATCCCCAGCCCTCAGAGCTCAACAGCTAATCACGATCCTCGGTTATAAGTCTTTACCTCTGGTTTATATGTGAGGGTCTTTGTCATTTACTATGTGATTAGTTATTTCCAACAGTATAATGAGTCCCCAAGAATCCACCACCCCAAATGAAAGTTCTGACTAGGACAGTAACCTACATCTCCTGATATAGTCCCCAATATGTCATTAACCCCTTCTCTCTACTCCTGAGGTCACTGTGTCATCTTGAATCCCATGTTCCTCATGCCCCTGACTCCCCTTATTTGGTTTAATGCTTCTGTATGTATTTTTAGAAAATGTGTGTATTTTTATTTTCATTGTTTTTAACCTTATAAAAATGGTATGCTATGTATGGAACTTTTGGGGACTTACTATTTCACTTAGATTGCTAAGATCCATCCATAGTATTGTGTGTTGCTGTAATTCATTTGTTCTGCCTGCTGCAGCCTAGGGAATGGACTTACTGGAGTTCAGTCACCACTGTCCCACGGAGGGGCACTGGGAAGCGGTAGGTCCCGATCTGCGCTAGTTAGAGCAGGGCTCTTACAATCCTACTGTTCGAGACTCTGCTGTCCAAGTGTAAGAGCTTCTCTTGGCTATGAACCTTGAAAGGGGATCATGACAGAGAACATAGGAAAGTTTGACTTTAGGAGATACGCCAAATCTTTCTCTCTCTTTTTTTTTTTGAAAGATTTTTATTTATTTATTTGATACAGAGAGGGAGAGATCACAAGAAGGCAGAGAGGCAGGCAGAGAGAGAGGGGGAAGCAGGCTCCCCACTGAGCAGAGAGCCCAATGTGGGGCTCGATCCCAGGACCCTGAGATCATGACCTGAGCTGAAGGCAGAGGCTTTAACCCACTGAGCCACCCAGGCGCCCCACCAAACCTTTTTCTAAAGACTTTGTACCAGGCCACAATGCCACAAACTTTATTTTCTCCAACACTTAATGGCGTAAGACATTTTACTTTTTTTTGCTACTCGAATGGGTACAAAATGTGATCTCATTGTGATCTTGATTTTTTTGTGAGTCTCTTTGTAAACTTATCAGGCATACATGGTTTCCTCTTCTGTGAAATACCTCTTGGTATCTTTTACCCATTTTTTACTTGGGGTTGTTTTGGGCTTTTTTCTTAAATTGATTTGTAACACTTTTACATATGTAATTGATACTAAATCTTTGTGGTTGATATTGTGAATATTTTGTTCCAGTTTTTACCCTGAGTTTTCACTTTTAAGTTTTTATTTTAATTCCAGTTAGTTAACATACAGTGTCATATTAGTTTCAGGTGTACAATTTAGTGATTCACCAGTTCCATCCATCACCCTGTGCTCATCACGACAAGCACACTCTTTAATCCCCATCACCTATCTCACCCCTCCCCCACCCTCCTTCCCTCTGGCAACCATCAGTTTGTTCTCTGAAGTTAAGAGTCTGTTTCCTGGTTTGTCTCTCTTTCTTTTTTTCCCCCTTTGCTCATTTGTTTTGTTTCTTAAATTCCACATACAGAGTGGTGTTTATCTCTCTGCCTTATTTCGCTTAGCATTATACCCACCAGCTCCATCCACATCATTGCAAATGGAGTGTTCACTTTTTATTTTTATTTATTTTTTTTTTAAAGATTTTTTATTTATTCTACAGAGAGAAACACAGCGAGAGAGGGAACACAAACAGAGGGAATGGTAGCAGGAGAAGCAGGCTTCCTGCCAGCAGGGAGCCCGATGCGGGGCTTGATCCCAGGACCCTGGGATCATGACCTGAGCCGAAGGCAGACGCTTAACGACTCAGCCACCCAGGCACCCCGAGTGTTCACTTTTTAAAGGTATCTCTTGATGAATAAAAGTTCTTGATTTTAGTAGAGTCAGATTTACCTTTTCATCGTCAATTTTATGTGTGTGCCCAAGAAAATCTTTAGTTACCAGAAGGTATATAAGATAGCTACCTGTATTATCCACTATGAATTTTAAAATTTGTTTTGGACATTTCATTTTTTAATCTATCTGGGTTGTTTTCCAGATGTGGTTTGAGGGAGATAGCCAAGTTCTTTTTTCACACAGGGATATCTATTTTTTCCAGCTCCCTTTACTGATCACTCTCCTCCCTTTGCTGACCTTATCATCTGTCATGGACCAAAATTCTTTATATACACAACCCTTTTTCTGGGATCTCATTCTTAGTCCTTGACCAGTTTTCTGCCCATTCACAGAAGTCCAGGTGTCCCATAAGGTGCCCCCCCCCACTTCCTTTACAGAAACAGCTGGCTACTTTGGCCCTTTACTCTTTTAAACGAGTTTAGAATCATCCTTTCAGATTCTTTTAAAGAGAGAACATAATGGGAGTTTGGTAGAATTAGCCTGAATGCATTATCATATTACAATATTAAATTATGTTATCCATGAATGTATCTCTCCACTTACTTAGGTCTTCTTTAATATCTACTGATAAAGTTTGATACTTTTCTTCTTGGAGGTCTTGCATCTATTGCTAGGTTTATTCTCAGGGAAATTGATACTCTCTGATATTGTTGTAGATGGTGTCCCTTTATGTTTCCTAGTTTTTTGGTGCATATGTATTATGTATCTTCACCAAATTTTATCTCTAAGGATTTGTAGATTTGAGGAGTTTGTTTTTTTTTTTTAAAGATTTTGTTTATTTATTTGACACAGAGAGATAGATCACAAGCAGGCAGAGAGCCAGGCAGAGAGAGGAGGGGGAAGCAGGCTCCCTGCTGAGCAGAGAGCCCGATGTGGGGGTCAATCCCAGGACCCTGAGATCATGACCCGAGCCGAAGGCAGAGGCCTTAACCCACTAAGCCACCCAGGCGCCCCTGATTTGGGAAATTTTTTTTTTTATTAATTTTTATTAACATATAATGTATTATTTGCCCCAGGGTACATGTCTGTGAATCTTCGGGCTTACACATTTCACAGCACTTAACAGCACATACCCTCCCCAATGTCCACAACCCAGCTACCCTATCCCTACCCACCCCCCCCACACCCCCCCTCCCCCCGGCCACCCTTAGTTCATTTCTTGAGTCTAGGAGTCTCTTATGGTTTGTCTCCCTCCCCATCCCTTCCTGTTTCATT
>CM053610.1:86835710-86847521 GCA_028646535.1 Procyon lotor | reverse complement strand
TGGCAGGAGGCTTCAGTCCTTCACGGGTGGCCCTCTCTAGAAGGGGCTGCTGGAGTGTCCCCACAAGGTTGTGGCCAGCTTTCCCCAGAGCGAATCATTCACACCATCCAGATAGCATGGCGGAAGAGGGAATGTGTCGTATGGCCAGGCCTCTGGAGTCACACTGTCTTTTCCACAATATCGGTTATGCAGGTCAGCCTGTGGGAGGGAATAACAGAGTTAGGAATCACTGGGGGCCATCTGGAGGCTGGCTATCACCAAGGTGAAGGGCGAAGTGGAGGGCTATGCTATGCTATGCTATGCTATGCTATGCTATGCTATGCTATGGAAAGTGTGGATGGGGATCCAAGTGAGACGCTGGGCCCCAGGGTCTGCAGTGACCCCACCAGACTATGGCTTTGGCATGAGGGAAAATTATATACTGTCTTAAGCAGATTAAGCTATTAATAAATATTGTGAGGTGACAGAAGAGGAGGGAAAATCCTCACCATCATCATCTTTGTCACTGTTACTATGGCATTTTTCTACCAGCTCGGGGAAACTAACCCTTCTGTACCAGAACCACCTTCCTTCCCTGCACTGTGTAAAGCTATGAATCCTTTTCACTAGCTGTCTGCATTTTCACCAGCTGGGTCTCCTCTGCCTTGAACCTGGGCTTATGGCAGAATAGAAACACTCACCGAAAGTATCACTTGGTTATCCCATATTTCAGTGGGCTCCTCTGCATTTCCTAGCTTCCTTGTAGTAAGTCACGGTCATAGTGACGAGTTCTGGCAGAACCATAAGTGGCAGCGACACACACAGAAGCAGCTCAAGAGTCTCCCATCACTCTCCTCAATGCACAGGTGAAGGGGACCTCATGTTCCAGACTGTTCAGCCTAAAGAATGAGGTGCTCCTACTAGCCTTTGTCCCTCTGTGACTGCATGGAGAAGAGCTTCCCTCTCGTCAGACCAACAGCATTTACAATTGACCAACCTTTGTTCTTTTAGGCCATTGAGATTAAGGGAAAATTTGTTACTGCAGCAAAACTGAGTCTATCCTGACTAATACTGGAACCCAAGAGGGGATAAACCTTCATTGGCAATTTCACAGCTCACAAGTATATGCTGTTGGAGATCATTCAGGTGTATGTTAGGGAGTGAAAGGGCCCAAACCTTTGGGAACATGTGACCATTTCCCTTGTTACAGTCAGAAGCTGAACAGATTAGAAGTGACTGTCAGTGGGCAAGGAAGATTCAAGGAGGCAATGAATAGAGACAATGTTCAATGGAGAACTAATGACAACGGTCAGTTCTCTCACCAAAGACACCCTGAATTTGCCCATTCCTCTCTGTGTCCATGGCCACCTTCTGAGTCCAGGGCCCCTGGCCCCTTATCTGGTCTACTGCTATAGCCCCGACTAGTCTCACAACTTCTGTCACTCCCTCCTTCCACCCCGACTCTCTTCCCCACACAAAAGCCAGAATAACATTCTGGGGTTTTTTAAAGATTTTATTTATTTAATAGAGACACAGCGGGCAAGGGAACACAAGCAGGGGGAGTGGGAGAAGGAGAAGCAGGCTTCCCACTGAGCAGGGAGCCCAATGTGGGGCTCAATCCCAGGATCCTGGGATCATGACCTGAGCCAAAGGCAGATGCTTAATGACTGAGCCACCCAGGCGCCCCAAGAGCAACATTCTTAAACCCACAAATCTATCCATATCACTCTCCTGCTGAAATCCTTTGCTGGATACCCATTGTCCTTGGGCCTGCCCCCTGCCTTTCTCAGCAGCCTTGGACTACATCCCTCTAATCTCCCACACTATGCCCCACTCACTTCAGTTTCTCCTATGATGCTAAGCCCCTTCATCCCCCAGGACCACACATGTACTGTTGTCTCTGCCTGAGATTCCCTCTCCTCCCTATACCTCCGAGTATCATTCAGACATCAAGTACTACTATCTCAAAAAAGCTCTCTCTGTCACCCCTACCCCATCTAACTAGGTCAGTCACCTTGTTGTCAACTCTCAAAGCTCCCTAGACCCATCTTAGTCATTACAATTAAATACTAATTAAAACTGAATAGCTAATTGAATAGTGTACATTTTCCGGGCTCATCCAGCCCCTACACCTAGAAAGAGGTTGTTCCAAGTAGGGGCAGAGTGCTATGACAACTAGCATGAGAGTACATTAGCCCTACACACACACACACACACACACACACACACACACACACACGTATTCCTGCACAAAGAGAACAGAAGACAGGCCTCCACATTAAGCAGAATTGGCTGTGAAGGCATATCTCTATCCCTCTCCCTAGCCCTCTCAAACCAAGTGTCAAGAGAGCCAAGAGAGCAAGGCTTCAAGCCTGGGTAGAGGTTGGGGGCCCAGTGTGCCCACTGACATAGTGACAGCACATGCCCCAGCACCCCCCTTTCAGGCAGGGAATCCTCCCTCCCCTGCCCCACCTGCCCCCACAGCTTCAAGTGGTCACAGCCAAGACAGCAATGATGCCGACAGTCCTGGGAGAGCCCTGAATTTCGGAGCACTCTGGCACTGAGCTCAAGTCCAGGACTCATTTTCCACAGGCACACTTTATCATTCCCTGGCGGGAGCCAGGTTTCCATGCTCATAATTCCCCAGGGAGAAGCAACGTGCCCGGATCCTAACTACACAACGTGCCTTCATCTTTTTCCTATAAAACAACTCCAATAACCTGAATTATGCATTTTATCAGAAACAATGTGCAGGGTGATTTTTAAATATTACCTCCAAAATACATATATATGTTGCCAAGAAACCATCAACTGTAAATTACCTCCTGTTCCAAGGGCCACGACATGGTTACTGTCACCATGCAAGCCATTCACATAAAATTCAAAATGTCTCACACTTTATCTTTAAATTTTACAAAATTTATTGATCTTTATGGCCACAAAAGGCAAGAAGAAATATATTTTTTGTTCATATCTTTTATTACTGACCCAACTGACCATGTGAAATGGCTCAGATTTATCATCACGTCCAATTGCCAGCATTTACGGCAACTTTTAAACATGTGATTTTACCTTCGACTTCTTGTGGTTCAGGCACTTTGGGAGTTTACTGAGTAACTCTGATTTCAGGACCAGAACAAATAAATGGTTTAAGTACTTTTGCAGCTCACTGGAAAGAGTTTGAAATTCACTGGAGAAGACTGTTATCGTGGGCCACAGATACCTGGAGAAGGAGCATGCACTCCCCAAATTGATGTCTCTTTCCACATGGGAATAAAGAGGGGGCACCCTCTGCCAAATAGATTCCTGTGCCCCCCAGCAAGCATCTCTGCTCCACCAGGGAGCTTTAGGACAATAGAATTCACTGCCCCTCCATTCGCCAAAGTAAGAGTTCTTGCTGATAAAATGAAAAAGGAAGTTCTGGTGTCCTCAAGAATGTCCTTAGTACCATTTACCATTAAGCGAGTATAAACAAAACAGTCATCTCTGTGCATAGAATTCAGCACCTATTCATTTCAACAGTGAGAAGTGAGTTTTTAAATACCAACATTTACAGGAAAAGAATAAGAACCTACAGGTGACAAACTCAGTAGGTTCTAATGTGATCCATGTCAAAAAAATTTTTTTTAAGATTTTATTTATTTATCTGACAGAAGGAGAGAGCACAGGATGGGGAGGAGCAAACTCCCTGCTGAGCAGGGAGCCCAATGCAGGACTCAATCCCAGACGCTGGGATCATGACTTGAGCTGAAGCCAGACAATTAACCAACTGAGCCACCCAGGGGTCCCCAATCCATGTCAAATTTGGTTAAGGATGCAGAGGCTCAATGAGGTCACCCTTTGCCCTCTGCTCCTTCAAGCCTGCGTGGCCAGCCAACCCAAGTCTTGGGTTGTGCTTTTGTGAGTTTCTCCTTCCTCTCTCCCATTCTTAGCTCAGCATTCTCTGCTACCCAACTGCCCTCCCTTCAACTTGGTCTGGGCTCAAATACCTTGTAAGCTACTCACAGCCAGGACCCAGAAGACGAAGTGTAATCCTGCCTGTCTACAAAGGCCCAAACCATCTCTGTCTATGGACATCTGCAGTCTTACACCCCATCAAGAGATTTCTGCTCCCAGCACCCAATGAACCCAAACACACAGCTGCCTCCAGACTCTGCTTATGACAGCCCCACAACCGGAATGCCTCCCAGTCCTTGCTAAACTCTCCCCACTGGTCAAGATGTGGAGGAAACCCCAGTCCTCGCCGGATGAGCTGGCCCTTGCTCCTCTCAACCACACTGGAGGTGTAATCCAAGGCAGGACCCCTCCCTGCTCCGTCCTCTGTAAGTCGTGCAGGACACTCAGCCTCATGGGTATGTCACTGTTCTGTGCCTGGCATCTCCCCCTCACAGGCTTGTATACCTGAGGGCAGGGACAACAACCCAGGTGTAATTATCCTCAGTGAGAGCTAGCCCAATGCTTACCAAGGGTAGGCACTGAATAGACTGGTTTTGAACAGAACCAAACTAACCCACAAAAGTAAAATATTCAGGCTCTAAGTTAGGTAGGAAATGAGGCAAACTGATCTACTTGTAAGAGTCTGTGGAAAGCTGACACATGCTGATGTGTTTTAGAGTCACCAAAGTGTTCACCTGCACTGAAGGTCTGGTGCTGGGCGGCCAAGGAGGAAATACCAGGCGACATCTGTGAAGAGGTGTCACGTGTCTAGAAGTGACCGCTCCCTCCCTTCTGCCTCTGATACTGCTTGCATGCCCCCTTCCCTTAACACGTGCGAGGCGGAGGCTTCCTGTGTGCAGGACCTCAGCAACAGTGACACACATCTGAGGTCCCAGGACACTCGGGCACACCCAACAAGGAAGCGCTTGAGGAAGGCATGCAGGGGACTGGCTTTCTCCGATTGGAGAGAAGCTAGCTTAATTCTGTGGGCTTAGGAGAATTTGTATGTGTTTGGGTTTCTAACCCTGCTGAAAAGAGGCTGAAAAACACCCTGTCCCTTTGAGACACAGCTGGTTTGTCCCTGCTCTGACTCGACAGCCAGTCATTAGTGGCCAGACTCAAACCCCAGCCTTCGCAGCTTCTGCTCCATTCCGAGACACCCAGCTCTTGGGGAGCAGAAAAGTAAAGCCTCTGTCTTAGTCTGGTTGGGCTGCTGTCACAAAACACCAGAGACCAAGTGGCTTAAACCACAGACATTTATTTCTCACGGTTCTGGAGGCTGGAAGTCCAAGATCGAGGTGCCGGCAGGTGCGGTGTCTGGTGAGAACCCTCTTCCTGGCTTGCAGATGGTCGCTTTCTCCCTGGGTCCTCACATGGCTAAGACACAACTCGGGTCTCTTCCTCTTCTTATAAGAGGCCCCACCCACATGACCTCATCTAAACCTAATGACTTCCCAGTGGCCCCATTTCCAAGTATCGTCACATGGAAGGCTGGGCTCCCACAGAAGGATTTTGCAAGGATGCACACAGTCAGACTGCAAGAGCCTTCTCGGACCCTGCACTTCCCCTTCATCTACCAGCAGGGCCTTAGGGCAGCGACACACGTCACAGAGCAAGCTGAAGAGCCAGAGGTGGTCTCCACTTCGGTCTGTGAGGGGACAGCAAGCCCAAGAACACGCTCCACAGCCTCCCACCTGCGGCCAGCAGAGGCTCCCGGCAACTGGGCACCAGGCACCCAGACCAAAGCTCTCCGTGGCGTGAAGAGCCAGCAGTCCATGTGCCAGGAAGAACGAGGGGCCAGCAAGGAAACAGTGGAGGAAGAAAGCCATGAAAGAAGAGACTGCTATTAAAATCAAATTCTTCACAACGCTACTTCCAGAAGTTTGTGGCTGAGATGACCACTTGCCAGGTATCCTCAGACAGCCCAGAACTGCTTCTTTAAATGTGAGATGCTCGCATGTGGAAAAGGGCCAACAGACGCCCGTCCTCCAAATGAGCCACTGTTCCCGAGAGCGAAGTTCCAGATCACCCCCTGCGTTAGTGTGCGAAGGCCGCCATAACTAAGTACCAAGCTGTGTATTATCCCTCAGCTCTGGGGGCTAGAAGCCCCAGTTCCAGGTTCCTTCAGAGGGTCGTGAGGAGGATTCTGTCCGGGCTCCTCTCCTCACTCGGGGGGCTTCACTGGCAATCTGTGGAATTCCTTGGCTGTAGATGCATTTCCTGATCTCCTTCATGTTCACATGGCATGTGCGTGTGAGTGTCTGTGTGCCCACATTCTCCCTTTTTGTAAGGACACCAGTCATAATGGATTAGGACTCACCCTGATGACCTCATCTTAACCTCACTGTCTGCAAAGCCATTATTTCTGCATGAGATCACATTCTCAGGTACTAGGTGTGACGGATTAGGACGCTATCAGCATCATTTGGGTTTAACCCACAACACCTCTCCAGTGGGCCCCGTGACACTGCTCAGACATGAAACACTTACATGGACAGAGCATCAGTGACCTGCATGAGAGGCATAGATCAAGGTGGATGATGAAGGCTCCTCATATCTGTGCACAAGGGAGAAGAGGATGAGAACAACAGCTGAAGGGCACTGATGAGCCAGGACTGGGGTGTGCATCCCATCTTGGTCTTCAAGTGCCCCGCCCCGCCCCACCCTGCCCAAGTGCTCAGACAGCAGCTTGGAGGCTCAGAACAAAGCCAGACTGCTGGAGCAGGGGGAAATCTCCTAACATACTCAGCCCCCAATGTGCATGTTCCTTAACTAATCTGTCCTGAAAAAGCAAGTATTTTCCTAAAAGAATAAAGGTTCAAAAATAGCTTCATATCTATACACTTCAAAGACTGCAAGGTTTCTCATTTGTTCTTTCCTCCATTTTTAAAAATTCCAAGACCCCCCTAGAAGCACAAATTTTCACGCAGCTACCCTACCTCCTTGAGATCACCCCACTAACTGTCATTAAGCCTGTGGGATACTCGATATTTCACATGGACATCACATAATTCAACCAGCTGCCAAGGGGTGAGGCTCTCCCAATGTTAAGGTCATCGGACAAGTATGGGTTGGCCCATGAGTTGTCATGAGATGCTCTTCAGTGGGCCTTTGCCACTGGAAAGTTTCATTCATTTATTCATTCGTTCGTTCACTTGATTAGTATTCATTCAGAATATATACGAGGTGTATTCCTTTAGAGGACTGTTTTAACAAAGTACTATAGCCTGGGGGACTTAAACAACAGAAATTTATAACCTCACAGTTCTAGAGGCCAAGAGTCCAAAATCGAGTTTTGTTGCCAGGGTTGGTTTCTTCTGAGGGTCTCGAGGGGGAATCTGTTTTCCATGCCTTCACCCCAGCTTCCGGTGATCTGCTTGTCATCTGTGGCCTTCATTTTCACATGACGTTCTCCTGATTTTCCTTTCTGTGTCCAGATTTTCCCGTCTTCCGAAGGACCAGTAACCCTGGGTTAGGGACCCACCCTACTTCCAGTATTATCTCCATCTTCACTAGTTACAATTGCAACCATCTCATTTCTAAATAAGGTCACATTCTGCTGTCCTAAGATTTAAGATATCAACATAAAGATTTTGGGGGAACATAATTCAACCCATAACACTATGTGTCTGGCACCACATTAGCCCCAGAGATTGAAAAATCAGTAAGAGCTGGCCCTGGGAACGAAAACAGCTCACCCATCAGGAAACCAATGGACATGTGTCCCTCTCTTCTGACAGCTGTGACCCCATCAAAATACACGTTAGACCAGCACAGGTGCAGATGCCCAGGACCTAAAGGACCTACCTTCACAAACTGGGATAATATCTTTTCTACAGGCAAACGGGTAGAGTTAAGGGAGATTTTCAGATTCAGAGGATCTAAAATTTTAGGCAGCGGGTCTAAGAGGTGTGTAAATCATAGATTGCAACGGCACAGAAGAAGGACACACTTGGGGGACCGGTCTCTATTACAGTGAGGGAGATGCTCTAACGGAAGCAGGAACCCAGGGAGGGAACCGCTTTCCCTGCTGGCGATGGGGAGGACTGCCTCGTGAAGCTGGGGAGACTGTGCTGGAGCGGGTCCCTGAAGAAGCAGCAGGACTGGGCCGGGGAGGGGGACGGGATGAGGACAAGCCGGGCAGAAGGAGTGGCTAAGCAGACACACTGCTAACAATGGGTCTTTAGTGTGTTTCCGAGAACCTCAATTCCGCACACCGTTCAGATGGTTTCTTGTCACCGAGCTGGTGTATGTGGGAAGTGAAAGTGTAAAATACGGTGGTTTCAGAAATTGGGTGTTATTTTGGGTGCACCTAAAAAGTTTGATGGCCTAGCAGATCACTTTACAAGTTAAAAAGAATTTTAAGTAAAAGAGTGTAACTAAGCTTAACTTCTGATCATTTCATAGAGACCCCAGGAGCGTTGAAAAGTAAGCTTATTTTTACTCAGATAGTCTGAAATTCCCTGCCATCTAAAGGACCAAAATTAAAAACACACACATACACAGTCTAAAATTTAATCTGTGTGGTAGTAAAAGGGCAAAACCTTTCTTAATCCTCCTTTCCCTCTTCCTCTTACACAGATTTGGTGGGATTTCTTGGAAGGGTCGACGGGGCTCTTCTGTTCCCAAGGTCTTCTTCTGGGTCATGTAACAGGGTCATTCCATGTTCCTTGCTTCAGCCAGACATGACGTAGCAGAGGAAATGGAAGTCTTCACCTTCACCTTTGAGTGCAAAGCTCAGGTCCTGAGATAAGACTGGAGTTCAGGAGGAATGTGTGACCTTACAAAGGAAGTCTCTGGCTTCAGCTACACAGTGCTCTCCTGAGCAGAGTGGAGGGTCCCAGGAAGGGCCTGTGCCCCAAAGTGTGTGCCAGCCTCACTTTGCCCTTTTGGTGATTAATAAGCAGAAGGATAATCTCAGACCCCCAGCTAAAGCCCAGGGTGGGGCAAAACCCTAAATTCCTCAGGAGAGACAGGCAGAATAAATACCTTTTTAATGGTTCAGAATTAGCAAGCCAGACCCAACTTCACCTGACTTCTTCCTAGGGGTGGGTGGGAGCTCTTGAGAGCTTTCTAGGCTGAGAGAGAACAGGCTGGAAGCAAAGTCAGGATAAAGTAAGAACAAGAGACAACAGCAGTGCCCGGCAAGAGATGGCAGGAAAGCATCTGATAAACTCAAGTGGAGAGACGCCCGCGCCAAGACCTGGTGGCCAGCCCCGCCTCTAGCGCTGAGCACATCCTCGGGAAGGCAGAGGATGCCAGCTGACCAAGAATAAGCTTCCTCTGCCAACGCAGAATGGGAGCCTGAGAAATTATGTTAAAGAAAAACCAGCATGCATTTCTTGCACATTGACTCCTGGGCCTGAGACTGATGCCTGCCCCCAGAACATGGGCCTTGTTGAGTTGTGGCGGCTTTTCCTGAGTTGTACAGGAAAAGGGAAGGGGAGAGGGGCAGCGAGGCATGCTAGGAACCTCAGCCCACCTTTAACTGAACAGTCAAGGAAGAGGTGGAAAGGAAGAAGGAGAGGCACGTTTTGAAGACAAAGCAGAGAAAAGCGGTAAGCAAAGACCAGTTGTGGGAGCTGTCCCACTGTCTTGTCCCATGACAACCCCTGAGGGGATGCTGGGACTCCCTAGGTAACCGCTGCCTCCCCCTCCACCTCAACCTCGTGTGGTCTGCGAGCAAAGTGAGCACTGTAAGGCCAAGGGCTCGGGCGCAACTAGGTGTTTGCCAGGCAGCGCCTTGTTGGAAAGGCCGACACTGGCCTTGAGTGGGGTGACTGAGGAGCTCTCAGGAGCACAAGAAGTAGGAGTCCCACCAAAGCGCCCACATGCCTTGGGGCCGCTCTTCCCCCTGGGAATCCAGTCCGGCCCTTTGGCATGAGTGCACGTTATCCCTTCTCAAAGGGGCTGCACACCACACCAGAGTGACCAAGTGCAGAGGAGGCTGACGGCCATTCCCGCACCAGCCAGAGAGAGTGCCAGCCAGCCTCACAGCCCACTGCTCCCTCCAGCCCAGACCCACCCACCTGTATCAGCCACCTTCTAGACCACTCTGAGGAGAAGGCCAAAGAAGCCATCAAAGCCCAGCCTCAGCCTCCCTAAACCCCAAGCCAGCCCTGACCTTCCAACAACTCAGATTTCTTGCAGGCAGAAAAAGCAAGTCCCATGTCTTGTAAACCTCTGCCTTCTGGGTTTTCCTTTATTTGCAGCCTACCCAAGCCCTTAGGACTCTGGTCTGCAGGTGGGGTATATGGACAGGCCTTGGGAGACCCACCCCCCTCCTCTCCAGCCCCCAGCTCCCGGCACACAGGTTCTTCATCTGACGATGCAGAGGCCGCCCAGCATTATGAAACCAGAGCCACATGGACCTGCTGTCAGAGGAGGAGGGTCGGGAAAGGCCTCTTTCCTGTGTGAGGCCACAGACTGACACCATCCGTCCACTCCTCCGGAATTCCATTTCCTGACTCACACTCTTGATTCAAGTCATCTACTTATCACGTGCCCCAGTTTAATGGACCCCCATGAATGTTCCTCATTTAGGAGGCAATATGCACGCTGGTTCCATGGAAGGTCTTGGGTCTCTAGGGCTCTAAAATCTTGTACCTTCTTAACTATAACATGTATGATCAAGAGAACTAGTGTTGCCAAGAAACTGTTTCTAAATTGAAGCTCCAACAAATCCAGGTTACATGGGGTGGCCCATTTCCAGTAAGCCTCAACAAGAATGGGGGCCAGGAATCAACATCGGCACGTCAGCCAGAGCACAACACCTGCAAAAATTCAGGACTCTTCGTCCTGATGCCTATCATCATCCCACAGAAGGAGGAAATAGAAGGTGGAAAAACTATTCTATTCTAATCTAACCTATTCTAGAAGAGGAAAAAAATAATTCCCTAGACAAGAGCACAGCCTAGTAAGAGAATGAAGAAATACTGTGTTTACCAATTTTAGAAAATCGCTTTAGTTGCCACATTTCTAAGGAACGTCAGGGTACGTACATGGGCTGATCCCTGAGTGATCCACGACACACCTGGCCCAGCATGGAAGGCTGAGAACATGGGCTGTGCCCAGAACACACTCAACTTCAGCTCCTGTGTGAACAGGTCACACAGAGAGGGTGCCTGCTGGCCCCTGCTAAATTTTTCAGGACATGATCCTGACTCTAAAAGAGACTGAAGTAAATGTCAGAATGATTAGTGCAAGCTTCACAATGCACTGCTAAGGGGAGCAGTGACCCAGGCATACGACCCTTCAGGCAGTGGGCCCCCAAATCTATGGGTCTTTCATACTGGCCTACATCCCTCAATTCTGGATGTTTCCATTGTATTGGTTATAAATCACCCAAAATTCACCTGCAGGGGGACCCCAGCACGAATCCCTTGCTCACTATGAGACCCCATGCAGCTTTCAAGGCATCCCCCAAACAGAACCAACACCGCGAATGATAAATTAATAAGAAATGGAAATTTAGGTGAAGAGCATGGGGAATCAAGAGAAAAGATCCATCACATACATCCCAGGAAAAAGCATGATCAATGTATTATCAGGCCCGGGGCAGGGGGTGCGGTAGCCACAGAATCTATGCTGTGTGATGAGCTGTTCTGGGGTCCTCGACAGTCACTGGGATTCTAAAAGGGACATGTATACAAGCAGAAAGAGGGGAGGGGTGCCTGGGTGGCTCAGTGGGTTAAAGCCTCTGCCTTCGGCTCAGGTCATGGTCTCAGGATCCTGGGATCGAGCCCCACATCGGGCTCTCTGCTCAGCAGGGAGCCTGCTTCCCCTCCTTCTCTGCCTGCCTCTCTGCCTGCTTGTGATCTCTCTCTCTGTCAAATAAATAAATAAAATCTTAAAAAAAAAAAAAAAAAAAAAGAAAGAAAGAGGAAAGGGCCAGCG
>CM053610.1:86818306-86835610 GCA_028646535.1 Procyon lotor | reverse complement strand
TAAACAACCACAACCAAGTACCTCAAGCGGTCAGCCAAAAGACGTGCTCACTAGGCAGCAAACAGGCGTGCAGATCACTGCCATCCCGAGAAACGCACCCTGGCCGGTCACGACCTCCACGGTGAGCCTCTCAGAGACCCCACGGGCAGTGTGCCGTTGGCCCACCACTGCCAGGCTTCTGAACAAAACACTTTCTGGATTTTTAAAGTGAATTTTAGGCTAGTCTCAGAATCATGGCCATGATAAATATGATCTTTCTTTTTACCCAGTTATTAACAGACTCGGGCAGTGTGGGTACCTCTAAGTTCACATTTTCTTTTCTTTCTTTTTTTTTTTTATTTATTTGACAGAGAGAAACACAGCGAGAGAGGGAACACAAGCAGGGAGAATGATAGCGGGAGAAGCAGGCTTCCTGCAGAGCAAGGAGCCCGACGTGGGGCTCGATCCCAGGACTCTGGGATCATGACCTGAGCCGAAGGCAGAGGCTTAACGACTGAGCCACCCAGGCGCCCCAAAGTTCACATTTTCTAAGGACACCAAGAGAAGGGAGCTTGAGGCCGCTTTCACAGGAAGGCCGTCAGCTAGCTCCATGGGGACACCACCCAAGCTAGTACTTATTTCAAATGGCTGATTAATGGTTTTAAGCCCTTTGTCTAAAACCAACACGCTGAATTCATATAGCACCCACCTTCCTGCAACAGCCTCCTAAAAGTCTTGAGAATTCTTCTCCTTTGCATTTTCACCCCATGACGGGGTTCAGGCCCATGCGCGCTGCACAAACCACCACAACCACACATTTGTGGTTCCTGCCTCCAGCCTCGCTCTGCCCCTGACATGTAAGAAAACAGCGCTCCGGGGCTCTGCAAGATTATTCTGTCCTCTGGTGTACTTTGGGACGGCATCCCTCCCGCCCCACCCAAAATACGCCCAATACTCTGCCAGCCAAACCCTCAGGTGTCAGGAGGAATCCTCCTCCCCCAGGACGCCAGGCAGCAGCTCCCCCCACCCCGGCTCAGTTTCCCCCGTCAGGGTGCTCGGCCTTGCTGGCCGGCTACAACACACCAATCCAGAGTGTGTACTCACTTCCTGCTGCTGTAACAGAGCCGTAAACTGAACGGCTGCAAACACTTCCAGTTTATTCTCTTCCAGGTCCTACAGGGCTGCAGGAGAGATGCTGGAGGGCTGGTTCCCGCTGGACGTTCCAGAAGAGAACGGTTCCTTGCCTCCACCAGCTTCCAGAGGCCGCCAGCATTCTGTGGCTTGTGGCCACATCACTCCAATCTCTGCTTCACCATCACCTCACCTTCTCCTCCTCTGACCACCTCCCTCCCTCTTATCAGGACCCCTGTGAGTACATCAGGCCCATTCAGATGATGTGAATCATCTCTCCATCTCAAGGTCCTGAACTTAACCCCATCTGTAAAATCCCTGCTGCCTTGTACAGTAATACTCAGATTTCAGGGATCAGAACATGGACCACTCTGGGGCCATCACCCCACCTACCACACAGTGTCCCTCCCTATAGGATGTGAGTGGTAAAGGGTCAAGTGCAGCTGACTGAGCTTGTACTCCAGGGGGGAGCACACTGCCCGATAACGTTGTTCAGTGAATGAACAAGGAAATGAGCTGAGGAGGGAAGGAGCAAAACAGTTCTCTGGCCTCCCTGAGGCCTCCTCTTGCTTCTTATTTGCTGGTCTCTTCCCTTTCCCTCTTATTTATGTATTGATTCCCTTTCCCTCATTTATCTTTTCCTTGATTTGTTCCCTTTATAAACTCCTGTTTACATTCGTACTCACATACTACTGATCCCCTCCCCTCTCTCTTCCCAGCCCCCCCCCCCCACACACACACGCACGTCAGGGAGTCAGGGCACAGGTGAGTCTCCTGTCTCAGCTCTCCCGTGCCCTCATCTCGAAGGAAATGCCCAGATCTCACCTCTCCATGGGGCTGTGGCGGACTCAAAATGGACAAGAACGATGACCACGTGTCCCCTCCAGAAGTCTTCCCAGTTCTCCCTGCCTCTCCCGATGAGGAGCTGCGCCTGCAGGACTGCGCACCAAGCCGGCCCGCAGACACGCAGGCGCACTCTGTCTGGTGGCCACAGTCCACTCTCCATCTGCTTGCACGTTCACTCGGCGCCCCAACCAGCCCATGTCTGTGCGGTACTACGTCTCATTCTCCTTTGGACTGCTTTGTAACGTCTAACTGGTTCCCTCATTAAGAAATGAATTAAATAAAGTCTTTGATGTGTGTTCATTTTACACTTACACGAGTCACGATTTTTCTTTAAAAAACAATCATCCTTTTGAGATCTCAGGAGAGAGGCCACTGCGGCAGACAGGGGACTTGTGTCACCTGGAGAATTTACAGCTGACGAGTGGCTTCGATGCCTGACGGCCTCGGAGAGGAAAACCTGTGTTTTCTCTCTTCCTTTCCCTTTACCGTATGGAGCGGCTGGACGAGGCGCATCTCAGGAGCAGCAGAATGGAAACCTGCGGAGGTCCAGGTCTTCCGGGACACGCCCCGGAAGGCTGGGGCGCCAGCCTGCCGCTCCTGCTCCTCTTCCCGACGCACTCCTCCAAGGGCCCCTCCAAGGAGGCCTGGCTTCTCCCGGCCCTTCCCAGCTCCTGCTGTGGCCGCCTAGTCCTCGGGGACGAGAGCAGCCGGCTTCTCAGACTCGTGAGGTCCGCGCCAGCACAGCTCCTGGCCCTGGCCCTCCCCTCAACACCCATCGGATGGAGAAATCCGGGAGTTGGCCCTGCTCCCCTTATCCGTAAGGAGCTGCCTACTTGTCCTTGGAAAGAAAGGGAAAGTCCACTTCCAGGCAGGAGGAGGGGTGGGGTGGGTCCTGTGTCCTCTCTGGTGACCATGGACAGAGAAGCCAGATTGCTAATGACCAGTGCAAAGGCAGGTGGGCGAGCTGCCTGAGCGGCAGGGGCTCTGCCGTGGGATCCTACGGTCCAGCATCCCACCGGCTGTTTCAAGCTGCAGATGTCCGTCTGGGACGCTGATCAGAAAGAGCCACCACCCTGAACTTGCTGCACACAGACGCCCTCTGCAGTTATCACAACTACCCGCTCTGAACTAGGGTTTGTGGTTCTTTCTGTGTACAGCTTCACATCCTGGGCCCTAGTGACCTCATCTACTTGTTTGGGGTGGGCAGTGAGAGGCCCGGAGGACCACCCCCAGCCTCGAGCCGGAACACAGAGCACCCGCTTCCATTCCCCGTGGGGGAGTGGCCCAGAGCGAACCACAGGCGTCATCCTCGCTGCTGAGTTCATGGGTGTACAAATGTGCTCGTTTGACAGCTCTCCCCCGGCCCCAGTCCTCAAGCTCTGTGCGAGCAGGACCGTGCCTGCCACTCACGCAGATGCTCCCTCAGTACGGTATGGACACAGCGCAGTGGCACCCGGCAGAATACCACTGTCACAGAGCTCACTGCCAACAAACACTGACCAAATAGTGGCACGAACACAGTTTCAATTGCAGCTGTGAGTATAGCTCTGGAGGAGAGGGTGGTCCTGGGGGAATGTATAATGAGCCTTTGACCTGGTCAAGGGGTCAGGAAACTTTCCTGGAGAGGAGTGAATGGGCTCAGGAAACAATTCAGGCTCCGTAAGTGTGATCCGGCCTGTATATAGTTTTATAAATGCCTCTTACTGTTTGAGGAAATTCCCTACTGTTCCTAACTTACTGACAGTTTTTTGTTTTGTTTTGTTTTGTTTACCATGAATGGATAGCAAACTTTGTCAAATGCTTTTCCCATCTATTGAAATGACCTTATTTTAATCCTTCATTCTGCTAACACAGTGAGTTATACTGATTTTGTTTCTAATACTTCACCAGGCTTGCATTCCTGGGATGAACCCAACTCGATCATAATTTTTTATCATTTCTCTAATATCCATGGAAACAGGAGACAGGGGCCCAGAAGGAATTTAATTCTGTCCCCAATCCTCAATCCTTGCTTTTTCATGTCACTGTCATCTAAGGCTGGTTGAAAACAGAATACGTTAGAGGGACCACGATAGGGGCTATGGACACAGGTGTATTTATAAACACACTGCCGGAGGGCTGCATGGTGACGGAGCTGCAGGTCAGACCCAGGCCAGGAAGGAGGGCAGGGTAAGCACATTTAGGGGAGGCAGGTGGCAGGAGCAGAGGAGAGGGATCCAGTCTGGCAAAGAGCCAGCAAATCTGGTGTGGCCAGTAGAGGGCCATCAATGGATGATCTCGAATGCGCAGACAGAGAGATGGAACCTTCTCCTCCCGGTCAGCAGGGAGCCAGGGACACCGGAAAGTGCCCAGAGTGCAAAGGCGAGTGAAGAAAGGACGGGATCAAGCTGTCTGTGTGGAATGCCTCCAATGTGACTCACAGAGGACAGAGAGGTGCTGTCTCCGCTTGGGCTGCCATCACATGATACCACACACTGGGGAACTTAGAGATCCTGAGGTTGGAAGACCAAGATCAGAGAGTCTGCGGGTCTCGTTTCTCCTTGGCTCACAGAGGACCGTATTCTTGCCACGCCCTCATGGTCATCCCTCTGTGTGCACCCCTGCTGTCCCCTGTGTGATCCAAATTTTCTCTTCTTACAAGGATGCCAGTGAGATCAGATTAGGTCCATCCTGATGGCCTTACATTAACTTAATCCCCCCTAAAGGCCTTATGTCCAATACGGTTCATTCTGAGGTACTGGGGGTGAGGACTTCAACGTATGAATTTTGGGGGGACACAATTCAGCCCGTAACAGAGGTCAGTGCTTGAAGAGATTAAAATCTTTACATTTTTCTTTGTACTTTTTCAGTTTGCCTATCCAACTTTTTCCCCAGTGAACATTACTTTAAAATTGACTTTAAAGAAAAAATAGGCACCGTGAAAGTCATTTGTGCATCAAGCACGTGTTAGTTGAAGAGTGTAGGCCGGAGCCCGGGGCGCTCGCCACTGGCTGTCTGTCTCTCGATGTCCATCCTACATCAACTGCGGGCGTCACCGTGCCCAGGAACCAAGCAGGAAAGAAGTAAAACAAAGGCAGTAGCTAACGTGAGGAGTGCGCCGCAGAATCACAAGGGGATCTGGAAAAATCCACTGCCTCCTCTCCCATGGCTCTGAGGGACAGGGCTCCCCTGGTCACTGCTGTTGTTCCTTCAATGACACTGCTGCTCCTTCCCACCCCAGACTGTAGGCTTTCAGCCAGAGCCTGAGCACCAGGGTGCTCCATGGGGGGCGCCCCTCCACAGCCCCGGAGCTCTGCTCTTTCTCTGGGGCGATCCCAGGCCCCTTAGAGCAACAGTGAGAGGCACACACAAGGGCACACAGCTAGAGCCAAACTCACCAACCTGCCTGGGCCAGAGGACTGGGGCCAGGTTTGGACTTTGGTTTCCAAGTGGATCAAAGGGACTTCTATTTTTTCTAACTTGAAAGTTAATTGACAGGCATTGTCTCTATGGATATGCTTCACATCTAGGAGAGTTGTGCTCCATTCTGGTTAAGGATGAGGTCCCCCTCCTCTCCCATTTTTAGTGTAAAACAGTCTGACTAGAAAAAGAAAACCTCTCACAACCTCTCCATCTCTGGCAAGATACTTTTTTCCTTTTTTTTTTTTTAAATGGATTTATCTATTTATTTGAGAAAGAGAGAGAGAGTGCGTACAAGCGGAAGGGACAGAGGAAGAGGGAGAGAGAATCTCAAACAGACTCCACAATGAGCACAGAGCCCAATGCAGGGCTGTTATCTCATGACCCTGAGATCATAGCCTGAGCCAAAACCAAGAGCTGGATGTTCAACTGACTGGGCCACCCAGGCGCCCTGAGGACTTCCTTTTCAATAGAAAATAATTTTGCAGGCCTCCTTCCCCCCAGCAAACACACCCACACATTGGGTATTTTGTTAGCATTAATCAAGGATCAAAATAACATTGTCCTGGACCTTAACTTAGGCCCTCCAGCAACAAGGAAAAAGTCTCTGAGTGAGGGAAGTACATAAGTCACCAAAACTCTTACTGAGAGAAATTTGCCAGTAGATATTATACTTAAAGCCTGAAATATTTTGTACCCTGTGACCTAGTAATTCAGCTCTTAGCTACGTCTCGTAAGGAAAGAGAGATGGAAAAAAGACTTAGAATCGCAAATGTTCTACACAACCTTGTTCGTGATAGTAAAAAATTGGAAGCAATGCTGGTATCTAATGGTAAAAGAATGAATAACTTAAACATGCCACACTGTGAACAGAAGGTCCTTTGGCGCCCCTCACCTCACCCGTGAGGACGGTGAGGGGACCCAGGGGAAGGCCAATACCCAGGTGCATTCCCATGCCCACAGCACCGAGAGTGTGGGGCAGGAAACAGAAGGCGGCCAGACCAACACAGGTTCAAATCCTGCTCAGTCCCGCCGTGGCCAGGTGGCCCTGGCAGCATTTCCACATCCACCCACGCAAAGTGGGTCAAAGTCCACAGCTGGCTGGGCTTTCAAAGGCCTTACATGGGGCCTGACATGTGGGAGCTAGCATCACCCAGGGTCACCCCACCAGCAGGCTGCAGAACCAGGATTTCAGATGAGGTCCAGCCAGTTCCAAGATCATTACTCCTTATGTTCCTTATACGATGTTGTCTTTTCTAGATTCTCCTCCCAGAAGCCCTGGGGAAACAGCAGCAGCAGGAACCACAGATAAATGGCTGAGACGTGGGGCTCCAGCTGGGGATCTGAACGTGGTCCTAGCCCCTGGGACACAAGAAGTTGATTCAAAAGGTTACAGAAACCAGGAGCTTTCCAGGAGAGGCCTCAAGCCCTGGGATTGGGGTGCTGGAGGGGAACCCAAAGCAAACAGGTTTGGCAGCCCATGCTGTAGTCCATCACACCGGCTGTCAGGGGGACGCAGTCTCAACTCGCCGGCAGGGAGGGGCATTTTATTTCGCTGGGGCCACAATCCATGTATTGCCACAATCTGTGAGGGAGGCAAGAGATGACTTCCCTGCCTGCTGCAGACAGAAAGCTCGCAGGTGCCAGCTCCACAGAAGACACCGCTTGCCCCCGGTCAGGAGCAGCTCACGGTGGGGGGCACCGGCCTCGGTGGGCGGCAAGCTCCGTGTAGGCCAGCTCCCCCTGCCCTGAGGCCCTGGGGGCCCCTCCTATTTTTTTGCATTTGAGTCACTCATTTCTCATTCTTTCCTTGGGTTTTCTTTCATGGTCCACTGGAGATGGGGTCTCTCCCCAGAGGACATCTGCGCTGTGGTGCTCCATTCAGAAGCAGGGAGGCAGCTCTGGAACAAAGCGAATGTCATTTCCCAGTCTCTTCCGCGTGCACAGATTTCTGGGGCCCGTCACAGCCAGCCAACTCAGGTGGTCAACTTGTAAACACAAACCTCTTCCTCCAGGCCAGGGGCACAGAGACAAAATTAACAAGCCTACGTCCGTCCTTCTTTCCTGCCTGCCTGCCTGCCTTTCCCCCTCTCTCCACCTTCCCTGCATCCTTCCTTCTTCTCTTCTTCTTCCTCTTTTTCTTCCTCCTCGTCCTCCTCCTCTTCCTCTTCCTCCCCCTCTTCCCCTCCACTTCCCCTCCTTCTCCTTCTTCTTCTTCAAAGAGACTAAACAGAAATAAAGCTGAGGGATCCTATAGGTGCTCTGGGCACTAGGGGAAAACCCCCAGAGATCCATGTGGGAACACAGATTCCTCCTTCTCCAAAAGATTTCACCCAAAGTACAGTCACCCTCCTGGGACGAATAAGAGAAATAAAGGGATGGAGGAAACATTTATTGAGCACCTACTGAGTGCCAAGTGTGCTCACAGCCTGTGAGGCAGGCCTGGTGCTTCCTGTCTGCTGAGCTGAGGCCGAGAACATGGGTCAGGAGAGGTACTGGTGGAGATGGGGCTCGAACTGCTGGTTTCTGGCCCCAGAGCTCGTGCCCCTGCCCTCCAGCAGCAATGTAAACGGAATCCCCCAAAGAGGCTCTTTCTGAAAATCGGTGACTTTTGCCAAAAAGGCTATAGTTAAAAGAATCCACACATGTTCACACAAAGAATGCTAAACAACGATACACAACTACACGTCACAATATGAACGAATCCCGTGGCATGGTGGGGCTGGCTCGTACCAGCTCCTAAGAGCTGATTATGAAATATTTTGGAATTTTCCA
This sequence comes from Procyon lotor, assembly GCA_028646535.1. Lineage (NCBI taxonomy): Eukaryota > Metazoa > Chordata > Mammalia > Carnivora > Procyonidae > Procyon > Procyon lotor. The sequence goes on along the minus strand of CM053610.1, from coordinate 86,827,480 downwards.
AGCTGATTCTTAAATCATTAGTGGCTTGAAATCAGCCATAGTGGGAGTGTTTATACCACTGAAATAGGGCCTTTCTTTCTTTTCTTTTTCTTTTTTTGAGACCGACTTATCAGCACACTGCTGGATGGATCTTACAGACGCTGACCCGAAGTCACCAAACATAAAAGAGGACGCGCTGATCTTCCTTATAACGAGTTCAAGAACAGACGCAGCCTCCTGCGGGGATGGAGGTCAGGGTGGAGGTCACTCTGAGGTGTAGTGGGTGCATCAGGCAGGCTGGCCATGTTCAGCCTATGAAAATTCACTTGTGATGGAGACTTTTTCACAGATGCGGTCTCCTAACATCCCCAACATCTTGGCGGAGGGGAGGGAGTGGGGCACTATTTGGCAGAAGCAAAGAGACCTCTCCTTGAACCTTTAAAAGAGATCAAATGAGCCTTCACAAGTGAGACTCTAAGACTCCGGCTCAGGAATCAGAAGCTCTCCTCTGCAAGCTCAGGCAAGTTCCTGAGGTCACTCTGGGCCTCAGTTTCCCCATCTATTAAATGGAAATAATTACAAAAAAAAACCACAAACCTACGTCTAGAGTTGTTAAGGAGACTGAATGTGCATCACATTGCCTCAAACACTACAAATATACAGTACGTTGGCTATTATATATTTTTGCCTTTATTACTAATAGGCAGGTTTGGGTAGGAGATAAGGCAAAGAGAGAAGGAGGGAAGATGAACGTGTGAGAACACAGCCAGTGAAGGGAGAGTACACCATTTCCTGCAAGTGCACGTTTTGCTTCTGCCACCCAGTCCTCCCCACCGGCCCCACCACGGCTGGCTAAGCTCCCTCCTAACTGAAAATACTGAGTCTGCAACAGGATAGGATGGCCCAGGGTTGAAATAATATCAGCTTGGACCAAGTCTGACTCCGGAGATGCCAGGCACGTGGTCCAGTTCAGATTTAGTAGAAGAATTCACCAAGCTAAACCCATGGCGGGTTCTCAGAGCATCTCTAAGTGTGCTTCCAAGTGAGGAAGAACTAAAAATTCTGGAAAGGGTTTTAAAAAAAAGATAGAGAAAACACAAATAAAAATTATAAAATTTTCATTTCCCTCAGAGTAGATGGTGAGAGGCTTGCAAGCTTCATGCTTTGATCCCAACATGACTTTCACTTGGCTATCAGTAAATATTTACCAATAATCTGCTTTGTTCTCCATGAGACTCTACTCAAGGTTCAAGGAGAAGCAAAGACTCTCAGAGGTAAAAGGGGACCCCAAAGATCACCTCATCCAATCACCCACTGGTTACCTAAATTTTCCAACAATTTGATGGGTGGCCAGCCAACCATGTTTCTGACATTGTTCTGACACACTTCCCGTGACAGGGAACTCACCATGTCAGAAGGCGTCCTGGGCCTCTGCACACTGCTCTGTGCAGACATCACTGAATAGAAATAACCGACCGGACTCTGGTCCGCGTGGAGTTTGGCTCTACGCCTCAGGGCCTCCCAACAACAGGAGAGTGACGCCCCTTCCGCTAGATGTCTCCCATCATGGGTGCAGACCCCACCTTGCTCTCGTATTTGTTTGGCTCAACGATGCCTTTAGAGAATGTCACCTCCATTTTTTTCCACAAATAACAGGGTTTCCCATCTTTTCATCTTTTCAATCTTGCTTCCCTATTTTTAACTACTACAAAGTTACAGGTCAAAACCTAAAGAGCGTTATTTCTTCCATGCCACTTTTTCTTTTAAAAATTCTTTTTAAAGAGGAACTTTCACCCAGTCTAGGGCATCCAGATGTTCTATAACCTCTCCTGCCGGTCCTTCCAGCCATGTCCTCTAACACCGCCCCACATCCCCCATCCCCATGGGCAGCAGAGGTTCTCCTCGAGCCAGGAAATGCTGCTTCCTCCGCCCCACCATCACCCTCCCCCATCCCAGCTCAGATGTTGCTTCTCGCCTCTCCAGTACACCTTCCCAACATCTGTGCCCTGTCATCCTCCCCTGCCAGAGAGCGACTCCCTCCACGGTCCCCGCAGCACTTGCCCCACTGAAAGGGAACTGCTTCTTTGCATCTCTCTCCCACTGACAGGGAACTGCTGGCTTGGGGACCACTTCTCCTTTTCCATCTTCCAGCATCTACTGTCCTTCTTGCGTAGGGCAGACCCACCATTTTTGCTGAATAACTTGTTTCTGTCTCTGCTAGTTCAAGTGTGCCAGGTGTGTGTTGGCTGTGAACTTGCTGGTTGTGTTCCTTTAAGACATGTCGAGTAAATTGCCTGGCATAAAGTGGTTTGTGTAGAAATAGAAACTTTGTTAAGCAACATGTTCAGATGCTAATCTTACCTAAGCCCAGGAGAGCATTTCTCAACATGGATTTCTAAGAAGAAAGCTATGGTGACGGTTCAGATTATAAAATCAGTTCGCAGAAGCCAGTCACAGTTGTAACCATCAGTAAAACTGGTGCAGGGTCTCTAAACACAGCCCCATCAGGAGTGCTTTTGTTGTGGAGTTTAATCACATTAATAAAATTAAGACTCCAGCACTATCTATTACACATTAGATAAAACAAGCAAGTTTCTTATCATTAAAAACATGATGCCAAAATCTCGGCTCACAGGAAGATGAATTACACATACTCTTCCCTGTTCTTCCTGCTAAATCCAACAAAAAACCCGGACATTAAGTGTAATGTTAAGAGACAGAACGAGAGACTCTGAAAGGTGGAGAGGAGGCAAGCTAGGGAACTCACAAGCCAAATAACAAAACTATGAGTCCTTGGACTTGACCCTGCCCCTGCCCATGCCTGGCGTTAAGAAAGCCAGCGAACTGGAAACACCAATGGACACACACAAAAGCAACCCCAACAAATGCCTGCTCTGTCGAGCCAAAGGGCAGGAAAGGTCAACATAGCAAGCAGAGCACCATTAGACAATAACTGCCTGACTCTACCCAAATGCCATAGAAAAAACAGTGGCCCCACCCCTACCCACACCAATGACCGAATGAAGAGCCCAGACTTCTACCCTCACTAGGCTAGAAGGAGGCGCCCCAACGCCCTGTCCACATGGTGTCAGAGAAGAGTGCGTAGACAGCCAGGACATTCATCTTCACCGGGCAGTACCTCTACCACTCCCTGGACACCAGGAGTCAGAGGAGGCCGCCTGGGAAGGCTGGATTCCCTCCCTGCTTCGGTAGTCCCCACGGAGAATGGGGTCAGGACCCGCACCAGAGCCGGGCAGGAATGCGGCCAGGGCCTCCCCTAGCACCTATGGCATCACTCGAGCTCTCAGAGTCCTCGTGTCATTGTCTGTTGAAGAATCTCCCGAGCAACTAGTTACACTCGGAGGGGAGAACCGGAGGAGTGAGTATGCACCATCGCCTTCTGGAACTGAAGAGCCAGCATATATTCTGATGCCCACTCTGTACAAGGCACTGCCTCTGCTTCCACAGCTAACCAGACAGAAGCAGATCCCCAGGGGATTTCTGAATGCCTAGACCATGCGGATCGGTTGCCTCTACTACAAGGCCATCTGTGTTTCTCAGTGGAACCCTTGAGAAAGATCAAGGAGCAATGGAGCCCAAAAAGTGAATGTTCCTTTAATCCACAGTTCCAAGGTGGCCCCTACTTTCATCACGGGATGAAGTTTCCTCTGTATTACCTAGTCACTAACTGGATCAGACTTGGAGCCCCCCTCTCCTCGGTGCTGCCCTCCATCTCTTGCTAAGCTTCTTTCTGCCTCCTGTCCTTCCAGCTCAGTAGGCCCACCTTTGCAGCTCTCTTCCCTCCTGCCTTGCTGTCAGCCTGCTACTTGTCCCTCTGACTTCGGGGACCTACTTTCGGAAGGCTCCTCCTTTCAATCCTTACTGAGTATTTGCTGAGGATCAGGGAAATTACATAACCGAGATCATTTTTATTGTGTCTAAATTAACATTAAGTTAACTCTGAGGAGCACCTAACAGATTTGTGTGTTACTAGCCGGAGCTTGGGTACATGGGAGTTTTGATAATATTTTGGCAGCTCAGCAGCTATTTTCACCACATCCTTGTTGTTGGGTGCATTCCAGATGATCCAGGCTGCTAGAAAAGTGGCCTCTAAATAAATGAAGTGTTTTTGCATTTGTTTGGTAAACAGCCCCCGACCCCAAACAACACCTAACAGTTTTAAGCTCATGACTAAGGCCCCATAAGTCTTTTTTTTTGGGTAATGTACACAAAAGTGAAGATATATTTTTTCCTACTTTTCCATTACAAGAAAACAGCTGAAAGGATATTTTACAACACTCTCCAAAAGAAATTGTTTCTGTGCCAAAATCAAACATGAGACACTTCAACCCAAAATAAAATCTGACATTGCCACGGGTACCTTAATTATAACTCATCTACAAGAAAACTGTTTGAAGGCAAAAGGGGGTTTTCAGTTGAGTTTTGTTGGAAATTAAGTCCAATAATGACCATTAACTACGTACTAGTTAACACCATTTCTAACATGTAGAACACTCCTATTGTGGACCCAAATTTTAACGACAAGGCCCTGTGCCAGGGGCCTTCCATCAGCCAGAAGGAAACCTGGAAGGCCACACCACAGGCCCTGGAAGTAGGCCTAACTGGTAAATGGACATGTGGGACTTAATGGGACAAAAATAAGAGACTGCCAAATACTTGTAAATTCACTTGTTTGGACCCAACATGGGTCCCTGAAATAATCACGTACCGATTTCCTAGGGGCCTTTGGCAGAGGTTATGAAATCTTTATTAACGGCACACAGATCAAGACTGAACAAACCTCCTCTCTGTCTCCCTCTGATGCACAATAAAAGTGTTTCTTAGTCAAGTCAGTAGCCCCTTCTAAATACACTGATTAACTAAGCCTGAGCTGTCCAGATATTATCTGACCCATTTCCTACCTTGCCACCAAATGAGGTGGGCAACTACACCATCCTGAGGCCCTGCGACACTGCTCGGGCTCATCCTGGTCTCCGTCCCCAGGGCTCCGAGAAGGATGCTTCTTAAGGAAATGGGCTTAAGGCACCGTCAGTTCCACGGACTCTGTCCTTCCATGGTGTATGTGGCCTGGTACCAGCCTGAGCAGTGACCGCGGTCCAAGAGCTTCTGTGTCTGGCAGCATTGAGTTTACACATGTGTGTGTTTGTGTGTGCATGAGTGTGCAGAGGTTGTTCCCAAACAGGAATACCTTTGCAGGCACTTTTTTCTTGACCAGCTCTCAAGACTCTAAACAGCCTCTTAAAAGTGCCCTCACATCTGATCTGATCCATCCAGTTCCTCCTTCTCATGCCAACCAGATGGGTTCTTCTGAAACCCCAAAACCAAGGAGGGCTACATGTCCCCTCATCAAAAGAGTCTGGGGTCTCACTGCCTCCCTGCCTAGAATGGGGGTCTGGACCCACCATCTACCTCAAAGCCTCATTGCCCACACTCCTCTCTCCCTTTACAACACTCAGAAAACACCCATTACCTTTCAACACTCAGTTAAGACTCCTATCCTCTATAAAATTTTTCCCAAACTGTCCATCCACCTCCCCACCTCAACAAGCAGAAATGACACATCATATATTTTTGTAATTATTATAATCTTACATGCAGGTCTTTCTCTAGTGGATGAAATAGAGAAAATGCGATCTCTGAAAAATATCTTTGTATGCCCAGCCTTTCCCCCAAATACCTGGCACAGAACACTCACCAAATGTTTGACAAGCAAATGAATGTATCTTTCAGCCGACAAAGAATTCCAAGCCCTTTCTGGAATAAAGGGTACATTAAAAAGAAAAGTGCTTGAGCACTTTTGATGTGGGGACCTCCCACATCAGGGAAGTGTGTAGCTGAGGGGGCACAGTGCTGTACCTCCCCACCATGTGAATACCAACCACACAGAGAGAGGGTGCTCGTGGCCAGCAAAAACCAGTAGAGAAAGGCCCAGAGCCATGGCCAGCTTCTCCCTTCAACCTGCCCTAGCCTGGGGGAATGGGATGCTAAGAGAGGCAGAAGGAAGAGGAGATAAGAGCAGATCTTACTTGCACCCCGGCCCAGTGATGGTCCCCAGAGCCTGACCCAGGCCTATACTGCAGGAAGGGACATGTGGAGAGCCTTTTCACATCTCGCTTTTTTCCTGACCCTCTCTTAGGCTCTCGCACCCTTCTAACACCTACTCTCAGAAAAGTATCTGAGAATAAACTAGCCAGAGCATGCATACCTACCATACCATACCTGTCTCATCCCAGCTCTCTAGAGATGACAATAAGGTATGCTTTATAAAAGAAAACAATTCTCACAAATAAAAGGGCAGGGGTGCTCAAAGGACCAGAAACTTACAAGACCCCCTGAGAGATGAGATCAGAGACCACATAGAGTGTGCATGCTCACCCCACCCCCTGGCCTATCCCCACCATGCCCCCATCACTAGACTATAGCAAAGAAGATACAGCATTCAGGCAACCTCGAAGACAAAACTGGAAAACACATCCACGAAGGGACAAGTATTCAAAGAAAACGATCATCATGAGTGATGATCATCAAGTATTAAAGAAAATGATCATCATGAACTCATGAGTGGAAGAATAAGTTCTCCAGAAAAAGAATTCAGAGGAAGCAGAAGACCTAAAAAGAAATATAACTAACTTTATGGCAATTGTATGTACACATTCTTCCACAGAAATTTTTAAAATTCTAAGTAAAAACTACCAAAAAGAGCACAAGCGAAATCTTCCAGACATAAGACAAATAGGCTTTATTAAAGGGGAATGGCACAGAAAATTTTGTACCCAACCAAACTATCATTCAAGTGTGAAGGGGGAAAAATAATTCCAGTTACATCATGGTAAATTGGATTGTTGTTCCCAGTTCTTCACTGCCTTTCTTGGCTCTGGTACCTTGAAGTACCTCCCAGCACAGAAAGAGGAAGGTATACCTCCCCACTCCATTAGCTTTGGGCTTAGCCATGTGACTTACTTTGACCAATGACAGGTAAGCAAAACCTTGGGATGTGTTTGCTTGCTGTAGCACAGCCTCTCAAGCTCCTCTGATTTGCCATGAGAACAGTATGCTCCAGGGAGCTCCTTCTCCCATAATAAAATGCATGGAGCTGATCCAAATCCAACTCACAGCTGGAGCCAAGCCCAGCCAAGCCTAACCAAAAGGAGCCAAACCCCCACTAAGCCACAGACCCACAAGCAAGCAAAATATATGTTTGTCACCATAAGTCACAAGACCATGGGTAAATTGCTATGTAGCATTAATGCAGCAACATCTAATTAATAGACAAACACAGAAAGTTTACTGAATTATTGAGGCCCCTTTTCTGAAAGAATTACCCGAAGATATCCTTTAGCAAAAAAATACAGTACAATCCAAGAGGCAAGGAACAACAACCGGAAAAAAAAAAAAAAGTAGTAAGAAAATAAAACAGGGGCGCCTGGGTGGCTCAGTCAGTTAAGCATCTGTCTTTAGCTCAAGTCATGATCCCAAGGTCCTGGGATGGAGCCCCACATTGGACTCCCTGCTCAGCAGGGAGCATGCTTTTCCTTCTCCCTCTTTCCCTCCCCCTGGCTTGTGCTCACACACGCTCTCTCTCTCTCTCAAGTAAATAAATAAAAACTTTTTTGAAGAAAGCATATAATTAGTTATATAAGTATTGGTTATAAGAAAAAATTAACAATCATCTTTTTTTAAGATTTCTTTATTCATTTTATAGAGAGCACAAGCAGGATGAGGGGCCGAGGGAGAAGAGGAGAGAGAGAATTCCAAGCAGACACCCCACTGAGCATGGAGCCAGACTTGAGGCTTGATCCCACAACCCTGAGATCATGACCTGAGCCAAAATCAAAAGTTGGACGCAACCGACGGAGCTACCCAGGCACTCCCCCCAAATTAATAATAATCTTGATGACTGTTCCAGATGATCTCCAACTGAGCAGTGGCGATGGCAGGGAAGGAAATCAAGGTTCTCATCTTGTTCAAATGGTACGAGAGAGCATGAGGAGTGTAATGCACTCAAATCAAATGGGGGAGAATATGTGTAAATTAAAGTTTTAAGGGTAATTACTAGAAAACTGTGGATGTATTACTTTCAATTAGAATTAAAAAAAGCAAGAAAATTGAAGACAATAATCCAACAAAAGGCAAGAAAGATTTTTTTTAAGAAAAAATTAAAAAGGACAATAGGCAGCATTTTACAGATAAAACATAGGATAATATGGCAGGAATGAATTCAAACACGTAAGTAACCAGTAAAATTTCAAGGCTAAATTCTTCGCTAAAAGCAGAAAATCTAAAAATTTTGAGGATGCTCCTAAAACAAAATAATGCAAAAAGGTCTCAAAAAAAAAAAAAATATCAGGCAAACACTAATAGATACTGAATCGGTATCACTTCCAGACAATAGAATTCCAAGATGAAAGCACCAAAGAGGATAAAATATATATATATTGAATAAAAAGTGGAATCTATAGAACAGTCATCAACCTCCTATAGAACTGGTCCATCTATAGGTCCAACCGACCTATAGAACTGGTCCATCAACCAGTGATGCACCTGACCACTAATTCCAAAGTACCGGATGCAAAGACTGACAGAAAGGCAAAAAACGGACACATCCCCCTCACAATGGATACATTAACAGGCCTCTTCCCAAACTTAACAGATCAAGGTGAGCCCAAAAAGGGAGGATCTAGAAGATACAAATATATAATAGACAGGACGATTTAGTAGAGATCTCTGTACCCCACAAATAGAAATTCACATTCATTTCAAACACACGAAACCCTCACAAATACCGGCCACTACCAGGCTTCAAAGATAATCTCAACAGGTTTCTCAAAGCAGAAATCTCACAGGGCCCCTTCACTGAACACAATTCCATAAAATATGAATGAACAGCAAAAGAATAGCCAAAAACCCAAGTCATCTTTAAAACCAGCTGAGAAAAACAGACACAGCAAATAATTCACTTTCTCCACCTAGGCCGCTGCTCTTGACGTCTCCCACTGCTCAGTGTTCTCTCTCTCCAGACAGAACTTCTTCCCTCCTAGCATGGCCATCTCTTGGGATTTGCTTAGATGACTGGATATGAATATTTTTAGGCAACAACCCTGCTGGGCGCCTGGGTGGCTCAGTGGGCTAAAGCCTCTGCCTTCGGCTCAGGTCATGATCTCAGGGTCCTGGGAT
>CM053610.1:86802615-86817806 GCA_028646535.1 Procyon lotor | reverse complement strand
ACGGTTGTGCTGACTGGCCCAAGTACCTTTTGAACATCTTACTGTGTGTGTGGTCTGGTTATGCGATCCTCTAGAACTTTTTGGTTTTAGGTTTTGGCAAACTTGACATAAACTAACAGCTCCAACAGGAACTGGCACCGCAAGGTGCCACTTAAGAAAGGGTTAAACCAAAGTCCACTCCCCAGGGCCCCCTTCCCATGGGAGATCTCATCTACTGGCTTCCACAAATCTTTAAAAATCTCTTCTTTAAAAAGTCAAGCAAACCATGCATAAATCTAAAATAAAAATCTTCGCTTAATGGGGGGGAAATTAAAGTCTTTAATAGGTGGTGTGGTTTCTTTTACTATCTGAGGAAGATCAAGATGACAAACATCACAAAAGTTATGATCTGACACAAAGAAGGCACAATCTCTGACATTTCTTTGCCACTAATTCTCAGAATTCTGAAATGGATTAGCAATCGTTATAATAAACCAGGGTTTTTCAGAATATTACCTACTGACTTGCAAAAGGGGTTTCACCCTATGTTAATCCCTCAATGACTTTTCGTTTTTCATATTTGGTGTTATTTCCTCCTTTTGCAGAGAGCAGTCATGACACAGCAACCGTGACCCTGGGAGGGACCTTCATTTCCTATGAAGACTCATACTCTGGCCCCACCAGATCGCTGTCATTGGTCTCCAAAGGAAACATCTCTTTTTATTTAAAAGAAGTAAATCTGCCAATTTTTGTGAAACGTGGGCAATCCTGGAAACGAAGAAACTTTGAGCCCAGCAAAGAACAAATTAGGAAAGAGTTCCTAAAAGGGTGTTACAGTTCTTCCATGAGGCCCGTGCTGGAAACGCCAGCAGGGAACTGCGGGAGCATCAGAAGAAATGATTTTTGCACTTACATGTTTCCTGGGATTCCTGAAGTAAAGAGAGAGATCAGTCTGACTTGTGATCAAACACCTGCAGGCCCAGAGGAAAGGAGGAAGCAGACATGAAGTATGTCCCATGTCTCAGAGGCCGCAGAAAGACTGAAGTATGTCCCATGTCTCAGAGGCTGCAGAAAGTACGTCACCATGTACTGAGTTTGGCGCTCTGCTCAGCCCACCACATGTACCATCTCACTTATCCACCGCAGTGCGGTAAGCCCCCAATATGCAGATGGAGAAACAGAGGCCCAGATAGAGTTAGTGAACCCTGAGGTCTAGATGTGAAGCTGGTGGCCAGAGACAATCACATGTAGGTGCTGTTATGATCCTTGTCACTGATTATCAAGGGTCACTCACGTGGACAGGGTAGACACGAGGTTGAAATCCACACTGTCGTTGCCCCAGAGGAAAAGAGTTTGAGGAAGGTGGATGCAGGAAACGGCTGCCACTGAGAGGACTTTCTACTTGAGAAGTAAGTGACAGTCAGCCACCAGTTCATCCCAAGTAGGCTGGGTGGATGGGGCAGACAGGGTCTCATAGGCCGTCCAGGGACCAGAAGAAGGAAAATGCAAGAAGCCGAAAGAGGAACTGGTGCTGCTGAGGGCTGCCAACAAGGGGCTGGGTGAGCTCTGCTGGGTGAGCAGACAAGGGCCACACCTGCACACAACCCTATCCCAAACAAGCAGGCCTTCCTCTGGTGCAGGGACCCGCTTGCCTTCTAAGTACAAGGGGTCTGGTACCCAGAGCAGGAAAGCAGGGCACAGAGGGAACGAGGAGGAGTGGAAGCAGAGGAGGGGAGCTGAGCCAAGCAGCTTCCTCCCTTCCCCCCTAAGTTAGCAACTCGCAAGCAAGGAAGAACCGGTGAGCAGTTCTGGCTCCTTTCTTTTAAAAGCAATCTCTTTTGGGTGGCTCAGTCTGTTAAGCGTCTGCCTTCGGCTCAGGTCATGATCCCAGGGTCCTGGGATCGAGTACCAACGCTCAGCTGGGAGCCTGCTTCTCCCTCTCCCTACCGCTCCCCCTGCTTGTATTCTATTTCTCTAACAAATAAATAAATAAATAAATAAATAAATAAATAAATAAATAAATAAAATATTTTTTAAAAAAACAATCTCTTTCCCACCATCATGTATCAACTCCCTCTTTAGAAGAGAAAGAAGTTTCCACTTAATGAGAAGACTGGGAGGTGGAGCTCCTGCTGTCACAGAAGTAACACAGAGACATCATTCTCCCCTCCGTGACACACTGAGTGCCCACCACATACCAGGCCTTGCACTGGGGAGCATGGGGAGGGGAGGCAGGCAGCACACGAGGACAGCCATGCAGCTGTGTGACACGGCACAGGTGAGGACTGTGAGCTGTGGGGGGCACAGGAAAGTCTGACCTGAGCTAGAGCAGGCAGCCAATGCTGTCTCCTTAGCCTCAGACGTGAGGAGACTGTAGAGAAAACCTTATAAATGAGGCAAGTCTCTTCTCTCTGGAAGCCCTCAGACGAGCTGAGAAGCCACCAAGATGACTGATTGCAGAGTTCCGTGCAGAGAGCTACTTCGTCTCCAGATGACTGGCCCCACACCAGTGCCCTCTTGTACAAGGGAAGAAAAGGGCCCACAGAGCATTTCAGGGACCTGCACAGGAAAACTGGATGATGGCCAGCTTGAAAGCCGAAGCCCACCTATCTGCAATTTGGCCTGATCCTCAATGGGGTCTAATTCTTCCATCCAACCATTCATTCGTTCACTGAAATACTTATGAAACATTTACAGAAACACTTACAGAGCACTAGTTATTTACAAGAACTGAACTTGGCTCCTATGTCTCCAGAACTACAGGATGTAATGTTCGCATGGAAATAAACTTTACTCGTGCTATTTCAAACTTCCTAGTCATTAGAAGTGTTGCAATGCTTTTGTCATTTGGCGGATGTCTCTACTTTGATCTCAGTCTGATCACCTCCCTGTGACAGGATCCAGGGGAGAATGTGTGGAGCCCTGACATCATCTTCTATGGTCTATCACAGTAAACTTACAGAAAACCAAAGACAAAAACATTCTGAAAGCAGCCAGAGCGGGGAAGACGTAGGACTTTCAAAGTCCGAACAAGGAAACCAACGGTGACTTTTCTAATGGAATCAAGGGAATGATTTTTTGAGTCCTGGGGGAAAAAATAGCTTACAACCGAGAATTCTATACCCAGTGAAATATTTTTCAAAGCTCTAGGCACAATAAATATGCTTTCAGACCCCAAGTCCCTACAACAGAAACCTGAGAGTGTGCATCAAAACAAAACCCACAATGAATGAAATACTAAAGGAAATTCTTCAGTGAAAGGAAAATGTTTCCCCACAAAAAGAAAAAAGAAAACCACAGAAACAAAGAAGAACAAGGAAAAAGGCATACTGTAGGTAAATGTAAACAAATATTAATTGTACCAGATAACAATGACAATTTATGGAAATTAAAATATATATGGAATTAAAATTCCTGATACTGTAATAGGCATAAGAGGGGGAGTAAACAGAATTAAAGTGTTTAAGGTAATAACATTATCTGAGAAATAATAAAAATATTCATTTATATTCAAGCATAAAAGGCCAAAATAAACAGACTAATGGCAAGGGGGAAATTGGGTAACAAAAATACTTGATTCCCACAAAAGGAGGCAAGAAGGGAGAGGAAAAGAAACATAAAAACAGATGACACAAGTAAAAAACAAACTTCAAGATGGTGATGTTATACAAGATAGAAATAAAACAAATGTTCCAATTAAAAGCCTGAGGTAACATCCACAAAAATGGATGTGTAAGAAACTCGAAAGTTTGACCCTCCATAAAAGCAACTGAACAACTGGCAAAATTTATCAAAATCAACTTATTCAGAACTCTGGAAATTAACCAAAGGCTTACAATAATCCAGGAAGCTTTTAGTCAAGAAAAATCAACTAAATCTTATGAAGAAAAGAAATAAAAGGTATCCTACTGGGAAAGAAAGAAAATTGTCTCTATCTGCAGGTGACATGATCTTATATAAATCCTAAAGAATCAACAAAATCTACTAAAGCTAATAAACAAGTTCAGCAAAGTTATAGGATACACAGTTGATACCCAAAAAGCAGTTGTATTTTTATATACTAGCAATGAACATTTAAAAATGAAATTAAGAAAATATCCCATTTACAGTAGTATTAAAAAGAAAAACTACAAAAGAAAAAAAAACAAAAAAGCATAAAACTTGAACTTGGAAAACTATAAAACTTTCTTGGACAAAATTAAAGATCTAAATAATGGAAAGATATCCCACATTCATGTATAGTAAGACCTAATGTTGTTAACACGGCAATGCTCCCAAAGTTCATTTGAAGATTCAATGTGATTCCTACCAAAATTCCAACTGCTTTTTACCAGAAATAAACAAATTGATCCTCAAATTCATCAGGAATTACAAAAAGATCCTAAGTAGCCAACACAATCTTGAAAAAGAAGGACAAGTTTGGAAGGCTCACACTTTCAGATTTCAAAATCTATGTAAGCCTACAATAAGATATAGTAACCAAGACAGTGTGGTACTGGTATAGGAACAGGCATATAGACAGAATGATCAGTGGACTAGAACTGAGATTCCAGAAATAAACTCTACAATTCCAGTAGCATTGTAAGCCCAAATGAGAAAGGTAAAACAATAAAGTTTCCATAAGATTGCACAAAAAGTGAAAAAGCAAACCACACAGTAGGAGAAGGTAGCTGTAGCAAATATATCCAGCAAAGGACTCCTATCCAGGACATACGAAGAAAATCTTACATTCAGATAAAGACTAACAACCCAACTTAAAAATTAAGCAAATAATGTAAACAGGCATTTCACAAAATGAGATATCCAAATGGCCAACACACATCTAAAAAGGCACAAAATCAAAGGTTTAATCATGAGAGAAATGCAAACTGAAGCCACAATGAGATACCACTACACACAGTCCAAAAGTAAACTAATTACTTAACCAACACCGAGTGTTGGTCAGTACGTTCTGCAGAGGAAAGCTCATATACTGCTAGTGGGGATGTAATTTGTTCAGCCGTCTGAACAACCGTTAGGCAATATTCACTGAAGCTGAAGGTAAAACATACTTTGTGGCCCATCAATTTCAGTCCCTGACACATACCCAACAGAGATGCCTACATACATTCACCAAAAGATAGGCTCATGGCACTGCTGTTCATGACAGCCCAAAACGGAAAAGAACTCAGGTGTCCATGGGAGGAGAACGAATGGATGAGTGGGTAGACTGCATGAGAAACACATACAGTGGCGCTCTAGACAGCAACAGGAAAGACAGAACTGCCATTGTCGACAACGCAGAGGAATTTCACTAAGTATTAAGCAAAGGAAGCCAAGCTCAAGACTACATTCTGCACGGTTCCGGTTATCCAGAATGTAATGAAACGGGCAACATGAATGTGTTGTGAGGGAAGGGGGGGGGCTGATGTCTGGGAGGGACACGAAGAAGACATATTAGATGCCAATAAGGCTCAACGTCTCTCTCTAGGTGGGGGTGTGTTGCCCCTGCAGCAAATTTGCACGCTGCACTCACGGTTCCCCTCGCACGTTCTCCTTAAACTGTAAGGTTTGCCAGAAAAGCGCTGGAGAGGCCATCCAGACACCGCCAGGAGGAGGGTGAGCAGAAGCCAGTGCAGGTGAGAGTGAGGCTGAGCAGAACCCGAGAGCAAAGTCACAAGGCAAGACCGAGATTCGCCTCTCATCAGCCTTGCCAGCGGGGATCCCGGGCCGGTCCCACTGAGATGGGGCAGCTGCTTCCCGGAGGATCAGAGACAGACCATTTAGGAGGCCTGACTCCATCCACATGGGATACTTTATCTCCTTTGCCTCCTCCCCATGGTTTTGAACCATATCCAACTCATTTTTTTCTGATAGCACAAGAGGAAGGAATGTGCACACATGAAACCGACTCCAAGTGTCTCTGAGGATGACCAGGGGGAAATACCAGACAGCTTTCAGAAGGCAGGTGAGCCACACCGAAACTCAGCCCCCGATTCTGTGGCTGCTTGGAAGCGCTACCATGTCGACAGCACTGCTAGGGAGCACTGCTGAGAGGACCCCACGTGCCAGGCAGTGTTTGCCACACTTTCTGTGTGTTATTAACTTGCGCAACTCCCCCCCCCCCCCAGGGAGCCTAGGATGCACAGTTTACCATCATTATCCCCAATTCACAGAGGAGAATACTGAGGTACGAAAACGTAGGCCCTGTGCTAAGCTTCCACCACCAACTACTAGTGGACCTGGGGTCTGACCCTCATGCTTCACCTCTACACTCTACCAGCTCCTGGTGACACGGGCCCGCGCCACCACTACAGACGCCCACGCTCAGCTTCTGCACTGCTAGGCTCATTTCTGGAGAAATGTTCCTCAGGGCTTCCAAGCCAGCACATGTAACCCAAGCACAGAGGACAAAACAGAGAAAGACGCTGCAGTTCTCTCTGATTCCTCCTGGGTGGCGTCGCATTGCTAATAAATGGACTAATGTCACACTTTCTGTGGAAACGACCACAAACACAAAATTTCACCACTTATAGTGATGCTACTTTCAAGAGGTGCACATTGGCTTTGGAAAGCTTTATTCAGTCCCAGCCACAAGTCCTCTTTGTTCTATAAAACTAAATTACCACCAGCCTTAGAAGAGGGTTTTTGGGGAGAACATCTTCAGACTGTGGTCAGCAGGTACAAAGAATCGCTTGTGTTGGGTTTCTACCACTACTCCAGGGGGTGCCCGTGGGACAGTGAAGCCACAACCACCTGAAGCAGCTCATAGAACATAGAACCGTCCCCCAACGTCCTGTCAGGAAGCCCTCCTCCCTCCTCTTTCTCTGGAGCATTCTAGAAGCCAGCTGACAAGGGCAAGGGTAGTTCACATGAGCATTCCTTGCGGTTTCTTAGCACTGGAACATGGGGACACAGATGTAAAGTGGCCCAGGGATCCCCTCTCAATCACCAGACCCAGAACTGTTCCAAGCTGGGACAGTCTGCATTCGGAGATAGCTGCTTCTTTTCCAAAACAGACCTCATCTTTATCGTTTATGGGGATTTCCAAGAGACCAGCTTTCAACAGTGGTAAAGAAATGAAAGCACAGTTTGGCACATCTTTGAGATCGGCTGCGCTGTGGTTGGTAATCCTGTTAGCTTCTAGCACACCATCTATTAAATGCTACTCCCAAGTCACCTACAGTCACCCTGAATTTGCAACTAATGGAAACGACTCCCTCAAAATGCGTGGTCGCAAAGGGAATGGCTGCTTTTCATGCTAAGCTGAAAGTCCTCAATGGCACTGGGGCAACCAGGAAATAAAAGGGGATAAAATGGTTGCTGAGTGTGCGGGGCTGGTGATGCTATGCCCGCCGTGATGCTATGCCTGCCATAGGTGATGCTTTGATCATCTTCCCAGAGAGGGGAAGATGGGTCTCCCCTGTCGGCGCACATGCACAGTCCTCTCCAGATGGCGTCTAGAAAACTCCACATCTCAACCACTGCAATAAAACGCTCTGTACAAGTGGCAAACACCGTCCGAAACAATGCAAGATGTAAAACATTCCCATTTCAAATACCTGGTTCTAGCGACTGTGATACTCCATCCGATGCACACATACTGCTCTGGGGTGTCCGAGCCCCTAATCTAGTTAGAGTCTGACGCCTGCGTCCCACACTGGGAATGTTCTAGCTACCCTGACTCCTAAGCCAGCAAAAGGAAGGCAAATCACATTCTCATTTTTGCAAGTTACTGCCCACACCCCCTGCTCCAGTGCTGGAGACCAGGACACACAGCCAGTTCTCAGGGAAACTGTGGAAACATCATCCGGAGAGTTGGGTGTCTGCTTGGACTGCCTGCCCTCAGACAGTGCCCCTGAAGGCCCTGCCTAGAAGCAGGGGGCTGGGGGCTCTGTGCCCACTGACCAGCCACCCAGGGAGCAGAGAGAGCGCCTGAGCCTATTCCCAGCATCGCTGCTCACAGCTGGGGGACCTCAAAGAGGTTGCTCGGCCTCTCTGAACCTCCCGTTTCTCTCCTATAAACCTGGCTACTTAGATCAACCGACTGCGTTGTTGCGTGATTTAAGTAAATTAGCATAATGAGCCTCGTTCAGTAACGAGCACAGACACCGCTCCTACCTGCTGTGGAGATATGGCCAGAACCTGCCCAGGGATGTTTCTATCAACAGCCCTGCACCGGCTCAACCCCTAGCCTGCACCTCCACCTGCACTCCCACGGTCTCCAAAAAGGGAAACCACAGTTCTGGTACTTATTTTTGCTCAAAAATGGTGTTTCGGTGATCCTTTTCAATAAAGATGCAGCTAACTCTTACGCTTCAGAAAAAGAAAATAAGGCCCCGAACATGCACAGATGTGCTCTTTGCTGACCCTTGGCACAGCCCCCAGACCACTCTGCTTTATTTGGGGAGCGCCCAGTGTCCAAGGGTGCCACTTCACGGCATCTGCTGTTTCTTCCTAAGTAGACACTGGCTATCAGCCACAGACTTTTGTCACTGGCTGTCTCTCTGAACTGCCATCAACCGTTTGATTCTATTTTGCCCCAACTTTTGGGGAGTAAAAGTTCCATTTTTTTTTTTTAAGAACGGAAAGAAAAGTTAGTCAACGTAAGAGAACAGTTTTGAGTTTTTCCTGAAATCTGATCAATATATGCTACAAAATACATAAGGTCGTTAGAGTTTTCTACCAGAAGAGGAAAAAAAAAATCTAAGGATGCAACTCGCATGGTTCTTAAAGGAGTATTTCAAGCCCCTCACCTGCCTTGGGTCTTCAGTTGGTAAAGTTTACAAATATTATTGAAGACGAAACTTCTTTAAAAAAAAAAAAAAAAAAGACACCTGAGCTTTCTCCCTCTTTCTACTAGTGCTTTTCTACAGTGCTATGGATAAATCCCTCTCCCTAGAGATGCGCTGGGACTTTATTAGTTTTTTAAGCTGCTACCAACCGCCACGGCGTGTGCTTCTAGGGTTACCACCACACCAGCACTGGGCTTGGGGCCTCCCCAATACAGAGATGTTAGGGCCTGCCACCTCCAGGAAGGCACTCAGATTTCCACATGGCGTAGGCCAGTTCTGGCCCAGACCTTCACAGACAGCCTGCACGGACCACCACTTCTAGCTGGATTCATGTTTAATATTGGCAGGCAGGTGGGTAACGTCAGGGGACAAGGTTGGGGGTACGGTGTTGGGAAAACATGAGATAGGGAAGTAAGCCACTCAAGAGGCAAAATTAGGAAGGACAACGTCTTACTTTTGCAACCGTCTGTGCATTTAGCCTGCCTTCTAGTCAAGGTGACTCAATATTGCCATCTACTACACAGACAAGGAAGCATATGTGTGAGTCCCTGCTCCTCGCCAGCCACCTCGGTCTCCACAGAAAAGGACAACACATACAAGCAGTTTGCCCTGTATTTTCTGATTAAGGGTTAATAAAAGTAATGACTGAAAATTCCTCTGCCAAATCTGCAAAACGCAATCTCAGCCCCAAGACCAAATGGTTTCAATTCCCTGCTCCTTCTCCTCCCTCCTGCCTTCAAGATAATTCTGGCAGCCAAGCCATGCAGCAAGTAGGTTAGCAATCTTGAGTGCTCGGTCCTCCCACGGCCAACGGACAAACCTGCTCTGTTTTTCCCGGGATAACCTTGCCGTCGTTCTCACTTCTGTTCTCTGTCACCTTCTTTGAATGTTTCTTCATCTTATTATCAGCTACAGGGCAAAGGTCTAAATAGTTTCTTCTGGAAGGGCTGTCACTATGACTCCCAAGTTACTATGGGGCCACCCCTTATTCCTGGGCAGACAGTGACCAGGACACCCATGGCCAGCCCGGAGCCAGGCAGGGGAGGTGGTGTGCCTCTTATCCTAAAGACCGGGGGAGCTCTCTCTGGCTCCCTTTTTTTTTTTAAAGCTTTCCATATGTCTTATACCATATCAAGCCTGGTCTTTCCATTGGGACATCCCTACATCAGTCTTCAGTTGTTAATGAAGCCGACTCCTCTCCCCTCTCTTACTTAGCTTGCTCTCTCTCGTTCAGTGGACACAGATACAACTGGATTCCAACCTAGCTTCCCAGTGACCAGCTGAGAGACTCTGGAAAAGTTGCTCAGTCTCTGAGGTTCACTTTCTTTATCTGGCAAACAAGGATAATAAAGCTGTTATTTCTTTGAGTTGCTGCCAGGGAGAAATGAGACTGGGTGTGGTAAGTGCTGACACGGGCCTGCCATATAGTAAATGCTCAATAAACAGTGTCACTGGTTGGGAGAGTGGGGGATCATCCATTTCATGAAGGAGAAAACTGGAAAACAAAAGAATAAATGCCATCTGGTTGAACCCTCTCAGCTTACAATGAGGAACCAGAGCCCAGAAATCAGACATTTGTTTCCCAAGGGTACTGGGCATGCCCAGGTGCAGCGGGGGTTGAGGCCGCACCTCCTTACACCCTTACCCTCTCTGTTGACCAGGCTGTGCGAAGGCTCCTTTGCCAGAGGTCTCAGCAGTGACACTGCCTAGGTGAGGATGAAGTGAGAGAAAATCTGGTGTGACCTGACACACACTTTATGTCTAAGAGATGCTTCTGATCCCAATTACAATTCAACTTCCTAAGAACGAAATATGGCAAAGTATCTTCAGAGCTCATGTCTCTTACTAAGGAAGAGTGAGTGTAATCAAGACAATTATAATAACTTGAGAAAGGCCGTCAACGTCAAGCCGGTGGGCTACTGAGACAAGGGTACATCGCTCACAGTGCTGGGCGTGAGGTGTTTACAGAAGGACCAAAAGCTCATGGAAACGGGTCCTCAAGTGCCCTTGCTTCCCTAATCACAGTGAGGGCTGTCTTAGTGCTGGTGATCATCCTCATCGATCTCCAAACGATTTAGATTTTTAACCAAGACTATCTCTCAAGACAACAAATTCCAAATGTTGACCAAGTTATTTGTCCTAACGATACTTTATTAGACCTTTCAGGACTGCGGTGGAGAAGCATCAACAAGGTGGTGCTGGCGTCGTCCGTACCCAATGCCCTCACCGCCACTACCCTAAATCCTGCCATTTCTGGAACTCCTGCAGGGCTGGGCGATACACAAAGCCCCCACTGGTCTTCTCTACCAAATATGGATAACAACCCTCACAGGAGTCCTGTCACCATCCTCACCTTACCAATAAAGACTTCCAGGTGCTGGGGGCACCTGGGTGGCTCAGGTGGTTAAGCGTCTGCCTTCAGCTCAGGTCATCACCCTGGGGTCCTGGGATCAGGCCCCTTGTCAGGGCTCCCCACTCAGCGGGGAGCCCGCTTCTCCCCCTCCCTCTGCCACTCTCCCTGCTTGTGCTCTCTCACTCTCTCTTTCTCTCTGTCAAATAAATAAATAAAATCTTTTTAAAAAGACAAGACAGGACAAGACTGCCAGATTCGGAAAGGCCAGCGCCTTGCCTGGCACATGATTAGTTAGAACTCTTGGCCCCATCTGCCACGTCCAGGGAGGGAGTCTGGAGACTGAGTCCAGTCCAGTCTCGTGCTAATGATTTAATCAGTGTGCCTACATAATGAAATTCTAGACTGAACCTGATACCATGATGGGTCTCGAAGAGCTTCCTGGTTGGTGAGCACATGGATGTACTGGGTGCACTCTGATTCCCCCAGGACAGACACTTCTGCACCCCTACCCCCCGACCTTGCTGCCCTATGCATCTCATCATCTGGTTGATCACCTGTATCCTTTATAATAAAATGGTGATGGTAAGTATAGCACTTTGCTGAGCAATGCAATGAGAGTCACTCTAGCAAATTATGGAACCTGACCCCCAAACTGTAGCCAAGTCGGACAGAGCTGTGAACAGCCTGGTAAGCTGGGACTTAACAACTGAAATGGTGGGCAGTCCCGTGGAACTGAGCCCTTCAACTCGTAGGGTCTGCACTAATTCTGGGTAACATCAGACTGAACTGTAGGACAGTCAGCTGGTGTCAGAGAATTTGTGTTGGAATGGATGTGCCATCCAGTCTTCCCAGCCCCTGGATCAAGTGTCCCCATCCTGTGCCTGAGTGTCTACTTCGAGAGCTTCTCTGATCATACACCCGTCTTTCGATGCAACAACCAGTACCACACACCTTCACACCTTCTCCGGCTCAGGTACTTGCTGGCTGTGTTCAACATGGTACCAGATGGTTAAGAGAGGGGTGTTTGCTGGCTAACGTCAGTACCGAGGGCAGACAATCTAACAACTTCGAAAGACTCATCATCAATAACATGATGGGCAGAACACACGAGAACCTCTGTTCAGCAGTAGGTGTGCTGGCCATCACTGCTAGCATCATTAGTCACAAACTTTTACTGGATTACCTTCAAGATGAGCGCACACCGGTAATGGATTAGAAACACAGGAAGCCTGCTTCCATTTTGAAAACTTAGTGCACCCTGGACGCTCCCCTTCCGCTCTCACTGATGTTACCCACACGTCGTTGATGCAGCCAGCAGGGCCCTTAAATCAAGTTTCCCTTTCTCTCCTAAAACTAGAGGCCAGTGATGGGGGATTTTGTGTTCTTTCCACAAATCTGTTAGGAAGACACACAGCTTTATTTAAGACTATTTTTTTTTTTCTTTTGAAACCCAGCATGAGATTCTCTATCTTGTTCTCCCAACTCAACACAAAAAATTCCCCACGTCCCTAATGCTCCCTCCGTCTCTCCAACAAACTGAACTGAAGGTTCCTCCAACAAAAATACGGCACTGCAAGTTTACATTTCCAAATGACTTTCACACATGTAGTCCTTTCTTTCCAGAGCAGAAAAGCTACTGTGATCTCCCTTTTAAAATGTGAGAACACTGAAACCTCAAAAATGACAGCAAGCCCTTACTCTGCCTGGGCCATGGTCATTTCCATGCATTTCCCCACTTGCTCCTTTCAACACCCTAGGAAACCAGTGCTATCAGTGACCCAATTTACAGATGAGGAAACTGAGGTTCAAAGGAGCCAAAAAGATTACTTGGGACCACATAGCGAGTGAGCAGCTGAGCCAGGCTTTTTACCCCCAAGAGCACAAAGCCACGTCCATGCATTCTTGGGCGTCCATCTAGGGTGTAAGCTCAGAGATCTAAGGCCCACCCTGCCTGGTTCCCTTGAGATAACACAACAGAACTTGATCCAGTGATGTGAGGACACCTACACGTCTGTGTCAGCTTCTTCCCTCCTCCAGCACCTTCCTACTAATATTCTCCCTTATGAGGTTGATAGAGTCAAGGTCAATGGGCAGCAAGCATATTATTCTACTCACTCCTCAGACTCCTGAGCTCCCTCTTCTGCATCTCAAATCTCTCTCCTGACTTCTTGCTCCATTCCTTTTCCTGACTCTCCAGATGAGAGGATCACTCCTTCCCTGGCACCTCCCCATCCCTGAGGCCCACCTCATTCTTGCCCCTCTCCACTCAAGCCACACTCACCGCCATCTCTTCAACCACCATCTCCAGGTGGAAACTGCAAGTCTCCAGGGGTCAAGCTAAGGCCTTCAATGTGTCATGTGTTTGGCCAAATCACTGGATGCATAATATGAACCCAATAAATATTTGAGTCATAAACCCATAAATAGGAGTAACCAGTGGTTTAACTGAGTAAGGCACTAAAACCACGAAGAATAGCCAAATAAGAACTGTCACTATTGAAAGCAGGTGCTAAGCACTGAACATGATTTTATCTATGCAATCCTCACCAAAATGCTGAAGTAGATGCCATGATTATTCCCATTTTGCGATTGAGAGAATCAAGTTTTAGAGAGTTCAGGTGCTTTTTCCAAGATGACATAACTAGTAAATAGTACATCCATGACCCCAGCTGGGGGCCTGACTCCAACCCCGTGGCTTTCTCCCCAGTAATTCAGTGTGGCCTTGGTCAGTGTCCCTGCACTACTCAAGGTGCCCTCTATGAGAGAAGGGGATTGAAAGAGATGAGCTCCAAACTCTTTGCAACTCAAAAATGCTGAGGGCCCTGGGGACATGCATTCTGTCAAAGAAAATCAAAGAGCAGGAGATGGTGCTCATTCGGGGGTGCGGGGTGGCTAAAGGAATGGAAAAGGGAAGAACAAACTTCTCTCCTTGGGGATAATCATTTTTAAGCCTCGCTTTGCTTAGTTTGTGAAAACCAGTATGTGGTTTTGGCCAGAGAAAACATATGAGAGCAACAGACCAGCTTTGAACCACAGACACAGCAGCTGGAAGGTACCCGTAGTGTCCCACCTGGGCCCCAACTCCAGGCCAGGCTGAGGCCTTGACCACAAACCCTGCTGGTCTCTGGCTTCCTTTCTGGAGCTCCTCTTGCCCTGCCTAGAGCTTCTTCTTTCCCTGACTTCACTGCCAGCCTGTGGTTCCCAGGAGGCCCAGGGAGCACCCAGGCCCTCTCACCTAGCACCAGCTTCTCTTTCCCCTAGGTTTTGGTGCTAGAGAAGCCACAGCTGCCCCCTGCGGCTCTGAGAGTGATGAGGTCCCAGAGAGCCCATGAAAGGCAAAAGCACCTAGGTTTGCACTTCTCTCCAACAGAACGGAGACCAGGATGTCCTAAGCCCATTGAAGCTGCTATAACAGAATACCACAGAATACCACAGTTTGGGAGCAGATCTGGTATCTGGTAAGAATATTCTCCCTGCTTTGCAGAAGGCAAACCTTGCTATATCCTCACATGCCAGAAAGGGAGCAAAATCATGTTTCGGGGTCTCTTCTTAAAAGGGCACTAATCCCATTCATGAGGGCCCCGCCTGCATGACCTCATCATCTTCCACAGGCCCCACCCCCGCATACCATGGCGTTGGGAGTTTAGGTTTCACCGCAAGCATTTAGAGAGGACACAAACATCTAGTCCACAGCGAGCAGCAATCAGGCGATTTTTAGTGTTTACAGCCCTGACACTCGGCTTCTGGGTCGACCCAGAATCTGCCAGAGAAGGTGGAACAGACAGGACAAACCAGGAACCTCTGCGGAGCTCAGCCCTGATGGGAGCAAACCACTGACCCTCCCAGGACCAGCAACGAGGAAAGGGAGGCGTCAGAGAACTGCGTGTCCGCAGCCACCCCAGAAGGCCACCCCTGCCACACCTCATGTCTGGATTCATTCCCTAAAAAGCAAGGATTCTGTAGGCGGTACCCAGGACAAGGACACCAAGAGGACACTTGCACAAATGCTACTTACCAGTAGGGTAAACAGGAACTGGCTTCTCAGGTGCATCAGTGGCTTTGAGCAGCCCGGGAAACACGCAGTC
>CM053610.1:86789545-86802115 GCA_028646535.1 Procyon lotor | reverse complement strand
GACAGAGAGAGACACAGTGAGAGAGGGAACACAAGCAGAGGGAATGGTAGCGGGAGAAGCAGGCCTCCTGCTGAGCAGAGAGCCTGATGTGGGGCTCGATCCCAAGACCCTGGGATCATGACCTGAGCCGAAGGCAGACGCTTAAGGACTGAGCCACCCAGGTGCCCCTTGAATGTCCTTTTTTAATAAGGGCTGCCTTCCCTGGGAGTCTGGGAAGGGTTCCACATAGCCTTAGCTTAAAGCTTCCCTCTGCAGGAAAAGCCCCAGGGTCACACAAGAACATCAACAGCAAGAACAACTTAAGAGACATGACAGATGCACTAAGGAGACTTCCAAGGCAGAAAAAGGTGGAGAATTTGCATTCTAAAGAGATAGAGGGAAAGATGAAGTGGCTTAAGAAAGCCCCAAATACAACTGGCAAGAATGCAAATCCTGGGTAAGATTATGTGAGATTTTTACCTTTTTCTTGGTGCTTTGCTGATTTTCATAGTTTGAAAAGTGGGTATATATTGCTTGTATCACCAGAACATATAAGCCTAAAAAAAAAAAAAAACAACTACAAAGACCTATCAATTCGAAGTGAGTAAAGTAATTTTTGTGGCAGCAAGATTTCACCTATTTTTCATTCCTGACAATTTGATATAAAGTAGGAACTGGAACCCTCGTTACCTACATAGAACCAGGTGCAAAATTGCTCTGATGCAGCAAAGTAAGCCAAGCCAGTTCAAGTTCACAAGAACATTTTCCACCTACTGGAGATGCCCAGTGACAGAGCTCCAGCCATACGGGGGAAGAAATGGTCTCGGCTGTGTAATCACAGCGAGGGCGACCACATTCTGGGTTTGTTTGGTTTGTTGTTTTTTTTTTTAATATACATCTTTTTCGATTCTAAATCAGTGAATGCAAATGTGAGAATGTCAGCCTGTCTGAATGTCAGCCCTTTAAGAGTGAGGACAAGCCTCGGGAAAATTCCTGCTGGTAGTTCTGCTCTGAAATGGAGACCGACAGAAGCTTGGCCTTGGGCCTCGGTGGGTGGCTTACCAGCTGCTCCCGCAGCGCCCCTTTCACCCCCAAATCTAGTCCTTCGCTTCCCTTCTCCTAAGCAGTCAGGGCTCATTGGACAATGCCCCAAAGTGTGTGCTTTCCTTTTACCTGGTGATGCTGAGTCAGGGAGTGGGCAGGGGAGACAGGAAGCAGCAGCCTCCCCGGGTGGAGGGACCAGGACACCATTGCCTTGGAAAGTAACTGACAAGCCAAACGCGGTGTGATTCATTTGTACTAACACGAGCTGATCTGTGATATGCGAAGTGCTCATGTATTATTCATACAAATAACTGATCCACTGACTGCTTCTCACTGATGAGGCACCTGGCACGTGCAGACAGGCAGGCATCTGCCCCGTGGCACCCACGGGAAACCCTGGAGCAGAGGGGCGATTCCAGGCCCCATCTGCCAGGCTCTGAAGCAGTCACCTCTGAGCATCAAATGCAGATGCACAATACAAACACGAAGGCAAGAAGAAATACTGTAAACCTAATGACAACTTAATTACAAAGTGGGGGAGGAAAAAACCACCTTTGGGCTGTCTGTTTTATTTTCTGCTAGATCTCCAGGCTTCTCACACTTCCTGGCACAAGATATCTGCTCAATAAATACTTGGTGAATAAATGAATCAGTGAATAAAGTTGCCTGCAGAAATAATCGATGCCGTATAAATTATATTAAAGCACCGTGCAGTTAAAAGGACGAGTGGTCACAGTTAGGAGGACATCCAGCTACATGGACATGAGGATCAAAAACCACAGGTTCACATCTTCATTTTAAAAATCACAGCGATAATGGGGTGTCTGGGTGGCTCTTTCAGTTAAGTGTCTGCCTTCGGCTTGGATCGTGGTCCCAGGGTCCTGGGATTGAGCCCCGCATCAGGCTCCCTGCTCAGTGGAGGGCCTGCTTCTCCCTCTCTCTCTCTCTGCCTCTCCTCCTACTTGTGCGCTCTCTCTCTCTCTAACAAATAAGTAAAATCTTTAAAATAAATAAATAAGAATTTTGAATTTAAAAATAAATTTTTAAAAAAGACACTGCAGTACATGCTCTGCCGGAGAATGGAACTCGTCGCGCTAGGGGTAAAGGTGATGTGGGCATCTCCTAAGAGACAGGGTGGGGCACTGAGGCTTCGGAGGAGAGCAGGAGATGGCACTGTGGCCTCCCCAACTGGGAAAGAATCAACTTCTGGGATTATAAGCCCCCCAGTTTGTGGGAACTGGTTACAGCCACCCCAGGAAACAGATACAGGAGGAGATGGTCAGAGGGGAAAATTAGTAAGATGAGTGTTAGAAAGTATAACCGCCGTGGCTCCCCATAGCCCATCCCCGCCTCTCCTTAGCTCTGCACATATTTTGCAGCAGACGCTAACTCTCTCCAGCTGGTCGTCCCTGATACATCAAATACAGCAGGTCTGGAGCCTAAGGGGTGCATCCTCCAGCCACCCCGCTCTTCTGGGCTTTCCTTATCTTCTACCTCATCCATGGGCCCTGGTTGCAAGCTCTGCCATCAGGCCTGCCCCCTCTGTCCTCTGAACCCCGGCATCCAATCCACCTCCCAGTCCCTGACTCCTGCCTCCCAGGCTCCTTTCTCTGAAACGGGCCCCCTGCTCTCCTTCCTCCCCGTGGTGCTTCTGCGCCTCCCTGCGGATGGCACTTGAGATAGCTCAGATCGGGTCCCATCAGATTCAGCCCCAGCTGAAGCAGGCCTACCTGCTCGCTCCTTCCCCAACTCCCCCCACCCCCCACCTTCTGCCAAAAAGACGAGTCTAGGTAGATCCCTCCAGGGATGTACAATCAAGTACTTGACACGGATCTCTGAAACTACCCTGTACAACAACCCTAAATTCAGGCCCGGCCATTAACCTCCTCTGATAAGCAGAAGAACCAGGATTGAGGGAAGATGAACTTGCAGGTGGCAAAGAGGGGGTTAAAGGATTCCCCCAAAGTGAGCCAGTTCTTCAACTTGAAATTAAAGACGAAACACAGACTCTCCCAAAAATCAGCCATCTGGTCCCCCATTGAGACACCATAAATCATCGTGGTAATAGTGAAAAAGTAGTAATAAAAAACGATATTGGGCTGTTTGGAAACTGAGTTCAGCCTGCAGGTTTAGAAGTTGATCCGTGCAAATCCCATCACTGAGATGTCTTTGGAGTCTTGAAAGGCTGCTATCAAGCAGGTCAGAGCTCCCTGCTGACTGTCCTGGGGAGCACAGGGGAATGGGATGTCCCTCTGAGAGGTAGAACCCTTGTGCGAAAGGCTACCCCCAACATGTCTGGGCAACAACACTGCTGTACCCCTCTTATCTAAGCCACTGTCTATAGACAGAATGTGTCCCCTCCAAATTCATATATTGGATCCCCCAACTCCCAGAGTGAGGGTATTTGGAGGTCAACAAATTCGTATGAGGTCATGAGAGTGAAGAGACGAGCAAATTTTACGTACAAAATCAGCCTTAAGGTAGAAAAACAATGTCTTTCAGATTTTAAGCACTTGACTTGCGACCCTCCTGATCCATAAAGATCCATAAAGTTAGTGTCGAGAGGTGAACACCGCTAGCCCGGGTGCTTGAGGTCCTAAACATCTCCTCTGGTGGCTGCTTTAGTTTTCGAGTTCGGTATATCGAATTATCCCAAACTTAAGACTTAAAGCAATACCGACTGGTCAGCTTACAGTTTAGCAGGGGAGAAGTCCGTGGCTTTCATGGCTCAATCCTGTGCTCGGAGCATGTGTTACAAGACTGAAATCAAAGTATGGGTTGGCAGCATCTCTCTCCAGAGTTTCTAGGGAAGATTCTGTCGGCAAGCTCATTCAGGTTGTTGGATGAATGAGCTACAGGACTAGTGTCCATGTTTCTTTGCTGGCTGTCAGCCAGGGCTTTCTTCTGGCTCCTACATGCCGCCTGCCTCCCCTGCCCACGGCCCCCTCCACCTTCAAAACCAGCAAAGGAGAATCTCCCTCCCACTGAGTCCCTCCTGCACTTCAAATCTCTCCCCGATTAGTCCAGGCTCACCCACAATAATCTCTTCTCCTTCAAGTCAACTGCTGGGGACCTTAATTCCATCTGTAAAATCCTTTCACAGCAGCACCTAGATTAGTGTCGGATTGAATAAGTGGGACAGGGTGTGTGCACGGAGCAGGGATCTTGGGAGCCATCTTGGAATTCCACCTACCGCAATGGCTTGGCCTTGGCTCATCGGCCTCATTCTCTTATTTATCCAGAAAGAGCAGGAAAAGGTCCCTTATTTCTAATTATTTCAATATGCTAGAAAATGAAACTCATTTTGGAGCTGACAATCTATTCTGTGGCCAAATTGGCGAAATTTCAGAGACCAAAATAAAAACCAGCCTATTCTGAAACCTGTTTGTGCAGGGCCCAGGCTGAAAACCTCTAACCAGCTATTACTATCACCAGAACAAGGGGACAGCTCGGGCACTGCAAGCCACCATGTGGCTGGCTCTCCAGGGACAAGCGGGGGCCTGCACCAGGGGGCCCAGCTGTCCACTCACCAGCACTCACTGCTCTTAGGAGCTCTGGTTACCTAGACTTCACCCCTCAAAGCGTAACCCTGAGCAGCAGCACCAGCACCACCCAAGAGCTTGGAGAAATGCAGATTCTCAGGCCCCAGCCCAGGCTTCTGAACCAGACTCTGCCTTTCAACAAGACTCTAGATAATTCATGTGCTCGTCAGAGCCGAGGAGCGTGGTGGAAGCCACACGCCCAAAGTCACTCATTCTGCTCCGTCGAATGCACCAAACACGCCACCCCTCCCCCGCCCACACAACCCCACCTGCTCCCAGCCCAGGCTGGGCCCTGATAATGGATTAGATCCGTGTCTCATCTAGCCACGGGAGAGGAGTCTCCTAGCTCTGGGAAGGATTGCCTGAAGTCGCTCTCATTTCCTATGGTGTAGGGCTGAACCTGGAGAGTGAGGGGAGGGGACGCGGCTGTCCCCTCAGACCAGTCTGAGTTGCTGTCAGACCTGCAGGCCTTCTCTGGGACACAGGGCAGCCAGTGCTGCTGCTCAGGGTCAAGGCGAAGTGTGGAATCGGCGACGGGCAGGGGGGCAGAGGGAGAGTAGGACAGGCCGGCCTGCTACTACATTACTGACAATAGCTTCTGAGTCCCCTGTCCTAAGTCAGCACAGACGTCGTGCTGTGTGTCCAGAGAGCCAGGCATTCTGGGAAGGAGGCTTCTGCCGCCCACCCCTAGGCCCTGTCCTAATCATGACTTCACAGCTGTCTGCCTCGGGGCCGCAGGTCAGCGGCTGGGAGACAGGACGCCTGTAGTGTGGAAACACCAGGGCCCCAAGCCCGACTCCCCACTTTCTCACCACATCCTAGTTTTGGCAAGGCTCTTCATCTCTCTGAGTAACATTTTCCTGGGGCGGCCAGTCCTCTTGGTTTGGCCTTCCCTGTCAGACACCCCACAGTCACCCGAGGCTGGAGAGTATAGGGGTGGTCTAGAGGGCCCCCCAAGCGCCCTTTGGGCCACCTCTGTTTTCCACAGAGAGGACAGCACACGATTCAGGAGCCCAGAGCCCCTTCTCCAATGGTAGGTTTTCTGACAGACAGTGAGGGTGAAGGAGGGCCACGCGGCCTCCGGCCTCAGCCTGAACGCTGACTGGCTTTCCCTACTTGCTGGGCTCGACGCCCCTGGGTCAGCTTCTCAGAGGGGCTTGCATTGGGCCTCGGGTTTCTTGTTCTCTCACACAGCGGGAAGATGAGGCTCCCCTGACAGAACTCAGCTGTGCAGTGTAGGGGAAGTCTCGTGGTTTAGTGAGGGGTTTCCCTGGGACGAGAGGTCCCAGAACCTGGGTCTTCAGCGGTATCCTCGTCCAGACAACCCTGGCTCTGCCAATTTCCAGAAAGCACAGCTCTCCTGCAGCCTTGGAAGCTGGGTGGCCTGCATTTCTCTCCTTGGTGCTTTTACTTTGACCTGCAAAGTGACTTCCAATAAGGACTTTAAGAGCATCTCCCTCAAAGGATTATGGTGAGGGATGAGAAAGCAAGGGGGAAAGAGTCAGAGGATTAAGAGTTTAGGTCTAAAGGTGTCACGTCCGCTACCCAAACATCCCTCCCTCAGACTCTTGCTGTCGATCTGGTTTTGACACACAGCTGACATCCCTCTCTTTCCAAACCTCATGACCTGCCCTGCACGATCCGGAACTGCTACGTGGCCCCTGCATCAGGGGCGGCCTGGGCACACGAAGGGCCCAGGACTCCGGACCCGAGCGCGCGTAGCTAGCACAATTAGGGCTTTCGAGCCCGGTAGACACCAGGGAGAAGTCGGTCCCTTTGAGTTCTTTTCCTGGGAGAAGTCGGTCCCTTTGAGTTCTTTTCCTGTGAGCAGCCAACTCTCCACTTGTCACCTCGTCTCCTCTCTAGGTATTACCAGGGGCAGCCCTTAAGCGGCAGCTCTTAACTTCTATTATGCAAACTAATTTCCTGGTAGGGAAGAGTCAGCTCCCAGGGGGGCTGGAGTCTAGACCTGGATGGAACAGAGTTTGGGAAGCTGCATGCTCAATGTCTCAATTTGCCCCCAGTCCCTGCTGAGGACACTAGGGATGGGTGGATATCCCAGCCTGGCCGAGGAGGGGGTCGCCCAAGCCCCTCGCACTCAGATTCCACCTCTGGCTCTCAAGGTATCTCAAGGTTCCCAGAAGTGCTGGCCAGCGAAGGAGACGGAGCCCTGTCTCACGCCACGCAGTCTGCAGCCCTGGGTGCCGTACCAGGAGCTTGCCGACAACACAGGCTGAGGCAAGGGCGACCAAGACAGAACTCTGCCTTTATTCATGTGGTGATTGGGGCTTGCAAAATATATGATATTTCACACCCCTGTGCTTAAAAATTGGCAGCATTTCTGTAAGTGCTGGGGCTGACAGCAGCTGGCCGTCGAAAGCACCAATTTTTTCAAAGGGTATTTTCGTGGGTTGTTGTTTTGGAATACAACAGTCATTTTCTTATTTTGAGCAGGGTAAGAAGAAAAACATCACCTGTCCAGGAAAACCATTGTAACATGTTGTGTTTCAAAGGAGCTAATTTTGGATGAGCCTCAGAAGTTTCTAGAGTTCTAGAAAGACCGTGTGTTCTCAGAGGGAAAGAGAGAAGCGTCCCCTCACCCAACAGAGGCTGTGGCATCTCTAGCCCACTTGGTTATGCTTTCCAAAATGTCTCATTCGTGCAAGTGGGTTTTATCAAGGGGAGCAAGGCCTCCTTGGGGACACTCAGGAAGTCAGTGGGGACTTTTCTGTTGTCACCATGATATGGGGTGGACATTGACAGCATTCATCAGATACAAATCAGGAATTCCAAGAGACTCCCTCGTAACACAGACTCACACCACATCCCACATGGTTTTCAAACGTCTTCCCTGACATCCATGTAGGTGAAAATCTGTTCATTGTTCCCTGAACCGAACCAAACAACACTGTGCACTTTTTACACGGTTTCCAATAATACTGAATCTCCCAGGAATCAACCACTGCACACATCGAGAGAAGACAGTACTTCGATTTGTTTTGATGCTTTTCCAAGGTCCAGGCTCCAGTCTGGACTCTCAGGGCTCAAACACCATTGTTTTCAGATGGACAGATGGACGGACAGATGTGACAGCAAACTCAGCCCAGGTAGGAAGCCCCATGCAGATGACCACGCAAGGGACTCCCTCCACTCCCTGGGAGAGAAAGGGGCTCTCCCCTCCTGCCTGAGGCCTCCCTCTCCTGGGCTGTCTACAGCAGCTATAAAGGGAGACAGGAGAAGCTGCTGGTAATTTGGGTTCATCACAACATCTCAAATCATTTTTCAAACTCTTGGTCCAGCCCCTTAGACCCTCTGCCAAATACTTTTCTGCTCGGTTTTTCAAACCCTAGGGAAATGTTATCTGAATGTTTCCAATTTATTTATGCTCAGTTCATCAAAATGCCATTTTATAAGAGCCGTTTAACCTCTGAAAGGTCTGGGAAGCTTGCCCCTGGTATATTTATATGTGAGAAGCAGGCTGAGTCATTCTGTTAAGCGGGTGTACCGTGCTGTGCTCCCCCAACTGCCCCCCACCCCCGCCCAGGGCTGCCTGGGCAGGCTCATTAGACACACACCAACCCCAGGCCATTTCAGGGCAGGAGGTGAGGCTGGGTACCATCCGCACCAGCTCCCCTCCACAAACGAGAGAACGGCTGGACCCCAGCAGGAGATCTGAGTTCCCAAATGCAAACATTTTCATTAAGTTTCCTCCCCAGAGAATTCCTTAAATGCAAATGAAAAGTCTCCGGAGTTCTCCAGATTGGAGCTGGGAGAGCGAGGGACACATCCTGAGCCTTCAAAGCCTAGAGTCTCATCTTCCTCTGCCATTTCTTCCTGACTGGTTCTGGTTTAAACGGCATCGTGTTCCCAGCGCCCAGAGCCCTGCTAGATCCAGGATCCCCTTCAGGAGAGGCCAGGAAGGGTCTGGTGGGGCTGCCCTCCTCCCCACCTCCAGCTCACTCCACGGTGCAGCCTGAAGTCTGCAAGATCTGCTGGAGTGTCCCTCTTCCTACCACCTATCCACTCCCCCATCAGCAACCCTCCAAGCATGAGGATGAGGATAGCTTCTTCACCCCTGCTCACATCTCTACTTTCATTTCCGTGGCCCAGTTCAAGCCTCTCCTGCTTAGGTGGATGGGAGCACCAGAAATCAAAAAACCAAAAATCACTAAAATTAAGAACAGAAAATCAAGGGAGACAATGAATGAAACAAAAAGCTGGGTCTTTGGGGGAAGAAATCAATAAAATTCACAAACCTCTAGCAAGACTGGCAAAGAAAAAAAAGAGAAGATACAAGTTATAATATATCCCATGAAATGGGACAAAACAACAGATATAGTGAATTACTTGAATAATAAGGAAATACTATGAAAAATATTAGGTGCATAAATTTGACAACTTAGGTGAAATAAACCAGTTCTTTGAAAATCACCATTTACCACAAGTCACGCAAGATGAAACAGATAATATGAATAGCCCTATAACCAATAAATAAATTTAACTCTTGATTTAAAAACTCCCTAAAAAGATAACTCCAGGCCCAGATGACTTCACTGAAGGGAATTTTAACAAATGTTTTAAAAAATGTTAACACAAATTTCACACAATTTTTTCCAGAAAACAAAAAAGAACTCTTCCTGATTTATTTGATGAACCTAGTATTATCTGATATCAAATCAGACAGACAGTGCAAAAAAAGAAAACTCTAGACCAATATAGCTCTTGGATATAAATGCTAAAATTCTTTTTTTTTTTAATGAACATAAAATGTATTACTTTTTTCAGGGGTACATGTTTGTGAATCATCAGGCTTACACATTTCACAGCACATACCCTCCCCAATGTCTATCACCCAGCCACCCCATCCCTCCCCACCTCCCCCACAGCGACCCTCAGTTTGTTTCCTGAGATTAAGAGTCTCTTATGGTTTGTCTCCCTCCCCAGTCCCAACTTGTTCCATTTTTTTCCCTCCCTACACCCACAACCCCACCCCCGCCCTACCTCTCAAATTCCTCATATCAGAGAGATAATATGATAATTGTCTTTCTCTGATTGACTTATTTCACTTAGCATAACACCCTCTAGTTCCATCCACCTCATTGCAAATGGCAAGATTTAGGGTTTTTTGATGGTTGCATAGTATTCAATTGTGTATATATAGTATATCTTCTTTATCATCTGTTGATGGACATCTAGGTTCTTTGCTAGTTCGGCTATTGTGGACATTGCTGCTATAAACATTCGGGTGCACATGCCCCTTCGGATCACTACATTTGCATCTTTAGCGTAAATAACCAGTAGTGCGATTGCTGGGTGGTAGGGTAGCTCTATTTTCAACTTTTTGAGGAACCTCCATACTGTTTTCCAGAGTGGCTATACCATCTTGCATTCCCACCAACGGTGTAGGAGGGTTCCCCTTTCTCCACATCCTCGCCAACACCTGTTGTTTCCTGGCTTGTTAATTTTAGCCATTCTGACTAGTGTGAGGTGGTATCTCACTGTGGTTTTGATTTGTATTTCCCTGATGCCAAGTGAAATTGAGCACTTTTTCATGTGTCTGTTGGCCATTTGGATGTCTTCTTTGCAGAAATGTTTGTTCATGTCTTCTGCCCAATTCTTGATTGGATTATTTGTTCTTTGGGTGTTGAGTTTGATAAGTTCTTTATAGATTTTGGATACTAGCTCTTTATCTGATTTGTCATTTGCAAATTAGATGCTAAAATTATTAACAAAATATTAATAAAATAAGACATAGCAGTATATGAAAGGAATACCACATGACCAAGCAGGGTGTATTTCAGAGATACAAAGTTGGTTCAATACTTAAAAATCAGTCAGTGTAGTCCACCATCAACAAATGTAAGAAGACAAATCACATGAATATATGTTCACATGAAAATTTATACACAAGTTTTTATTTTTGCTTTTTTATATATAATATCCCCAAACAAATTTATCAAGAGGACCTACAGTGGGTGACTGGCTAAACAAACTAGTACAACCATAGTATGGATGGATCAGCCAGGGGTCTACAGATTCAGATATATAGAGAGAGACAGAGAGTTTAAGGAAGTGGCTCATGTAATTATGGAAGTCAGCAAGCCCTGAATCTGCAGAGCAGGCCAGCAGACTGGAAACTCAGGGAAGAGTAGATGTTGCAGCTCAAACCCAAAGGAAATCTGCTGACAGAATTCCCTCTTTCTTGGGAGAAGTCAGTCTTTTTTCTCTTAAGATCTTCAACTGATTGGATGAGGCCCATGGACATTATGGAAGATAATCTGCTTTACTCAAAGGCTGCTGATTTAAATGTTAATCTCACCAAAACAAAACAAAAATAAAAAAACAAAACAAAACAAAAAAACTAAGCAAAACAAAAACCCTTCACAGAAACACCTAGAATACAATTTGACCAACCATCTGGATCAATATCTTGACCTAGCCAAGTTAACACATAAAAATGAACCATCACAATGGAGTACTAGTTGGCAATAAAAAGGAAGGAACGAAGAGCACATACAACAACTGGGAGAGGTCTAAGGGGAATTTTGCTGAGTGAAAAGTTGCAGTCTCAAATGGTCACATACTCTATGATTCCATTTACATAACTTTTCAAAATAACAAGCATACAGATGTGGAAAACAGATTAGTGGTTGCTAGGGGCTAGGGATGGTGGGGAGGGAGGGCAGCATGACTTTAAGGGGAAGAACAAGGGGGACCTTTGTGGTGATGGAGCAGGTCAGTGTCTCGGCTGGATTGGCACTTTCAGGAATCTATACGTGTAATAAAATGGCATAAAACCACACACATACATAGTACCCAGGCCAGTTTCCTGGCTTTGGTAGCGGACTATAATTACACAAGATGTAACCGGTGGGGTGACTAGAGAAAGGGTACACAGGAAGCCTAGGCGCTGTCTTTGTAACTTTTTGTGATCTATAAAGATTCCAGAATAAAAATTTAAAGGAATAAAAGAACCACAAGGATTTTTAGTAAAGAGTCAATAAGGGAATCTTCAACAATGAACATGGTTTTCTCCTAAAATAATACACGCTTTTCTTTTCTTTTTTTTTTTTTTTACAAGAATGTCCAAAACTTTTCCTTCAGAAGGAATTGGACCAATATCAATTAGTGCACTGATGCCTGTTAATAATCATTAGAGCAAGAAGCCGAGGGAACTTGCCTAAGAAGCAAGCGCGAGGAGGCCTTCTGCCTAGATGCCACTGAGGTGGCCAAACCCCTGGGTTGTCGGACTTGTCAGGCCCCTGACAGAAAACTTGAACCCCGAACCTGCCTTCTCATTCTCTCCCTGGGTAACCCGGGAATTGCAGGGGTGGCAATGGGGGGCCCATGGCACACGGAAACAACTACTTGGGCACCAGAATCTGTTCTTTTCCACCTCCTCACCTTCTTAAGGCAAACCGATTTCCTTTCTTTTTATATCTATCCAAACCAACAGCTGAAAAGAAATAAACACCACTGTCTACAAAGGCCACACAAACCTGTGTTAATAGATTTCATTTCTATGAATATATTAAGCCCATGGAAATGAACAGCCCTTCCCAAAGCAAGTTATTTATAGCTATCAGAGTGGACAATTGAAAATTAGGGGTGCAACTTACTTTTGAAGCTTGTAAATCTGTTTAAACGGACCCTTTAGTCATAGGACTAGACTGCTTTCAAGCTGCCTTTCAAAGAGTGGTCTACAATAAAAATAAGAACCATGCAGGGGCGCCTTGGTGGCTCTGTCATTCAAACATCTGACTCTTGATTTCAGCTCAGGTCATGACCTCAGGGTCATGAGATCAACTCTCGATTTGGGCTCTAAGCTGTGCATGGAGCCTTCTTAAGATTCTCTCTCTCCTTCTCCCTCTGCTCCTCCCCACTACCTGTGTGTGTGCTTTCTCTCTTTAAAAGAAAGAAAAAAAGGAGGGAGGGAGGGGAAGGAAGGAAGGGAAGGAGGGGGGGGAGGGAGGGAAAAGAGAGAGAGAGAGAGAGAGAGAGAGAG
>CM053610.1:86720180-86789445 GCA_028646535.1 Procyon lotor | reverse complement strand
TAGCCCACAGTCTTGAACCTTGCCTACAGTGATGAACTTTGTCTACAGTGATGAACTTGGTCCACAGTGGTCTACAGTAATGAACATTGTCTACAGTGATGAACTTTGTCTACAGGGATGAATTTTTTCTGTGTTCCCCTAATCTCCGTCCCACCAGCCTTGACTCCTTCTTGCCTATCAAGACCCTGCCAACACTCTGATCCTGTCAGGCCTTACCTGACCTTCCAAGGCTCTGTCCCTACTGCTGGGGCGTCTGCCCAGCTTCCTGGGAAATGAGGAAGCAGGGTTTGGCTGGCTCTGCCTCCTGCCCATGTTATTACAGCTGATTCACCAGATACAGTTGGTACACAGCTTGGAGTATTGATGCAATTCACTTCACATTAGATCATATTTCCCTGTGTCATTAAATATTCTTGAAAAACATGATTTTTCATGGCCGCTAACACTGCCAGCACCATCTGCTTCCTTGATGTTGGCATCGAAGCTGGCAGACCTCAGCGTCCCCCTGGTCTTGTTCCATCCAGTGGAGAACATACACCCACATGTGGCCATTTCCTGACATTCCATATTGTACCCCAGGCTCCCCACAAAGCTACTGCTTTGAATCTAGGTATTTAAATATCAAAACACGATAGCCACACAAAAAAATTTTTTAAAGCCCTACAATAAGCCATCTGGCCTTTCACCTAAATTTATTTGCCCCTGAGACATTTCCATTCACTTCAGTTCAGATGGTGGAGGAATGAACTTTCTTCCCTACATGACCAGACATAGACATCTAGCACGCAGGTCCAAGAAGATGGTATTAAAAGGACCCTTGGATCATAGATTTTTTTAAAAAATAATCATGTTCATTGCACATAAGATGTGTCTATGTACCAGATGCCCAAAATAACATAATAAAATAAGTCATTAAAATATAAAGTATTTAGAATAAGGCAGCTTTCTATCCATTTGAATAGGTATTCAACTGATTAATATTAAAATTATTATCATAAAATTCCTTGCCTGTTAGGAACTGATCATAAGAGTTAGGGCTAACTTTTTTTTTTTTTTTAAGATTTTATTTATTTATTTGACAAAGAGAGAGAGATCACAAGTAGGCAGAGAGGCAGGCAGAGAGAGAGGAAGAAGCAGGCTCCCTGCTGAGCAGAGAGCCCAATGTGGGGCTCGATCCCAGGACCCTAAGATCATGACCTGAGCCGAAGGCAGAGGCTTTAACCCACCAAACCACCCAGGCGTCCCTAGGGTTAACTTTTTAAATCCTCACAGTAGTAATCAGACAAAAAACTTCACGGATGGATGCCTGGATGGCTCAGTCGGTTAAGTGTCTGCCCTCAGGTAGTGTCTGAACCTCAGGGTTCTGGGATCGAGTCCCAAGTTGGGCTCGCTGCTCGGCAGGAAGCCTGCTTCTCCCGCTACCATTCCCTCTGCTTGTGTTCCCTCTCTCACTGTGTTTCTCACTGTCAAATAAATAAAAAAAAATCTTTAAAAAATTTAAAAAAAAAAGAAAGAAAGAAAGAAACCTTCATGGATTCCATTTTCCGTCTAAAGAAGAGAAAGGACACATCAATCCTGTATGGATTATATTATTAAAGATTATGAGAGAGTCATACAATGATCACAGCCTCATTTGCTGCACATGAACTGGTCACCACACACTGCACAAAACACCCTGATGGAGGACAGTCACTACTCTTTGTGGCACATTTCTGGCCCAAAATGGCAAGGGGAGGGATTTTGGGGGGGCGGGGGTTGCATGATGCAAGAGCTCAGATTTAAGAGTCCAGAATGGGCATTACCAGCAAACAGTGTTCCAAAGCCAGGGTCCCTGAGCCCTGGGGCCTCCACACACGTGTTTCCTGGTCCACTGTATGAGAAACCCACCACCCTTTCCATTACTGGCTGCTCCTAAGAGTTTCCCTGCCCAGTTTTTGCTCTTCTCAACCTTGCACCTGCTAGTAGAACAAGACAGAAAAATAGGAAACTTGTGCATTTTCCTTCTGATTGTTCTGTGGCAGACTGTGTTTCCTAAGGAGGCCTCAAGAATACCTCCCACCCCAAGTGCCTTTCCAAAACACTGTATTCCTCCATCAGGGGGTAGGATCTAATTCCTTTCTTCTTGGTCTGGGCAGGTTTAGGACTTGTTTTCAACCAAAACCATGCAGCAAAAGGGTCACATGTAGTTTCCAAAGCTAGGGCATAAAAGGTGATGCAGTTTCTACCCAATAGCCAGAAGCCTGAGGCCCATGAGAGAAGTCTGGTCCCTCTAGGGCCACCATGCTGTAAGGTCAGGCCATACCTAGGTATTCCAGGTGACAGTGCCAGAGATGAGGTCTGCTAGCTGGCATCAACCACGACAATTATAAACAAGACTTCAGATGATTCCAGGCCTTAGCCCCCATTACCACCAGCCTTTGTGTATCCCCAGCTGAGGGCCCAGACACCAGGGAGCAGAGACTGGCCCAGGAGGCCAATGGAGATCATGTTACTACCACGAGGACATGGAGGTAAACTTGTTCATGAATGTTGTCTCTCCTAATAGTGTTTGTGACTAATCGATGCTCGAGAAAACTAGAATTTCCTGAACTCTTGCAGCCTGTGCATAAAAAAAAAAAAAAAAACTTGATGAAAATAAGGATGACATGGCCTAAAACTTGCAAGGTTCAGAGCTCTGTGCAAAAGTTGGATTGGAGAACTTGGTCGGTCCCAGGAGGCAAGCTGGGGACTCCTAGCATCACATTCAAGCCTAGGCCTTGGAACTTCCAGAGGGAACCTGGGTCTGCTAAGTACTGTTTGGAAGATGATCCCAAGCCCATAGGCCCAACAGATGGTAGGGCAGAAATGGGCTGTTAAAAAGACTGGTTCTACCGCAGATGTGCTTCCCATCTGGAAAGAAAACAGAGAAGAGCCCTGGTCCTTCCCCACAGTGGGTGAGACTCATGGCGATGTGTGCACAAGAAGCAAAAAGAGAGAACATTAATGACAATATGGTGGCCATGTTCCCTTGTAAATGTGGCCCAGCACACTCAGGTTCTGACCAGTCCCCCCAGGCAGAGGTGACGCAGCTCCTCCCCGGGGGCAGGTCAGCAAGCTGGGTGGAGATAAACAAAGCATTTCTTCCAATGCTGCAGGAGTGCGGGAGTCGGTCCACCGTTTTCTCCAAGACACGGTGCTGGAATGTGAGCTCAAAGAGGAGCTGGCGCGGCCTCAGGAAGGAAGGCCCAAGTGACAACGCCTCCCACATGCTTGCAGCTCTCGGCTGCTCAGAGATGGGGTGCTCAGGCTGTGCTGGGAGGGTCTGCGCTGGGCTCACTGTGTCCTTTCTCTCTCCTGATGGAAGTGTTCTCTGGGAACAGGCCCAGCCTGGCTGTCTCTCTGCTGGCCACATGCTGCTTGGCATAGTGAGAGGTTGTGCTGGGGGAGTGTTGACTCTAGAGCGGGGAGAGATTGTGGCCATTTGGCGCGCTGGGAGGGGAAGGGCACTGCCCCCACGGCCAGGAGAGGGAGGAGGGAACACACAGAGCAAAGCTCATCTCAGACACGCCTTGGTTTTTTGGAAGCCAGTAAGACAGAGCAGGAGGAGGCATCAGGGGCTTGGGGCAGGGGGTCTCCCTCCTCCTGGTCCCTCTTCTGGGCACCAACACTCCGTGCTTTGTGTCCATGCCTGATCTTAGCTGGAAGATCACATCAGGCAGGTAAGCAGCAAGTAGGCATTTGGCGTAATTTTGCTCCTAGAGCTACAGGCAGATAGAGAAAAACTAGGGATCCGATCTTTACAGTAAAAGGATTAACACTTCTCTTCTGCTGGCAGTTTCCAAGGACCCCTACCCCTACCCCTCTTCCCCCTGCCACCCCATTTCTCTAAGAACTCCTTCAGGCTCTGGGGAGCAGGACAGCAACTCCTGTTTGGGTATCTTGGCTCACCTGTTACCAGCAACAGCTACCTCCTTTTGATTCTCATACAGTTCCCCATATACAGTAGGTGCTCAATCAGTGCTGGTCAAATCAAGGGAAACCTTAGGAATGACTCGTATGGATTTTAAGACCCTTGCCCACCTCTGACCCTGGGCCGCTAGCTCTCGGGTTTTCCTGTTGCCCGCCAGCATGACAGGGGGTTCCCAGGGGGCCACCAGGCTGAGCGGGGCCACCTCTGCCCTTGATGAGTGCAGGCAGCAGGCCGACACCTGGCCAGCCAGCAGCGCCCACACCCCAGGGAGTCAGGCTTCTGTGCCAGCAGACCCGAGCCGTTTGCACAGTGGCTGGTTACGGCTTCATAGCGGGGTGAGGAGCCACCCTCAGCTGCTTGACCACGGGCCTGATGGCAGGGAAGGGGTGCAGCGCAGACACAGTTACTCCCCAAACATGGGGATTGTAGAGACTAGGGGAAATTCATCTGCTGTAAGGGCAGCTCCCCGTGCACGCTGGGCCTTATGAAGCTCCCCATTCCCACCAAGGATGTGCCGGAGAGAACCTTCCTCTATCCACAAGCCACTTGCCCCTCATTTGCCTCGGCTGGCTGCCCTCTCACTGACCAGGATTCAGCCAGGCTTCAGCTCCACCTCCCATGGGAAGCCCACCCTCCGGCAAGGATGGCCAAGGGGCTCAAGGAGTTCATTCACTCACAGCAGCCCCGGCATCTACTTGCCATCCTGCTGATACGTCCCCCTAAGAACTACAAATGGGAAGAGGAAGATAAAAGATGGCCCTGAAAGTGACCAATGACACACTGACAGGTGTCCCACCCTGCTCCAGCTCTTACCTCCCAAAGAGAAAAGAACAATCCCTCTGACCAATGAGGGCAGAGTGGAGGACTGGGGACAGGGCCGGCCGCACCCGTCGGCTCCCTCCCTCGCAAGCAACTCCTGCAACATTTATTTCTAATGACCCCAACGTCTGACTCACCCCACCATGCTGATTCTTCCT
The DNA here is from genome assembly GCA_028646535.1 of Procyon lotor. Lineage (NCBI taxonomy): Eukaryota > Metazoa > Chordata > Mammalia > Carnivora > Procyonidae > Procyon > Procyon lotor. The sequence continues at coordinate 86,784,519 of CM053610.1, read as the reverse complement.
GCCAGCTGCGGTGATGGGGTGAGGCAGCAAATCTCTGGAGCTCCCCACCACAGAAGGGAAAGTCCGGGCACCCCACGATTTCCAGGGGGCCAGCAGCCTTGGGGTCTGGCTCGGTGGCAGAGGACTGGGAAGGTGTGCCCTGGGCAGTCCCTATTAGGTTGCCAGCCCAGCCACCTGTGCTCCAAACTGCAAATGAAAAGTGCGACCCTGAAGAACTCCGTATCTAAAGGTCACGGACGAGGTAAAATGCAGGTCCAGTGGGAATGGGACCAAAGGAAGACATTTGGCGACACCTTTAACTCCTGGTTTTTTAAAAAAAAAAAAAAAAAAAAGGTTCCTGCTCTGTGTCTGTCTGGCAGATTCTAGCGACTTCGAGTCCCAACGCTGAGAGCCCAACCTGGCACCTCCATCACTTTCACTCCTACGAATAGAGCAGATTTGATTGGAACCAAAGAGTCCCATTTCTGAAGGTCAATGGTTCTGAAGGTTTCAGGCAATGAAGCCTGAAACTCATCCTTTCAGACCTGAGGACCGGAGGGAAGCAGCGAGCGCCCGCAGCCGGGGCGGTGGCCGTTCTCTCCCGCTATTGAGAATTCAGAGTGTGCGCGCTGCTGTTAGCGGGGAATAGAAAAGCTGCAGTCTGGCCGCCTGGCCAGGTGGAAAGAAAGCCCAGCACCCTGTTTGGACAAATGTGCTCCTTTTATTTCCACCCAAAAGGCACCAGAACTCAAGGAGAAAGCTGTCAACTCATCTGGGCAGGATGTAGAAAAATCAAAGCCAGGGGCAGAGCATACAAGCTTGTTTCCGGAGGAGGACTGAGCCCCAGAGGGGTCTGTGAGGGCCCCAGGGGCTGTCTCACTGAGCCAGCAACGCAAACTTATCAAAGGATAGATGGCTCCAAGCTCACTTGCCCTCTTTATGAGCATCGCAAGGAGCTGAGTGTCCCTGGAGGCCCTGTCTGAAGGGTTTGCTCCATTTGTGGTTATCTATTTAGTGAGGACCCAACTGGGGCAGCCATGTGACTACAGTAAGCTGCTGAGAGAGGGCAGCACTAGTTCAAACAGACACCCAAACACCTGTTTTTCTTGTTAAGTAAAAACAAGTTAATAGTCACAGCAAAACCATGAAAGAAAACCGCAAGTGACCTAAGGATTTCTGACTCACCCCGTAGCCTGAGCACTTTGTGACATTCCATCAGCCACCTGCAGCAGCCCTGAGAGCTGCTGATCAGCAATCCTTTTGTCTCCCTAACTCGGGGTAATTGCCCATGTGCGCCTACTCCCAGATGGCTCCTGCTTTCAGATAAAAAAAAAAAAAAAAATCCAACAACAACAACAACAAAAACCCACCTTCCCCCTAAGCCCGAATGACTAAGAAAAGCTGGCAGGGACCCTCCCTCAGACCATAATTGTGGGAAACCTCTTGCAAAACAGTTTCCTCTGCAAGACAAACTGTGTCTGTTCCCAGCAGCCAAGTGCCACGCCCAAGAGAACGGTGAGAGATTTCCTTTAAGAAACCTCGAGAAAACACCAAGAACATTCACTCTTCTCTGCACTGGGATTAGCTGTGAAGAGTTACTTACATCCTAAGTAACATGTTTTTTTTTTTTTTTTTTTTTAATCTTAAAAAAAAAAATACAGCCTCCAGGATAGGCACAACACAAGCCCAGTTCTGGAAATGAGGGTTAGTAAGCTCCAAATCAGTCCTGGGCTCGGTAACCTCCTCTTAACAGAAGGGCTGCCACACGCAGGCGCAGGTCAAGGCCCTTTTCCTTGTCTGTGGGGCTGACTGCCAGAAGCCCAGCTGTCCAAGATTGCACCGGGGCCAGCCAGGGCCCAGAGCCATCCTACAAGACGCAGCCGCTGTCACCACGCTCTGTGTCATGTAGCTCAGGAGGCGTGGTCACACCTGGCGGGAACTGGGCCCGGGGCCACAAGCCAAAGGCTGTCTTCCTGGGGCTGGACTACAGTGGGCTATGAAGTTGCCTGTTCCCAAGCACAGGCCTGGGGGGCGACTGGAACCCTGTGTCCCCATCAGAGTCTCCTGCTTTTGGTCTGATGATTGTATTGAGGTCACAGCAGGAGAGGGGACAGCCTCGCCTCTGCCCGTGGCCTGGATCTGCCCGTGGGCCTGCAGACGCTCCATGCACCTGCTGTCCTGTAGCCTGCACCCGGCTGGGCTCCCCGCAATCCCCTGCACGGCTTCAGCTCCCAGGGAGCACCTCTGCCTGAGAGTGGACCGATGAGCACAGGGTTCGGGGGCCTCTCAGCCAAGGCAGCCTGCGGGGACTCAGGAAGACAGAGAGGACAGGACTCCAGAGGGACTCCCTGGGCCACCAGGGTGAGGAGGAGTGGGGACTCCAAGCCCCATGGGGCAGAACTGCCCTGAATCGTGCCTGTGGTGTGGGCACCGTCTGAGGGCGAAAGAATATCCCTGTGCTCTGAAGAAAATACCTCCCTCCGTGGTCTCTCTGCATTCTGAAAGCCCGCCATTGGGAGCACCCCAGGTGCTCCTAGCTTGTGGCCTCCACTCTTCTGTTGATTGTTCTGTGGGATGAAACACAAGAACAGTAATATTCACCCAGCACCTTCGAAGCTTTAACACTGCATTTCCCATCTACGCGCTTTCAATACAGGATCACAACCAACTTAGGAGGGAGGTGGTTCTATGAGCCCATTTCATAGATGAGGAAGCTGAGGCTGAGTAAGATTTTATGATGTTTACAGGGCCACACAAGCCACCATTGGAGCCCTCGATTGATGTTTTGAACATCAGATGCTACCGTGCTGTTTGGGGGTGTCCCACACTGGTGTGCAGCACAAGGGGCCATTTCTCACTTTCCTGCTGACATTGGACAGAGGCCAGCACCCCGGACAGAAAGGAGCTTGGAGGGTCTAAGGCTAGACCCTCTGCCCCTGGGTGATCCTCAGCCCCTGGGTGTCTGAGGAAGAAGGCGGTGGCGGGCAATCTAACCCTCACACCAGGGGCTTGCCTCCCAGAGGACAGGCTTTGGGCCGTGTCCCCAGGCGGCACCTGTCACGTCACTTCAGCACCTCGACCGCAGGCTGAATGTATCTCTGGCTGCAAGTGTCATTGTTTTAGCAAAGACATTTCTACACATTTTTTTTACGGGTATTTAAAAGAAATAAACCTGAATTTGAGAATCATAGTGTTCCACTTCTCCAGTGCTCAGAATCTACTTCACCCCCCGAGACTCTGAACTTAGCAGTTAGTAGGGGAAAGAAGAAAAAAAAAACCCTGAACCTGAAGGAAAGAGAAAAATTCCCTCAGAAGGCCAACTCCCCTTCTCTAGGCCCCCTCAGCACTGCCTTCTTCGGTGCCTATATACTTAGAATGATGTGTAAAGTGACAATATTGACATTGCTCAGAGGGAAGCATCCGGTCTGGGCCTAAGTGTGCCCAGGACTGACTGGCTGCTGATTTGGAACAGAGAAAACCTGAAGTAAGAACGGCTTGTGTCCAGGCATCCATATACCCACTGGACATTACTGCTTACCACAGTGTGGATGATTTATGTGACTTCACCTCATATACAAAGTCTTTAAAACCTGGATACCCTTTAAGTAAAAATAATAAAGATGTTAGTAAAAACTCCATGAAGCCAAGAAAGTGTGTGGAATGTTCCAGAAAAGAGCTCTTTCCCAGGCATCACATTATTATTCTCATTTCCACTGTGTGCCATATGAGGTAAATTCTCAATAAGTGTTCATTTTCTTACTCTTTTTTGGCCTTGGCCTTTTAAAGTAACGAGTCAAATCTTGACCTCTCATGTCACCTCAGGAGTGACAGGAAGCAAGCGAAAATCAAGATGGACAATTCTGACACCTCCACCATCCCCAGCTGAGGCTGCTGACGTGAGCCCAAGCCTCATCCGTCCATGTTTGGACCATTCATGTTTGGAATCACTGTTCTGGAAAGCAGTATTGCAATCCTAGTTCCACCCCTCACTGACCTTCTGGCGGTCCGCTGCTAGGAACAAGTCAGAAACTTGGATTTATTTGCAAAGATGTTCACTGAAGCATCGTATATAGCTGGAAAAAGGTGGCGCCGGCATATTTGTCTCATAATGCAGGAATGGTTAAATAAATTTTAGTACATCCGTATGACAGAAGAAACAGCAGTGATTTCAAGATGGGGATTTCAAGAGCATTTAATGACAGAGAACCACAGATGTGCTGTAACATTAAGTGGAAAGCTATAGCTATACAAATTATATATACGACAATTCCAAGACTGCAAAAAACAAACATATGTGTGTAGACACATAACTGGAAAGAAATAAAATGTCAAAAGACATCTCTGGGGGCACCTGGGTGGCTCAGTCGTTGAGTGTCTGCCTTCGGCCCAGGTCATGATCCCAGAGTCCTGGGATTGAGCCCCGCATCGGGCTCTCTGCTCTGCAGGAAGCCTGCTTCTCCCGCTACCATTCCCTCTGCTTATGTTCCCTCTCTCGCTGTGTTTCTCGCTGTCAAATAAATAAAAAAATCTTTAAAAAAAAAAAAAGACATCTCTGGATGGTAAGATTATGGTTCATTTTTTATTTCCTCCTTTGTCCCCTTTATATTCTCTATCTATTGTCTTTGTCATTTGAAAAGGCTACTGAATGACACCTGGGTGGCTCAGTCGGTTAAACAGTTGCCTTTGGACCATGACCTCAGAGTTTCCTTTGGGCTTCCTGCTCAGCGAAGAGCCTGCTTCTCCCTCTCCCTCTGCCCCACTCCCCCCTACATACACTCATACTCGCTCTGTCTCTCTCTAATAAACAAAATCTTTTTTTTAATTAAATAAATAAAAAGCTATTGAAGCGCAATTTCCACCAAAAATAACAAGAAAAAAGTTTTTCATAGTTAACAGTGGAAGTATGGACTAATAGGAAAATTTTGTCTGTGGAATTCAGCGGAATACAGTCCTGCTCTAGCTTTGCCCTTACAGAGCGGGGCCTGGCCTGTAGTGCCAGTCCCTGACCCGTGTGCTACAGGAAGTGGGGCCTGAGCTAAGTCAGGCAGGGAAGGATTACAGTCATGCTTGAAACTCACAAGATGTCTCCATACAGCTGACTTAGAGCATCCGGTTGCTTTTTGTGTTTTTTAGGATTTTTTAAAAGCTATATTGGGTTGCAAGACAAGGTTCCATAATTACTCAGTTTACATTGGGAGGTTTGGGATTTTTTTTTTTTAAAGGTGTCAGGTATAGGCCATGAGGTATGTGAAGGTGCTGAAGGTGCTCATGGACCCCAGTGTGGAAAATGCCAATGGCCACAGTGTCCCTGTCCCACAACTCTGATCAGTGGCCATGTCCCCCCGGAGTGCTGCTGGAGGGTTATGGAGCTGCACTGGTTGCAAAAGAGAGTAGGCTGGAGCCAGTGCCCCACAGAGACAGCCCGAAGGAGGGGCGGGTGTTCCCCCCTCCCCCCCGTCAGGACCCACGCAGCACTGAGGACTCTCCCCAACAGGGCTGCTTGCGACTCTGTATAACCATCCCCTGCCCCTGGGCCTCTCCACGCTGGCTTCCTCTACCCGCTCTTCGAATGTTTACATAATAAAACTTGCTTCTCCAATAGAGGCCAAAAAATCTGGCTTCAGCCTCCTGCACACCCCGAAACACCCTGACAAACACCAGTACAAGGAAGCCCGGCTCCCAATGCAGAACCCACACCTCCCAGGGAAGGCCGGTCTGTCCCCTGCTCCTGAGCCTCTGGAAGCAGAAGAACATGGCTTTGCGTGGCCCCCCCGGGAGCCGGCCCAGGTACACAGTGCTGTGTCCACGAGAAGGGGCAGTGTTCCAGCTGGCGTGGGTGCTTCAGTCTACACAGTTGGCCAGGCCACCAAGCTACAGGGAGGGCCTAAGGAAGGCCACGTGGGACTCCTGCCACTGCCAGGACAAGGTGACAACCACCCCGGCCTCTTCTGTTCTGTGGGCTTCGGGGCCTACAAGACCTCTGCGGTCACCACCCTTCCCCACTGGGAGATCGGAGACTTTGACGTGAGATGGTGAATGAGGGCTTTGAAGAGCAAAAAAAGCCACACAGATGCAAGTTATCTGGATTTAACAAACAAAGACTTTTCAAGCCATACGAAGTAATAGGCGACCGACATAGTCACTCATGATGGCGGGTAACAGGTGGGCAGTTTCTGCTTCAAGCTGAGGAATCGTGGGGGAGGAAGAAAGAACCTCAGGAATCAGCTGAGCCCCGCTCTCCTCAGGGCAGACCGGGGGGTGGGGGGTGCAGCAGAGCTGAGGGAGGGGAGAATTTGGGGTCAGCTAACAACAGCGGTCCAGGGGGAGGGCTGAGGAAGGCCGGGATTGGCAAGGGAGACTCTGAAGAGCCTGGCAGAGAGGGGACATGGGGTGCACGGGGCAGGGAGCAGAACAAGGAGGCCCCAGGGTCGCTGCCGCGCACGAAGCTCAGCGACAGAGGAGATGGTAGTGGGTGCTCTCCCCAACTCCCCACACCCACCTATAAGGAGCCAAGAGGATTTCTGGTGCTGGCTTCGGGGCTGGGGCTTCGATGGACGCTGCACTCGGGGAAGCTGGTAGAGAGGCCGAGGTGCAAACACGCATGCTCAGACCCCCGTCACCAGTGTGCCCTGTGCAGGCAATGACCTGTACATCACAGGTTCAAGAACAGGAAGGACACCTAGACCCGTGTTTCCCAAACTGTACCTCACTATCACCACAAAAAGGGGGTTTTGTGGTCAAAAAGTGAGGGAAATGCTCACTGAACATCCTGACCAGTTTTCTTCCTGTAGGTATTTGCAGAGCCTGTAAGGTGCTAATGAATCTTACAATGGAAAGGGCGCAGAGGGGCTGCGTTTTCCAGATGTACTTGACCAAGAAACCTTCCTGGTGAGACCCCTACACACATCTGAACAGAGTTTACTGTTCCTCCTTTGAAAGAAGAAGAAGGAAGAGTGAGAAGGGTGAAGGACTTGCCCAAGGTCACATGACCAACTCGCCAGGAAGTCAGAAGCAGCCCTAGACACCCCGTCTGCTCCCCTCAGAGGCGCCTGGCCCAGGACTCACACCCATCCAGGAGACCTCCCAATACGCCCCATGTTCTCGTCGGGTGAACCCCTTTCCCATCACCCCAAAATGCAATGCTATGAAGGTAAATTTGGTAATGGAACCTTAAACCACATATCCCGATGCCGCATACACATGTGGGTCATATATTGTTTGGAATTACACTGCCACTCATTTCAGCATTGACTTACATAAAGTTCCTTCCCTTAGGAGCCAACAGAACAAGAGAATCTAACCAAAACAGCAGAGTTTTAAAACCGTCATGGAATCCCCGCTCACTACCCCCTCGGGAAAGAGCACTGCTCACCCTCAAGGGCTCACGGGAAGGTAGGGCAGAGGAGCACCCCCGCTGTGGCTCAGGACCAAGGGTGAGCCCTGGAAGGGAGTGTTTCCTTATCATCCTCACCAAGGGCTGGTTGCTGAGAACACTTTTTTCAAACTTGTCTGGGTCTATAATTAAAATACCATGGAGCCTATCCTCACCCCATCGCCCCTTTCTTTAATCTGGGCCAGAAAACAAAAGGAATCATGCTCTTCCTGTTGGCCCAAAAGAAACTGCTGAGCTCCTTGTTGCCTCCACGGTGACCCTCAGAGTCAGGATCACCAACCCCTGAGATGAAGAGCACAACGAGGGAAAAGGAAAAGGCCCAGAGCATTGCTGGACTGAAGGCTATAAGAGATCAGAGGAAGGACGGGGCCCAAGAGGAGCTTGCTACCAAGGAGCTCAGGTGGAACGGATACCATCAGCGCCCCTAACCCAGCGCGCCCACCCCATCTCACCCCAATGAAGGCAGTGAAGGGTGAGACTAAGATGCCTGGAGGAGGCCATCCAGCTGGCCACCTGCAGCCATGAATAGCCTCTCCCACAAATGCCCCAGGCCATGGGAGAAACGCCATTCCCTCTGAGGATGAGGAGTGCTGTAGGTTGATGCTCCCTTTAGGTGGAACACTCTCAGTCCCCTCCCATACTGGGTCAAGTGCCCTTCCTGGGGATCACTGTAGGGAGAAATCTTAGCTAACTTCTATCCAACAGTCCTTCCCATGCTGCTGTGTCCGTGCACATGAGTAAAAGCTGCTGTAGCCTTGACTTTCTGTGCCCCCCCAGGCTTACACACTGATAGACCGTCAATATGACTCTGGCTCAATGTTGGCCCCGTGCCAGGCCCTGCTGACAACACCATTGTTTCAGCACCATAAGAGTATCCTGAACTCAGCTCCTCCTACAGACCCACCAAATCTAAAAAAGACCTGAAAGACAGAGGAACAGCACCCCCCCAACAAAGGAGAATAAGGTCACTAGAGGCAGGTACAAAACAAAGAGACGTGGTCTCCCCCCAGGGCCCCACCACTGGCTCTGCGACCCACAATTGGAAGCAATCTCACAATGAGAGTTTCTTCCGCGGGAGTGGGGAGTTTGTGTACCACATCAGGCACCCCCACCTCAGGACCTGCACTAGGGAGAGAGCCCCCCAACCATCTGGCTTTGAAAAGCAACAGGACTGACTACAAGGAGATGCGAAGCACCTTAGGGAACTGAGATTCTGCTCTTAAAAGGCTTAGGAGCAGACTCACTCTCCCAGCACAAAGGCTGCAGTTTAGAAAAAGCTAGACCTTACGTGAAGGAGATTCATCAGCTAATCTTTCAGCGTCTGCTGGCAGGACAGGACCTTCGGGACTCTCCGCAGGGATGGAGGCACTAGCAGGCACCCTTCCTCTACCCTGCCAGAGCCGGGTGCACCATGCAGTCCCCATGCTCCCCCACCACCCACTAACACCAGTGGGTGCGCCACCCCCACGCTCTCCCACAGCTCCATTAAAGCCAGCAGGCACACATTTCATGGAGGGGACACCCTCGAACACCCGGCTCTGTGGCCGGGGACAATTGCTTTTCTGGGTCCCTCAGGACTAAAACCATCGAAGAGACAGTTCTTGGCAGGCTACCTCCCAGGGCACAGTGCACACAGCAGACTGAAACACAGACACTCTGCCTGTGACAAAAAGGCCTATTTCCTTGTCTGGAGCTTTAGTCTAAGGGGCACACTGGAGGTTCACCACACACCTTGAGGCTGCAGAGCCTCTCGGGGAAAGTTGGCTGGTACCTCTGTACTTCTACTGCCCTCACAACAGCTCACTGGTCCCTTCCAGAAAGGGGCTTACCCATTCATCTGGAGCTCTGAGCTTTGCAACTGTTACCCAGAGGATACCTCCCAATCATCTGGCTGGAGGCCAGCAGGGTTTACACGTGTGGTCCTATAAGACTCCCTATGTTTGCAGACTTTAAAAACTACTGCTTTAGGGCGCCCGGGTAGTATAGGTAGTTAAGCGCCCAACTCTTGATTTTGGCTCAGATCATGATCTCAACATGGTGAGATCAGGCCCCACACTGGGCTCTGTGCTGGGCATGGAGCCTGCTCAAGATTCTCTTTTTCATTCTCCCTCTGCCTCTGTCCTTACTCCCCATACTTATGTGTGCCCTCTCACTCTTTCTCTCAAAAATGAATGGATGGATGGATGGATGGATGGATGGATGGATGGATGGATGGATGAATGAATGAAGTGAATAAATCCAAAACAAATCCAAAACTAAACCAAAAAGCTGTTGCCTGAAGGTCTGGTTTCCAATCAGCCTGAAACCAGGAGCTGACGGAGATCCCTCCCTTTGGAACATGGCAGGTCTTGGCACACCCCCTACAACTGGGACCCATCAAGGATAAACCAGCCTGCTTAGACAACCATGAAAGTTCAGGAGACATCCAAGAGCTAGGGCAATGTTGTACAATAGAGTTCATCCCCTACACAAAGCCAATCCTTCAAGACTGGGAGAGGTAGCTATTTCACTGAATACATACAAACACAGAGAGCCAAGCAAAATGAGGAAGCAGAGGAATATATTCCAAATGAAAGAATAAGATAAAACCCCAGGAAAAAACCTTGATGAAACAGAGGCAAGTAAAATTTCTAGAAGAAAACATAGAGAGTAAGCTTTTTTTTTTTTTTAAGATTTTATTTATTTACAGAGAGAGAGAGAGATCACAAGTAGATGGGGGGCGGGTGGGGAAGCAGGCTCCTTGTTGAGCAGAGAGCCAATGCAGGGCTCAATCCCAGGACCCTGAGATCATGACCTAAGCCGAAGGCAGAGGCTTTAACCCACTGAGCCACCCAGGCACCCTTGGGAGTAAGCTTCTTGACATCAGTCTTGGCAATGATTTTTTGGATCCAATTCTAAAGGCAAGGGCAACAAAAGTAAAAATAAACAAGTAGGATCACATCGAACCAAAAAACTGCTTCACAGCAAAGGAAACCATCAATAAAGTGAAAAGGCAGTCTGCTGAATGACGGAAGATATTTGCAAATCACATATGATGAGGAGTTAGTGTCCAAAATATTTAAAGAACTCAAACAACTCAATAACAACAACAACAAAAACAATTTGATCAAAATATGGGCAAAGGACCTGAATACACATTTTTCCAAAGAAGACATATAGATGGCCAATAGGCACATGAAAAGATGTTCAGCATCACTAATCATCAGGGAAATGCAAATCAAAACCACGAGAAGATATCACCTCACACCTGCTAGAATGGCTGTTATCAAAAAGACAAGAAACAACAAATGTCGGCAAGGATATGGAGAAAGGCAACCCTTCTGCACTGTTGGTGGGAATGCAAATTGGTGCAGCCACTGTGGAAGACAGTATGGAGTTTTCTCAAAAAAATTAAAAATAGAAATACCATATGATCCAGTAATTCCACTACTGGGTATTTACCCAAAGAAAACAAAAACACTAATTCATAAAGATGTATGCACCCCTGTTATTGCAACATTATTTACAACAGTCAAAAGCCAAGATATGGAAACATCCTTATGGATAAATAGATAAAGATGTGATAGAGATGGAAGAAAGAAAGAAAGAGAGAGAGAGAGAGAGACAGAAAGAGAGAGAGAGAGAGAGAGAAAGAAAGAAAGAAAGAAAGAAAGAAAGAAAGAAAGAAAGAAAGAAAGAAAGAAAGAAAGAAAGACAAACTACTACTCAACCATAAAAAAAGAATAAGAGAATGAGATCTTGCCATTTGGGACAGCATGAATAGACCTTGAGGGTCTATGCTATTTTACTTAGCATAAGCAAAATAAGTCAGACAAAGATAAATATCACCTGATTTTATTCATATGTGGAATTTAAGAAAGAAACAGACAAACAAAAAAACAGACTCTCAATTACAAAGAACAAGCAGGTGGTTACCAGAGGGGAGTTTGGGGGAGGGATGGGTGAAATAGATGAAGGGGAAAGAGTACACTTATGGGGATGAGCACTGAGAAACGTATAGAATTGTTGAATTGCTATGTTGTATACCTGAAACTAATATAACACTGCATGTTAATTACACTGGAATTAAAAAAAAAAAAGGACAAAACTAATAGACACAGAGAATAGATTGGTGATTGCCAGAGGGGTGGGAAAGTTGGGGGGTAGGCAAAAAGGGTGAAGGGGGTCAAGAGGTACAGACTTCCAGTTATAAAATAAATAAGCCATGAGGATGTAATGTACAGCATGGTGACTATAGTCAATTATATTGTATTGCATATTTGGAAGTTGCTAAGAGAGTAAATCTTAAAAGTTCTCATCATAAAGAAAAAATGTATAACTTTGTATGATGAAAAATGATAACTAGTCTTATGACAATGATCATTTCACAGTATACACAAATATCAAATCATATTGTATCCCTGAAACTCATATAATGTCATATGTCAGTTATACCTCAATTAAAAATAATAATAATAAAACCATAATCAAGCACCAGTACAAATGTGTGAGGTAGGCACTGTTATTCATCTCCATTGTGGAGTGGAGGAAACCGAGGCACAGAGAGTTTATGTCTGTCCAGGGTCAAGCAGGTGCACTCAAGGTTCCAAACCTGGCAGTTAAGCTGTGGAGTCTGTTTCTAATCACTTATCATTCTGCCTCTCAAGAAAAGTGTGTTGGGGGCATCTGGGTGGCTCAGTCTATTAAGCATCTGCTTTAGGCTCAGGTCATGATCCCAGGGTCCCGGGATCGAGTTCCGAATTGGGCTCCCTGCTAGAGAGGGGGAACCTGCTTCTCCCTTTCCCTCTGCCTGCTGTTCCCCCTGCTTGTGCGCTCTCTCTCTTTCCCTGTCTCTCTCTCTCTCTCTCTCTGTTAAATAAATAAATAAACAAACAAACAAACAAATAAAATCTTTAAAAATAAAGAAAAGTACATTGAATAATCAGCCAAGGCCATCAGCGAAGACCCTTTAGAAACCAACGTCTTACAAAATATTATAGTAGATGCCAGGCCAGGAAGGGGAAGAAGTAGAAAGGAAACGATAAGGGAGTGCCGCGCTGGCGGGTTCCCACCACAGTGATGGCCGGTGGGAGAGCATTGGGTAAGACCCCGCGGGCAGACGTCACAGCAAACGTGGCCAGCCCTTGCTTGGGTGGGGGGCGCTGGATCTCAACTGAAACTCACTTTCTCCCTGCGCTTTGCCATGTTTGAATTGTTTTCATTTACAGCGACTCCGATTTGCTTTTCCAGGAACGTCCCCACTGCTCAGGGACCATTGCTGTACACCAGTAAAGAGGAACTGGGAAGAAGCGGGTACTGAGCGGTGGGAAAGGAAGCTCTGCAGCCAGGTAGGCTGGGGAGGACACGGAGCAGGCCAGACCTGGCTGAGAATGCAGCACCAGCGGGGCCGAGCCAGGACCACGACCGCCAGGTTCAGGATGGCACGCGGTGTTTTTAAAAGTGAGTTCAGTGCAAGGTTGGTTTGGGTGGGTTGTTTTTGCCGAACTAAAAATGCTCAAAATGAGGCACACGGGCATGTCACTCTCCGTTTCCCTTCTCGACCACTAGAAAGCTGCTCACCGCACACCCAGAAGCTTTCCTTGGAAGGTCGGGGTGTGGGAAGGGGTGAGGCAAGGCTCGGCTCAGTTGTGGGAGAAGCAAGGCACACACACAGCTCCCCCTAAACCCAAACACGGCAGAATGGGTTCTGGGAACAAAAACCACAGGTGACTCAGCTAAGAGGGAAAATGTGTCAACAAAGTCCTCATTCCCCTTCTAAGACTTGAACTTTCCAGGGAAAGGAAAAGCTCACACCTCCCTCTCCACCTCTGCAAGTGTGACAGCAGTAGGCTCAGATCCCAGGAGTCCGAACGTTCTCAGGGGCCCACCTCCTACCCCCGCCCAGGACGGACAAGGTCAAGCGTACCTCTCCCCTGCAAGGAGCTACAGCCTCCGGCCTGCTGCATGGACGACTCTTCGGAAGGCCTGAGCCGCCTTGAGCCACGTGTGGAAACAGAGGGCCAGCCGGCAGCCGGCAGTCCCCGGAGAAGTGACCGGTGAGTGGGTGGACAGCCAGCATGCGGAGCTCTCGTCACTACGCTGAGTAATGAAGCTGTTGATTCGCCGGACTGAATTCCCAGCAGTACAAAACATGCTACACAAAGTCTTAAAGGAAAACGACGTATAGAGCGATGAAAGGACGAGAGTGAATCCAAGCTGGAATGGCAGCTCCCCAAAGGGTTTTGTCACTCCCAGATGCCAGGGGCAGGGCTGGGATGGGGGTCGACTGTGCAAGGTGCATTCCAGGCCCTTTTTGCCGAAACATCAATGGCGACCCTCGGGGACTTTGTTCAGTGCAAACCCCACGGTTCTGACAACTGTGAGGCCAGAGCAGCCCAGGTGGGAGGGAGAGAGGGGAGGAGAGGAGGAAGGGTAGCCGTGCTGGGGTGGACCATCTCCCAGAGTCCCATCCCAGCTGTCTGTGTCCTCCACAAGCTCGCTAGTTGCCACTGGCAGGTTTGGGAGGTTTGGCAGAAGTGACTAGTATATAGTTAGGAAATGCCTTGGGTTGGCTGGCTGTCTCCGCTGGGCATGTGGGGGGTCCCCCCAGGACTCTGCAGTCTCCCTGAGCCCTGCCAGCAGCCACCCCACTGCAGCCCAAGCCATTCCAGGGGCCCACAAGCACCCCGCCTTCATCCTGAGCATCACTGGCTGCCAGTTCATGGCTCCAGGTCCCTGCGTGAAGGAGGGCAGAGGGCAGACCCCACTGCTCAAGGAGCAGGCATTTCCCTAAGACACCAGCTCTCACCTCAGGCCATGGGTCCTAAGACGCCACCCAAGCTGTGCATTTTCACTGATGGCAGGTCCCGCCTTCCCTCGGGTTCTCAGAGGGGGCTGCCCCGGTTAGGCAGAGGGAGAGTGCCTTAGGGAGCAGCCCTCCTCTGGTTCCTCAACCAGGCTCTGAGATCCGAGACAGCAGCCGGCCCAGCAGAAAGTGAGCAGGGGCTCGGCAGCTGCGAGCCCAGGGTCTCCCTCGGGAGGTAGGCAGAATGGCCTCCCCAGAAGTGAGGCCAGGCTCGGGAAAAGGACTCACCCAGGGCCACACAACCCTCCAGTGGCCCTGCCACATGCAAGCTCTCTCTTTATTCTTGTGCAATTGTTGTTTCGTATTTGTTTGATAACTACTGGAGTCATACCCAAGTCCTTCCTCATGCACATCCTCCCCAAGTCTGAAGCGTTGTGCTAAGACACAGGCATACTCCCATTCACGCCGCCCTCTGATGCCCATGATTCTGGGACGGGCCGAGCACACCCTCAGGTCCACGCTGCCTGCAGACTGTGACGGCCCGCAGGCACAGGGAAGTGCAGGGAGGCGGGAGCCTGCACGGGGCAGCCTGAGGAGGCCCAAGGCAGAGACAGGGGAAGGCCCGATGGTCAGAGGAAGAGGGTGCCCCTGAACTGCCCAGGCCTGGCTGCTGGCCGATCCCAGGCTCCATCACCCACTTAGTGTCACAGGAATTAATTACCCGATTGCTCCAGGCAGAAGCCGGAAGCTCAAAGGAGGCCGCGGGCGATCTGTGGAGCCTGCAGAGCAGGGGGGAAGCCATGTTTGATGCCGAATATCCACGCAGTCCTCAGAGGACGGATGGTGATATTTTCACATTTCCTACAGCTCCGACTGCATCTTACCAACCCTCTGATTGAAGAAAACGTGGTTGTGATAAGTTTATCACCAGAGCACAGTTAAGGATGAAACTACTTCAAGGGAAACTCAGCATTTGGAACAGCCTTCCATCAACCTGGTAGCTTGATTTCTTGGAGAAAATCAAAGGAGAGGGGAATAAGGCAAGGCACAATGGAAAACAAAGGAAGCTTATCATGCAAAAGCATCAAGGAAGAAAGGGAAGAAAGCATCGTGGGACTCTTCCATCGGTTTCTGAGTTTGTATTGATCCAGATTCTTCCCCTCCCCCCCCCGCCTTGCAAAAAATGTCTCCCCAAATTACTTCCCTATAAGGCAGAGGATGGTTTTGTGAACTTGAATCTTGATGAGGAAAAACTGTCAGTAATAAGGGGTGATCATGAAGGAAATTAGCAGATGACGGTAGCAACGAGGCCTCGGAACTGAGCGATTGGAACCAGGGTGCCTGGGACCTGAAGCGTGTGGAGAGAACTGGAAGGTGCAGAATGTGTGCAGAGTCAACGGAAGTTTTGAGGCTCAACTGGTTTTGTGTTTTCTGAGGTTGTCAGGTGGCAAGGAAAGTACAGAGTGTAGGTATTTTATGATAAATCATGCTTTCAAGACTATCTGAAATTTCTTTCAAGACTATCTGAGATTTCTGGAGAAAAAAAAAAAAAAAGTCCATAACGGAAAAAGCTAAAGTTCTCCTTTTCTCTCAGTCTTTGGCAGTGGTTTAGCACACAACCTTCCAGAACTTTCTATAGTTACACTTATGTAAAAAAATTTGCTACGTGCGTCGTCCCACAACTTGCATTCTTCATTTAAGTTTATCAAAAGGACTTTGCATCTCCTTTTGCAGGAGGATACCATAAATTCAGCCATGTCAGCGGCGTCATTTAAATGCTGGCTACCTCCACTGTACTACTTACCCAGAACCCTGGGAGGAAATCACCATTTGCAGGTGTCTGGGATTGGGGGTCACGCCTGAAGGCTGGGGCCAGATTTTCAGTTCAGAAATGACCAGGGGCAGTTGAGAGGAAGCCACATCACCCAGTGACCCCTTTTCCTGCCAGATTCTCTGGAACTCCCTTTAGGCCCCAGTTACAGGCAGATGCTTCCAGTGAGAGCCCCAGCAGGTCTCAGCTTTGTGTTTCCCACGGGGACAGCAGAATGGGCCAGCCTGAGTGCATTGCTGGGGGCCAGAGCTCTTCCAGAACCCCAATCCCTTGCCCCTTGCCTCTCACCCTGCTCTGAATACTGCCCGAGGCTTTGTAAAGAGTCTACCTCAGAAGTGATTTGCTGGGGCGCCTGGGTGGCTCAGTCGTTGAGCATCTGCCTTTGGCTCAGGTCATGATCCCGGAGTTCTGGGATCGAGCCCCGCATCGGGCTCCCTGCTCAGCAGGAAGCCTGCTTCTCCCGCTACCATCCCCTCTGCTTGTGTTCCCTCTCTCGCTACGTTTCTCTCTGTCAAATAAATAAAATCTTTAAAAAAAAAAAAAAAAGAAGAAGTGATTTGCTGCAAGCATGTATGAGGGTCACTCGCAAAATCCAAGAGTCAGTTGAGGTGACAGAGGCAGGGCTGGCTTTCTAAGACACAGAGACAAATGACACATCTCAAAACAAGAAGTAGCTCAAAACCCACTCCTTTGCATGAGGGTCTGTATTCCCTTCCTGCCCCCTCTTGTTATTCCTGGCCGCACTGGCAAATTGTGAGTGTCTACTTCGGGCCACTCTCCCAGTCATCACCTGTCCCAGAGTTCCCGCTCCATCTGGGGCAGATAACCAATCTGGAACAAGGAGGCAGAACTCCCTGAGAGCCCCAGGTGGCCAAGGGGCCCCAGACCCACAGTCTTCCTGCTTTAACCAGCTGGGGGGCTCACTCCCACTCTCATGTAGAAGCCAGGATTGGGAACATTCTTTTCTCCATGAAGGCTCCACCCAGGTCCTCCTCCACGGGAGCGCTGTGCCATCTCAGCCTACCTGCGAGAGTGCATTCCCCAGAGGCAGGGACAACAGTGACCCTCGGTTACTAGCCCTCCCTTCCCAGGAGCCACACACAGGGCTCAGTGCACTCCACATGATCCTTGCAACAGTCTTGTGGGGCAAACACGATCATTTCCAATTTCCCCAGGAAGCAACTGAGGGCCACAGGCACGGCCACTGTTCCGGCTCACGCCTGTGCGAGGTTCATGCGGGCGCTCAGCTACATGGCTGTACGGCCTCCTGAAAATCCACTACTTGGACCATAGAAGCTACCAGTCCTGCTAGCTCCCATCACAGTACGATTTTATCCCTTCCGAATAATGGGAAAGACCACCAAAACACAGAGATGCACCTTATTCACTGAATCCAGGTTCCAAAACAAAGCCTCATGGGACTCACTTATAAAATAGTTAATTTAATCAATTGCCAAAAGGCTGGTAGATGGTGGCAGACAGGAAACTCAGTGGCCGAGGAGAAATGTGTTAGAGTAGGGTCAAGGCAATGCTCCCTGTCCACAATGCTATTTGGTAGAAATGTATCTAGCTGGCTAACAAAGTCCCCAAGCACCCCGCCTCAACAATAGGTGAGTGTAAGGAACAGTGTGTTTCCAACGGGTTACTGATACCTGGTCAGACACAGTCAGAGTTGGATGGATGAGTAAGACTGTCATTTACTTTACACCAGGCCATATATTCTAACCCTCACAGAATCCACAGGGACAGGAGCTGGGAAACAGTCACCTCCAACCCAAGACCTTCAAGCGAAGCTCCTGTGGTCACCTTCTCACAGGTGATGGGGCAAAGTTCTTCTTGTGTTCGCCATGGCCCCTTCCCCTACTTTGGTGTGGTTGGGTGGGGATAGGGGAGGCCCTCACTGTGGTCTGGCCTCAGGGTAGAGTAACCACAAGACAATCAGACTGCCAAAATTGAACCCACTATAGCAGAGTTCCTGTGTGTTCTTAGGCTAAAGGGGCCTCTTTGTAGTGTTGAGTTGTATTTCAAAAAATCCTCATGTGTGCGCGCACGCGTGTGTGTGTGTGTGTATTATAGATGCATACATGTAAGCCCTAGGAAATAGTGGAGAAAGGGAGAGAAACCAGTCCCACTGCATGTATCAAACCATGAGTAAATTTTCAAAATCCATTTGTGCTATATAAGAGAAGCTGCATCCTACCTGAGCAGGTGAACCTTGTGGTTATTTCAAAATGGCGGCCCATCTCCATCACCAGGGTAATATTTCCCAACAAGCTGAGTCAATAATGTAAAGCAAACCCATTTTTCTTTGAGGTAAACAACACAGCAGGTTAAAAATACAACATCCATGGATATCACTCCTAGTAAAGGCACCTTGTAAACATAAGCATTAAATGAGACCAAGGAGGTGAATACCTTTACCAGTCACAATGTCTACAAAAAGAAGTCTTCTACACATCGAGGCGTGGTCCACAATTCCCACTAATTTCAGGGCAGGCCAGCTCTCGGATCAGAATCTGTCTGTGAGCTCACAGGCAACCCCAACCTACCCCCTGTTCCCCTCTGTCAGCGCGCAGCTGCGGGCCTTCCCCACCAGGAAAATCTACCCATTCCTCCTGGCGCAAGCTCCACTTGGAGCTCCAACAGCCCCACCCCCCTCACCTTCGGGTGTGGCTGCTCACTCTGGAGCCACAGAAACTTGGGCCTGCTGACCTAGAGAATAGCCTAAGACCTTCTTGAGTTTTCTTACTGGTGATTTTTTTTTTTAATTTTTTGGTTAACAGTCTTAGAAAAACAAGAACCACTTTCAGAGGTGCTTAGAACAGAAAGCTGT
This sequence comes from Procyon lotor, assembly GCA_028646535.1. Taxonomy (NCBI): domain Eukaryota; kingdom Metazoa; phylum Chordata; class Mammalia; order Carnivora; family Procyonidae; genus Procyon; species Procyon lotor. Next base: position 86,765,699 of record CM053610.1, on the reverse strand, counting down.
CTCAACTGTGGACCTGAGGAAATGTAAAATGAGGCCATTTCTGGAATGCTGTAGCCCCCAGGGGCCCCTCTCCACTCCCACCCACCTCAAAGATAAAAGGATGGTCTTAAGTGACATGGACCCCCTGAATGAAGCAGCCACAATTCCTCCCAACTGAAATAGCAATCCTGCACAAAGCAGTGTTTTCTGGGGTGACACTGAAAGGACAGGGAATCATCCTTTACCCATATTTCCAACTCTTGGATAACACTTTTCCATCTGGGGGGGAGGATTTCTTTCTCTCATTTGTCTCCACACCTCCAGGAGGTGGGTAGGGAGGTGAGCTTTCCATACTGGCCCTTTGGGGATAATTAAGCCCCATGGGTTTAAGTGGTTATTGGCAACCTCAGTTAATTACACACATAGCGGGAGCTGGCAGAACTGGGGCACCTCCAGGGGCACCAACGCCAGAGCAAGACAAGGCCATGCATCACAGAGGGTCCACCCAGGCTCTGCACACAGCAGCTCTGCTAAGGCCTTCTGTCTCCTAATGCACATGAGATGCAAGTCCATACATCTAGAGATGCCTGGGTGGCTCAGTTGGTTAAGTTGCTGCCTTCAGCTCAGGTCATGATCCCAGGGTCCTGGAATCAAGTCCCACATCGGGCTCCTTGCTCAGCGGGGAACCTGCTTCTCCCTCTGCCTCTGCCTGCCACTCTACCTGCTTGTGCTCTCTCTCCCTCTCTCTCTGACAAATAAATAAATAAAATCTTTGAAAATAAAAAAAAAAGACCGTACATCTAACTCCCAGACCAACCCCCTGCTCCACAAGCAAACTGCAAGGTCTAGTTTAGAGCCCCTCAGATGATGGTGGAGAAGGCACTTTGCAGAGCCTACCCTCCCCACCCCACCCCCGATCTTAATTATAGACTTGGCTAGGATTTGTTGCTGGATCATGTTCTTTATGTTTTTAAAGATAATTGATTAAAAAGGAAATAGGAAGGGGAATGAGCAGAGCAAAATGGTAGTTCTGGCTCGAACTATTTCTATTTTTGGGTGTGCATTTCTCATGGAACCCTGGTCCAAAGGTAGGGACAGAGTAACACTCTGGGTAACACTCAGAGTAACACTCTGTCTCCACCTTTGGACCAGGGTTCCATGAGAAATGCACACCCAAAAATAGAAAGAAGATGGGGGTGCCTGGGTGGCTTTATCGGTTAGGTGTCTGATTCTTGACCTCAGCTCAGGTCTTGATCTCAGGGCTGTTCAAAGCCCTGCAAGGGCTCCCCACCCAGCATGGAGGCTACTTAAAAAAAAAAATTTTTTTTTAATTTTTTTAAATAGAAATAAGATGGGGGAAAGTAGCTTAAGACCTTTACACATGTAGTCTGAGACACTGACATCATTTGTAGGTTTGGGTTTACACAGCTAGCACGTGACACATTTTATCTCCTCTGTCAAAGCACCATTTTCAAAATGATGAAACGTGGCTTCATGGGGTCAAATATATACTAAGCACATTTATTCAAAGCATCAGTGAGGGAGCCAGGAGGATGGGAAAGCCAGTTCTCGGTACTAGAGAAACAGAGATGGACAGTTAGGGGGAAGAACACTGTAATAAATAGTGTCTTAGTCCATTTGGGCTGCTGGAACAGAATCCCATAAACTGAGCAGCCTATAAGTCACAAAAAAATTCATTTCTCACAGTTCCGGAGGCTGGAAAGTCCAAGATCAAGGCGCCGGCAGATCAGGTGTCTGGTGAGGACCCACTCCCAGTCTCATAGACAGTATCTTCTTACTGTGTCCTCACATGGCAAAAGGGGCAGGGGATCTCTCTGGGCTCTCTTTTTTAAAAGCGCTAATCCTCCTGGGGCACCTGGGTGGCTCAGTCAGTTAAGTGTCTGCCTTCAGCTCAGGTCACAATCCCAGGTCCTGAGATGGAGCCCTGAGTAGAGCTCCCTGCCCAGCAGTTGAGTGTGCTTTTCTCTCTGTCCCTCCCCCTGCTCACGTGTACTCTCTCTCTCTCAAATAGATAAATAAAATCTTAAAAAAAAAAAAAAAAAGCACCAATCCCATTCATGACCTAGTCATCTCCCAAGGGACCCCACCTCTTAATACCATTACCTTGGGAATTAGGATTTCAACATGAATTGGGGGCCAGGGCAGGGGGAGAGGGGAGAGGCACAAACATTCAGTTCATTGCACTAAGTTACATATAAAACTAGTTAATATTCTATGATACAGTAAAACTATAACATGTGTGGTTATATGTTTGCTGTCTGTCTGTCTGTTTTCAACCAGACAGAAATGGTTTGTGTTTTTACTAGGCAAAAGATACATGTGACTAAACCTCTGTAGGTTAATATGTAACTTCACAGAGTCTGAGTCCAAACAGCTAGTAGATAGTACATGAAACAAAGATAACGCCCCCTAGAGATTTAATGACCCTTCAGCAGACCTATTAGACGATGCTCAGGTATGACATTAAAAGGACATGGAGGCATCCTTTTTCCTCAGTTTCAAGTTTGGGATAATTTGTCTTTACACCTCCTAGGCCCCTTGCTGGCCGTCTGGGCAGCTTCCAGCAAGTCAATGATGAGGCTGAGTTATAGCCTCACAACCAAAGCCATGATTACTGGCCAACCCCACTCCTCTATGAAAATGAGCTACACGCTAAAAACAAAGCATAATGTTAAATTACTAATTTCAAATAGCCATCTACAAAATCTAAAGAAATTCAAGCATCCAGGTACAACCTAATACCTTTATACACCCTTACGTTTTCTCACATCACAGATCAACTTATTCTGATCTTTTTTACTTAGCTTGGAGGAGACTCTTTAACCTTTCCTCTAAATGTTGGTCTACAACCTCAGGCTTAGCTGCTTGGGTTAAGGTTATGGGGTGAGAGCTGAGGAACTGGAGTAGGGCCCAGGATCGAGGAACAAGGGACTGGCGGGGGGGGGGGGGGGGGGGCAGACTCCAGGAGGCATCTAAGTGCCTACAGTTAACTCTTATCTTGAGTCTGAAACACAGCCCTTATAAAGAGTCATCTAAAGCGTGGCCAAGTGAACATACCTCTCCTGCGATATCCAGTCTAAAGACTCTTCCCTCCTTCATTCCTTCCTTCACATCCCTGAGGCCACCCCTTTAGTCTAGGCCTTAATCTCGCCATGTCTAGATCTCCACCATAGTATCCAATGTCTTCCTAAGCCAGCCCCTCCAAACCCACTAAAAGAGGAGTTCATTCAGTTCATTCAGCAAATACAAACAGCTTACAGAACAAATACCAAAACTGTTCTGGGTTCTGCTGATAATCAGAAAATAAGACAAAGTTCTTTGGTCTCATGGAGTTCCTTAAGAGCAAGGAGACCATTAACAAAATTAATGCCAAGCAGTGATAAGTAAAACTGAAAGAAGCAGGGCTACAGGGCTAATTAAGGGATAAAAGAATGATGGAGGGTTATTTTATTGCAAATGCTCGTGCAATTTCTCGACTTGCACCTGGCCTCTTAACATCTTCTTCACAAGCAGTTAATCTACAGAAACAGATGAAATCCTTCTGTAAACTCAAGTGAACTAGAAAAATATTTTTAATGCTTGAGCAAGTCCCTAGGATAGAAATGTTTCGTTAAAAGTTTTCCTGTGTTTTGGTATTTTAATAAAGACCACACAATATGAGGCTTATTTCTTAGTTATTAAAAAAAAAAAAAAGACTGATGGAGGGGAAGCTGCTGTTTTCTACAAGGTGGCCCAGGAAACCCTCTACGTTAAGGAACCTGAAGGAAAAGGACGAGTTGGCCATGCACAGAGCAGAAGGAAAATTTTCCAGGAGGAGAAAGCAGCTAGTGCAAAGGTCCTAGGGCAAGTACATGCTTACATATTAAAGGACATCAAGGAGTTGGTTAGGAGGAGAAGATGAAGTAGAGTGAACTGAGTCAGAAGTAAAGATACAGAGGTACCACAGACCAGACCATGGAGAACTTTGTGGGCTGAGAGAAGGACTCGGAATGTTATTCTGAGGGAAATGGTACTAAGCAGGAAAGTGAGATGACCTGACTTGTTTTTACAGGCTGCTGTGGGGCAAGAGGAGAAGGGAGTCTAGTGGGGGCCGCAACCCCAGTGACAGATGGGGCCTGACGGCAGCTGGCGTCAGGAGAAGTTGATGGATTCTGGATGGATTTCGAAGGAAGAACTGACAGGATCCCTGATGGATGAAGCATCAGGGGTGAGAGGAAAAAAGAAGTCAAAGACAACTCCAGGATTTTCACTTGAGTAGCTGGGAGAAAGGAGGGGACTTCAGCAGAGACTGGGGCGGGGGGGTGGCTATCTGAAGAAAGGACAGGCTGGGAAGGGAGCGTGGATAAAGGGTTCAGTTCAGGAGATGCAGAGTTCAAGACACCTGAGAGAGATCCAGGTGGACACAGGAAGGGGGTGGTTGGCTGTACACGGCTGCTGCTCAGGGAGAAGGGAGACCCGAGACTTGCACTGAGAGGTGGGGAGCGTGTCGTCATCGGCATGTGACGCGTTTGCGTGCATACATGTGCACACACACAGGCATGCTATCGGCGGTAGTTGTGTGCGTTTGACAGCAGACGGCTGACAGAACGGAGGTGTGCAGTGGCAGATATGTGAAGACTGATGCATTTGGAAGGAATCCAAAGCCAGACCCAGCAACTCAGAGAGTGAGGAGAGAAACAGGGAAAAGCCTTGCAAATGGGTCTGGGACCCTCTAGCACGTTTGTCTGAAACACGGTGTCACACGGTCACCCGCCCGAGCCATCCAAGACGCCCATTGTCTGAACACCTTGGGCCGATGTCCTCACGGCCCAGAATCAGGCCCTGCTTCCCAAGCCCACTGCCGGCCCCTTCTTCCCCCGAGCCACACAGCATGCCCACTTCCTAAGCACCCGCATTCACACTGTTGGCCTTTGTAGGAGGCTCTCCCCGGACCCTGCCTTCTCTGTGACTGCTCCCTACAAGCGCTGCTAGAAGCTTCTCCCCACAGAGCCCCCCATGACACCCCTCCCCTGGCCAGGCCTAGGTTCCTGACCTTTACCGTTACCCCAGCACCCACCACTGTCATCCTGCACCAGGGCACTTTCTCTCTCCTGGTGACAGAGTGACGCCTCCATGTCTGTGTCCTGGCTTCCCAATGCATGGCACGGTACCCAGCAGAGAGAGGCATTCAGCAGACATTTGTTCATCATGCCGATGAGAGCTGTGCAGGCAAAGAGAAGTGCCACCATCATGGCACACTGTGTGGCCGGTGCCTCTCCGGGGGCTCCCGGCAAGGCCCATGGCAGCCTTTCCTCTGTGCCAACCGGGTGAGCTTTCTCCTTCCGATAATCCACGCTCAGCCCAGCATCCTCCTGTTTCCTGTGAGAGAAAACAACGGGGGCTTTTTCCTCCAACACTATGACTTTCTGCTCTGTTTGGCCACATTGAAGCTGGAAGCCAGCAGGACGGGGGTCCCCTGGGGCCCTTCCCATAGCCCCGGTGACCATGCTCTCCAACCAGGAGAAGCATCCCCCCTCGGATGAGAGAGCCTTCCTCCAACTGTAAATTATTTCTAAATTGTATATCCTGTTTAATGTGTTTCAAAATTGAAAGAAAATACTTCTCCCACAATTATAGTCATTTTGTAACTCCACCCCACAGTTTCCCAGCTTCTTCCAAACCTACCTATTTTAAAACAGAAAAATACCACTGTTTCCCAATGTGTTTTTTATTGAGTAAGTGAGGGTGTGCTCAGCAGACCACTTTCCCCTCCAGGATTATCTGAGGACTATCGGATTAGAGACAAATTAGGTAATGTTGCCTGCTGTTCTCTATCAGAGAGATTTTGAAAGCCTGGTCTTAAGGGAGGGGAGGGAACACCAGAGCACACACGGAGGCAGGCAGGGACCTTGTCGCTGAGACCAGGCCCAAGGAGAAGCGGACCCCCAAGAAAGACTCGGCGCCTGGATGTCAGAGGGCTTCGTGCCAGGGACAGCCTCGCACTGCCGACTGGGCTGGCAGGGTGGGCCTCCCAGGGTCTTCCAACACTGGACCAGGAACCCCTTTACCTTTGGAAAGGACAAGCTATAGCCCAGAAGTTCATGGTGGGACATTTTCTAGTGTGTAGTCACTGCTCTCAATGGGAAAATCGAGACACACACCCTCCTTAACCAAGGCTTTAGATGGAGTGAACCTCACTCAGGTCTGACCCTGGGCCTTAACCTCCATGTGTGTCCCCCAACTGATGCCTGGACTCCCACCATCGAACCATAAATAAACTAGGGGTTTCATAGGAACCACGGCCTCAGACAACGGGTACTTATTTTCCCAGAAGCCAAATTCTACCTGCTAATAAATAAACGACACTAAGTGCCACAAATCACATGACCTGGAGCAAGTATGGGGCCCACAGACAGCAGCTCCGATTGACAAAACCCACTTCCCAGGAGATGGCTGAAGGACTCCAAGAGAAGCAACCATTTTGCAGTCAGAAGGTCTGGAGGCACCATGAGCAAGGGCTTCCAAGGTAAAACACATTCACTCAGGTGCTGCCAGAAACCAGGATGCCCCCAACACATGCAAAGAGCATGTGGGTCGTGAAAACCTTGCAGGGAGCTTCAGCCCCAAGCCGAGTCAACACGTGCTTCAGCCCCCATAACTCTTTCTTCAATTGGGAGTCAGTTTTCACCAGGTGTGAGACACAGAGCCACTGACCCCAAGCCAAGCATGCAGCAGCAACCTTCCTTAATCCAGACACTCGTCATCTTGGATTTAAACTTGACCCTGCCTGCCCCTGCTGCACATGGGAGAAAGGTCAGTTCAGCATGCCAGGAAAGTCTCCACGATTAATCACTTCCCACCAGATTTGACAGCCTCGGATAGTTTCCCTCTGGCCTCCAGGCGTTATCTCAACTCAGGATGAACTTGGAACTGCCATTTGAGGCCCACACGCAAAACTGACATATGAGAGCTCGAAGGACACAGGGGAGATGTGACTCCCACCTGTGCCGTGTCAGGGCATGCCTGCTTTCTTCGGCGGGACGATGCAAACCTTTCTAACAGCACTCGGAGTTCAAAACCGGGCTCCCCTCATCCACAGACAGGTAATCATCTTTTGCCTAAAAGTCATGTACCCTCATTACATGTCCAACCAACTTCCTGAAAAATCATTGCACGGAAAGATACCCACGGACGTCAGGAAGGGCCGTCATGTGTCATGGGCTAAAAGTGCCCTTTTTGGAAACAGACTGGTATGGCCACCTCGGAAAACAGTTAGACAGCATCTTACAAATCATACGTCCATCCTGTGATCCAGCAAACCAGTTCCGGGTTACTTACCCAAGAGAAATGAAAACAGACATGGACACAAAGACCTGTAGCAGCTTTCTTCATAATCACCAGAAACTAGATACGACTTGAATGTCCATTGGCCGGTGAATGGGAAGTCGAATGTGGTCCATGCATGCAACGCAAAACCACTCCCCCATAGAAAGGAACTGACCACTGGTGCACATGGGGACACGGACACATCTCAAATCGGTTATGCTGAGTGAAAAAAGCCAGATGCAAACACTACATACTGTTTGGTTGCATTTATATGAAATTCTAGAAAAGGCAAAATTATAGTGATAGAAAACAGGTCCCTGGTTGCTGGGGCCAAAGGGAGGGGATTATTCCAAAGAAATTCAAACGAACATCTCCGGGTGCTAGAATGTTCCATATCTCAGTTGTGGCAGTGGTTACATAACTCTATATGATTGTCAAAATTCATTAAGGGTACAATAGGTTAATTAACCCAAATAGATTGATTTTGTAATGTAAATGATATCTCGATATTTTTTAAAAGATTCTACCTAACTACTCCAAAAAAATCAGTCTACAGATACTGTTCCTGTCCTTCTTTACCTTACTTGCCCTCTGAGCCTCTGCTCCTACAGAAAGCTGTGGTTATGGGAAACAAGAGGCTGGGAGGGATCCCTGGGGTCCTGTCCCTTCTAAAACAGGGTGGTCTATGTGAGGACCATGACACACCTTCAGAAAGCCAGAATGGGGTCCACAGCCTGGCCACCAAGTATCCCAGGAAAGGCAGACATAAAGCTTTCCACTGCAGAGATGTCGCATTCCATCACCTCACAAAAGAGGGGTCCCCACACAAGAGGGGGTGTGTCCAAGGTGATTACTCACACCGCAACATCTGAGGAATAGGTAAAGTCAGGGCTGGGTGCTCCAGGTGTCTGGAGAGGACCCCGGGCCTCAAGGATCGACCCTGTGAGTTCCTGGACCATGAGAGAAAGGTTGGTGTGACCTATAGGAATTCGCCAGAAACAACGTGAAGGATCCCAAGGAGTGTGTGCCATGAACATCTGTAATTCAAAGGAATATTCAAAGGAAAATATTCAAAGGAAAATATTTCAAAGGAAGTCTGTAAAAGTCAGAGGGATAAGAACACAGAAAATGTAAGTAATAACACATGACCCCCCTGTGAGATCTGGCCAGATTCTAGAAAAACAGAACTCTTTCTTTATCACCAGGGGGAAAAAAAAACCATGAAGCTTCTTCATATTTAGGGGGCAAATGATAAAAACCAACTATATTATTTTTGCAAACTTACAAATGCGCCAAGCCTGGGTAAATTCTTGAGCAAGAGTATGAAGCACTCAGAGTTGGTGTTTGCAAGTCAACAAACTCACCACACTCCCTTTCCCACTGCCTTGCCGTTCTGGAAAGGTGTTAGGCAAAAGCAAGAGAACCAAGGCTACCACATTACATACCAACTATGGGTACCAGTTTCTGTGAAATAACAAAAAAATCATCACAGATTCTATTGAAACCAAAACCCCGAATAACACCAACAATACCACAATAGTTCCTAAATTGAAGGGTGCAGCCGCCAGGCATGGAAGGATGGTGGGGGCACCCCCAGCCGTGGACCTCAGTCTCTGCCGAACGCTGCCCACATTCCAGATTTCAAAAGCTGCAGGAAGGTGCCGGGCCCTTTGCAACCAAACTTCGGGGAATCTACAAAAAATAGAGGAGACCAGCTGATGCTCTGACTCAGCAAAGAACATCCAACGTTCACATTTCCCAGGGCTCCTTGACAAGTGAGCTGGCCCAACTCTCTGCCCCCCACCCCCACTTCCTCCCAACAGCTGTGCTCCTCACCATTCTCGGTGTTCTCTAGCCTCTCCAGGAGAAGAAAAAGCTGGTCATATCCTGCCCTTGGTTAGTTAACCGAAGAGCCCTGATAAGGGGAAAGATAGAAACGACAGAGTGAAACGTTAAGGGTTGGGGAGCTTGTGAGTAGCCAAGCGGCATCTGTATTCAATCAGCCTTCTCCTTCTGTCCACGCCCCAGACATAACTAGGTGGTGTTTTAAATCACCTGCCTAAAGCTGAGATATAAACTGAGCCTCTCTCTTGGAAAGGGAGCTTCTAGTGCCAGCAAGTGTGTCCCAGAACCACAGCCAAAGACAGAGATCAGCCCACGGGGACTCGGGAAGCCAGGACCAAGACAAGCATGCCCTCAAGACGCCCCAGGCACCCCCCACAGCCTGCAGGGGCCCTCAGTCTCAGTCTCCGTTTCCCCATCTATAAAAGGGGGACCCTGCTGACACATGGGCGCGTCAAAGGAAAGAATGAGATGAAATCAGCGAAAGGCAAACTATAAACTCTTAACCAAGATGATTCTTGGAGCCACTTCATAGAAGTTATTACCTTCCATTTAATAAAAAGCCCTTACCCATGAATAGCCCTTTAATTACCAGCCAAACATCTCAGAACATATGCTCAATGCTCGATGAATGATGTGATTTTTCTAAAACAATAAAACTAGAATTCTCCCGCAGTTCCATAAGTTGTACCTGCCTCTGGGCAGTTGGGCCCCTGGGGGTGGCGATGAAGCAGAAATCAGGGCGGAGCCCTCACTTGGAAAGCTGGGCCCTTCCAAAGGCCAAACCCCGGCCTACCCAGAAAGCGGTGGCTGCCCTGCAGGACCTCATCTCTGGCCAGGGTGGGCCAGGAATCCCCGAGCTGGGGCTCCATCCCCTCTGCCTCCCCACCGCAGGGAGCACATCCATCTCTGTCTGCCGGGGCAGCTGTCCACCAAAAGACTCCTGCTTTTACTCCCTGATCTCCCTCTTCTCTCTGCCTGGACTCAAGCTCAACAACACGCCCATCTTGTGCTGAGCAGAGACCAGAGGGAAAGGAGGGAGACCACGGACAGCACTTCCCTATTCCAGAAGCTTCCAAGCAAGTGCATCCTTAGCTCATTTTAAACCTCCTAGCAACTCCAACGGTAGCTCTCATTAAGCTCATTTTTGTCAAGGACACAGAACAAATTAAGTGCCAATCTGGGACTCAGGCACAGGCCTACCTGGGGCTGTCACACCGGCACCCCCATAGACCTCAGCACTTGGTCACTCACCCTGAGTCATGGCTGGGCCTCCTCTCGAGTCTCTTCTCTGTGGGGGCAGATGGCCCTTTACTGACTGCTATCTGCCACGGAATACATCTCTCATGAGATGCACAAGAAAGTTTCATTTTGTTTCTAGAAAGTTTTTTAAGTGAAATGAGTCTATAATTAAGAGGCTGCCCCACAACGATATATAGCAGTTGACCCCAAGGGAATGTTTGGGGCCACTGAAGGCTGGGAGGGCAAATACTCCTGGTGACTCCTGCCCCCTTTTGGGTAAATGTGCCAGTGCCACATCCCTGGCGATGCTATGAGATATTTCAAAGGCAGGCTGAGGACTTCAAGTATCCCAGGCTCCCTAAGCTCCTTCCAGGGAGAGGCTTGCTGAGAGACCCCTGGGACCTTCCCCCTGTAGAACACGAGAGCAACACAGTGCACTTAACAAATCAGCCTGCCTTGCTCCCATCCTCGGAGGATCGCAAGCTGTGACCCAGGAACACCTCAGGAAACTGGCGACCTGAAATTGGTCCAGATGAAGCTGCTCTCAAGTGGGTCCCTGGGGTAGAGGGGCTGGCCCTAGATGGACCCACGCATGGAGGGTTCTGGGGGCAGAAGTTCTAAGGAGAGGGTGGGGTGGGAAGACATCTTCTTTATCATAAGATCACTGTCATAAGAAGATGTCAGGTAGTCCAGTCCACTCAAGAGAAAGTCCTAGAGAAAGCAAACTTAGTGTCCACACACCATCTCATACCCATTAGGATGGCTACCATCCAAAAACAAAACAAAACAGAAACCACTGCTGACAAGGATGTGGAGAACTTAGGCCTTGTGAGCCCTGCTGGTGAGATGTAGAAGCTTCTACAGAAAGCAATCGAGCAGGTCCTCAGATACTTGAAAATCCAACCACCACATGATCCGGCCATTCTGCTTCTGGGTACCTACGCGAAAGAACAGAAAGCAGGTCTCAAAGCAATCTTTGTACACTCACATTAACAGCCACATTATTCATGATAACTAAAACACGCAAGCAACCCAAGCGTCGATGGATGGATGAACGACAGAGAAAATCTGGTGTGCACACGTCAGGGAATATCATTCGGCCTTAAAAAAGAAGGAAAGACTGGGCATGCTCCACAGGTGAACCTTGAGGGCATTCTGCTCAGCGAAATAAGCCAGTCACAAAAGTACAAGGATGTACGATTCCACTTAGATGGGGCGCTTAGAGTAGTCACATCCGCAGAGACAGAAAGTTGAATGGCGGGGGCCAGAGGTCATGGGGAGGGGACAATGGGGAGTTGGTGTTTCATGGGGACAGTGTTTCAGTTTTACGACAGGAGAACTTAGGAGGTGGATGAGGGTGATGGTTGCACCACATGAACGTGTTGAGTACATGTAAAGATGGCTCAGATGGCTAATTGTATGTTATGTGCACTATATGACACACATTAAAATTATGAGTGTCCAGTCCTAATTGCCCCATCATTGACCAGATTTCACTTTTTGTATTGTTGTGACGGGTCTCCTCTCCAGCTTCACAATCCAATGCCAATTTTATTAATGGTAGGATGAGAAAGGAGGAAAGGACAGAGAAAGAAGGAACGCAAGACGAAGGCAATTTGGCCAGGACCAAAGGAGAGAAAAATAAGTCACGGTCAGTTCAGGAGGTGCTGGCTCTGCCCTCAGCCAGGCCTTGCCAGGGGCTGGGAGGTGGGCATGCCTGCCCTGTGCCGGGGAACTGGTCATTCCTTCTGAAACTGGACATTTGGGGGAAAGGGGTGGGGGCGGGGTAGACAGAGGACCAGGTTACAACCCACAAAATGTGTTATCATTGTCCTTCCGGGTTCTAAATGTTTCTTTCTATGAGTCACAAAGGTTAACTGGGAGGCTCTTGAATTAAAAAGCCGCAGGGTTTTCCTTTTATAGACTGTCCTCAGGAGACCTCTCACTGAGTGTTCCTTCTGTCCTCATCCCCAACTGGCAGCTGCACTTAGCATGTGTGTTTACAGAAATACCAGTAGTTATTGCATGTTCCTTTCCATGTGATTAAGCATTGCCATAAAGCCCAGGCTGGATTAGAAATAGACCTTTCCCTTCTGAGAAGAGCTCAAAAGAGCATCACCAGCGGCAGTGGCAGTGGTGTGCGACTTGTGCCACCTACTGGCCACTATGGGCATCACATAGCAAATGCCAAAGGGGTAGCCTGTGCTTTGCCACCTGGGCTTTGCCCCATGAAGCAAAGGGCCAAGGGGATTTTACATCACAGAATTATCCCACACATGTGTTCAGACTTAAAGATGAGGGACAGATATCTCTCTATGGCTTACAACTACAGCATTTGCAAGGTAACATTCAACAAATAGGTTTGTCAAAGGTCAAGGCCCTTTGACCCTTTTAACAGTCGTTATGAAGTATGTTCTCTTATCTATTTTAGAGATGAGAAAACCAAGAGGTTCAATCACTGGGCTCAGTATTTTTCGAACACATGGAGGGAAAGGTCAGGGTACCTGATGGGAAGTGGAACTATAACATAATAGTTCCTTTTTGGTCTGTTTTCCAAAGCAAACACACCAACATAAAGATATCCAAGTGTTGTCTTAACAGTTTGGAAGATCCTATTTAAAAGTTCCCCAAACAAACATCCCCCCCTTTGCAACCACTGCCTTATTTCTTCGTTTACTTCAACAAATATGAATTGACGACCTTGTAGGGCCCAGCAGAGCAGCTGGTGGAAATGACTTCATCACCCGCCTTAGGGTAGGGACACTCTTGATGCCAAAAAACTAATTTTAAATAATGGAAACTTGCCACCACTGAGGATATTCATGCTCTGAAAACACTTCACAAAGAATCTGGAGCAATAATAGGAACACGTATGTAAAATCTCCAAGAGGGATCACTTCAAACAAGATGATATTCATGAAAGTGTGTGTCCCAATGTGCTCATTAAAAAAAAAAAAAATTGGCAGTGTCTTGTTTAAAGCCACACCTAACATTTAGGTAGAGAACTCTTAAAACTGCATATAAATCTACAATTATCTCAAAATATAAAAGTTAAAAAATTTTAATCTTATTATGATCATAGCTAAACAGAAATAAGAAGATAGTAAAAATGAACTACCTGAGTTACTTTTATTATGGATGAGGAATTAGTCAGCTTTTAAGTTTGTGTTTTTGATACGTGGGTGCACTGCTTTCATCTGGAATCAGTAATTGATTTGCTTAAACACAGGATGAGTTTCAAAGCGGAGATAATGTTGGGATAAAAGGAGATGAGCCCAGTACTCAGGCTGGGACACTAAATGCCCTCCCTTTGAGGCGCATCTTCTTTTCCTTGAGTGCCTTTTATAGACCCAAAAGCAGCTCCTGGTGGAATGATGTGATGTCATCAGTGACTCGTGTCAAGGGCTCTGGAATCTTGGGAGCCATTTGATTCCAAAGACCTGGCTACAGTGAGTGTTCTTCTCACACTGCTCTGAGGCTGTGCTCTGGGTAAATGTGAGGGGCCTAGATCCTGAGAGAGCCAGGAGGTCCACTCTGGGTGAGTGTCACTCATTCCTGTACTAGACTGAATATGTAAGGCCCCAGCACCACCCTCATGGAAGGGTGACTGAGGCTCAACTCTCGCTGCCCCTGACCAGTCCTCTCCTGACCGCTGGTCAGACACGAGTCCTAATCCCAAATCCAAAGTGCTCTAACCTCGGTCAAGGAACAAATCCTACATAACCTAAGTCACCTAACCTAAGTTTTCCTCATCTGTAAATCATGTAAGTCATATACACCTTACCTCACGGGTCATTATAAGGACTGAATGAGGTCATTCTTTATGCACTGATCAATATTGGAAGTTCCATAAGCAACCAATAACTGTTAGCTATTATTACCATTTTGATTATTATTATGTTTCCCCAGGAGCAGGTTAAGCAAATAGAAATGGCCTGGTCAGAATCAGGTTGAGTCCCTTCTGTTTTTTTTCATACGCAGAGAAGACAGGACCCCTCTGGGCTCCACGTGAGCTGCCTCAGAGACTGCTCCGAGCCAACAGGACCTGGCAGAGAAGAGTCAGAAGAAAAGGGTGTGCATGGAAGGGAACGCAGGTGTGTGTGGTCGACTGGCTTCTACCCACAGTCTCTGAATGAGTGAAGTTGCCAGAACACCATAGCCCCAACATTACTTCCCCTCCCTCCTCTCTGCTCTCATGTGTTTGGGTCTACATGGGCAGGGGAAGGGCTTTCAGGGTGAGACAGGGACGTTACTATCCTGTGCACTTCCGTAGCTATTCAAGACATCTACGACTAGAGAATTTTACATCTGTCTCTATAGAGGTATCCTCCAGGAAGAACAATCCATGGAGAGAGGCATAGGAGAGCCGCTTCTGCCTGGCAAAGAAAGGGAAATAATAACTCAATTCCTACCCTCATTTATAGACAGGCGCAAAGGGGTGATGGTCATTCTCTTATCCCTCCAGATGTCACATGCAAAATTCTCAAGGTGAGTGGGAGAGGAAGAGCCTCGCATTTCCCGGGGTGTCCTCCTGCCATTGACACCGGGTCCTTCCTCTCTCCCTGCAGCTCCACGGAATAGGAGCCCACTGGCCTCTAGTTCTGCCTCTTCAGAGGCTGTCCCTGAACAGAGAGCCAGGAGAACGAGAGGCCGGAAGAGGAGGAGATCAGGGGATGTCAAGGCAGGTATGTGTCCTCAGGTATGCCTCAGCCTCCCTGCACAGTGTCACCAACTGCTGAGAGACCACTCACCATCTTATCTTCACAAGGCTGAGCCCCCGTCCGGTGTTCAGAGTGAGCGGCAAGGCAAGGACTCCACTTCTCAGGTGGGTCACACTCACGCTCACTCAGAATCTTCTGTTTCTGCAGCGGCCCAGGAGAGTGGCGTCCCGGCCTCCAATTCTACCACCTTGGAAGCTATCTCTGAGCTGAGGTCCTGGAAGAAGAGGGGCCAGAAGAGGAACATATGGACGGTCAATCACGTTGAGGGAACCAAACTCAGGATGAACAAGAGAAGAAGACCCAGTTACCGTCCTGAAGACCAAGAAGCGTTCTACCGACTTCTGGGTGTGTGCTCCGAGCGGACAGAGCGTTCAGGGCCCTGCCAAGCTGAGAGTCACATTGGAGGTGGTGGCTCTGGGATCATGCTCAACCACCCCCCCCCAGGCTATAAGCTGTCAGGGGTCCGGGTGGCACCAACACAGAGCAACCCGGCTTCTGTTGGGGGGGTTGGCAGGTTTTTCCTCTCTGAGACAAGTTCTTAGAGGGAGGGGGGAGGCTACAGTGGAGAGTACTCAACGGTCAAGACATCTCAGAACAAACCAAGAGCTGCATCCTCTGCCCACTGACACATCCACGGAATCTCTCCGATTAGGATTCGGGAGATCAGTGATGAAAAGACAACCTAGATCTTGCTGTCTTTACATTCACGGTGGGAAGAGACAAAAAACAAACCCATACAGAAATAAGTTGCTCTCAGCCAGTGACAAATGCAGAGAAGTAATTTTTTTTCAAAGGCAATGATGCCTGGAGATGGAGTGTGAGCAAGGAGAGGGGAGCTCTATGAAATGGGGTCCTCAGGGAACATCTGTCTGAGAAAGTGCCATCAGGACCAGGGGCAGGATTAAGTGTGATAGCTCTGGGGACAACACTGTGATCACATTGTCCAATGCAGCATTCGTTAGCTGCAGGCAGCTATGAAAAGCTTATTTAACTCATATAAAATGAAATTTAAAAATTCACCTTCTTAGTCACACAAGCCACATTTCAAGGGTACAGTAGCCACACATGGCTAATGGCCACCATTTTGAATGGCGCGGATCTAGAACACTTCCATTATCACAGAAAGTTCTATCGCAGAGGGCCAGACTCACTGGAGAACTGGTGGATGGAGGAGTCAACTCCTCCATCCTCCCTGCTGTGCAAGAGTCATTGTCCCAGGCAAGGAGTGACGGATAGGTAGCACCCAGCACTCTCAGGGCTCCCCTGAAAAATGGTACCTCTGGGGAACAACTCTAATCCCAGACAAGGCTGCTGGGAGCAGGGAACGGGGGGAGCAGAGAGGCCAGGTCATTATCTGCAGGAAATGAGGGGATCCAGGAGGAAGAGGGCAGGATGCCCAGCACCTCCAGGGACTACAAACTGACCGCCACAGGCTCGGGGCACTCGGCTAATGGGAGGCAGCAGGAAGCTTTGCATGACCACGGCCTGATAAAGTGACAAGGATAGATGCGCTGTCACAGAGACCGTGGCTACATCCAAACTCTGGCTTGAGCCAAATGTGTTAAGCATTGAGAGTCAGGTCATATCTCTGTGACCACATGGAAGTTGATAATAGCGAAATCCAAACCCCACAGCTGAAACTCACAACACAGACCTCACTGGAAGGAAAAGCCACTGTCACAAACATTAAGACTCACAACCCTCCTGGTAGAAGGGAGGCTGCCTCCACTTCAGGGAGACAAAGGAACCTGGGGGAGGCTCTGGTTTTCCTCCTTCCCTCTGGGTTGTCCCACAGCCTTTAGGTCACTTCTCCCAGAAGGCCTGCTCCCAGGCCCTCCTCACTTCTCCCTTCCTTTGCAGAGGATCCCGTGATCCAGAGCTTCTTGGAAGCTGACATTTTCCTCAAAGTATCTGATAAGGTATCTGCAGCACCAGAATGATGAGGGACCGAGGGGTCCAGAGAGTCACCACCCCATGGGGGCAGGAACAGAGAACCAGATTTCTGGCCAGGGGGAAGAAGCCCTGGAGAGGCCTGCTCTCGGTGTCAGAAGACACACGGCTGTGGCCTGGCCTGCCCACAGGCATCTTCTCTTGGCCTCCCATCGGTTCCTCTCCACATGCCAAAGGGCCTCAGCACAGCCTGCCCTGAGGGGTTCCCCATGGCCATTGGATGGGGCAGGATCTGTGGCTGGTGTGGGACACTCTCCCCCCTTCTACTAACCCCACACCTGCCTTCCGTGTCCACGCAGTACCTCCTTTCCATGGTGGTGGAGTACTTCGGCCGCGTCGGGCTGCCTGGCCACCTCTACAACAGGATCCACTTCTTCCTGGCTCTGTGAGTGCCTCCTCGGGGACTGCTCTCAGTTCTGCCCCCAAGCCATCCACCCCATAGCCTCACTACCCCATCAGGATGGGCTCAGCCATGCCTATCAGCCTGAGGGTCTCAAGTGGTGGTTCCTCTCGGCCACAGAGCACACAAGGCTCCGTGGGGGGGAAGGGAAGGCAATGAATAGGGTCATCGGGGAGGGGAAGGCTACAAAAGTAGCCAAGAAACATCACTTATTGCTCAGAGACTGAGTGACCCGAGGGAGAAGCCCCAGGGAAATGGCGAGCAGCCAGAACCTTGGCCCGGGCCTGGCACAGCTTGGGCCCCACAGGCTGGGTCCTGAGGACGGTCCTGCTGTCCCTCTGGAGCCAGGCTCCCTGCAGACAGGGCTTCCCCGACCCTCCTTCCTGGACAGACTGCCCTGGGCACCAGGTCCTCCAGTGTGACCTCTGCAGCCTCTCCCCACTGTGCTGCCTGAGGCCAGCCGTCATTTGGGCCTGACAAGCTTCCCCTCTTTTCCCACGGCAGCTACATTGCCTCCGACATGGAGGAGGACAACCCCACATCCAAACGGAGCATCTTCCAGTTCCTGCTGGGCAGGGAGCACTGGCCAGAGCTCTACAAGGAGTTCCTGAAGTTGAAGGTGGAGTTCTTCCACGCAATGGGGCACCGAGCCTGGGTCACCCCAGAGTTGTGTGAGGAGGTCTGTTGGGGACGAGGGCTGGGGGGCACACCCCAGTGGGGACTGGGCCCTTCCTCCAGGCTCAGGCTGGTGTTTCCCTTTCAGATCCAGGCCCAGAACCCACATCACTGGGTCTGGAGTCGGGCGCGCCAGTGCGCCCCCTAGGTCCCCGGGGGACAGAGCAGGGGCTACAGGTGGTGCAGGTGAGTGCAGGTGCTCTGGGGCTCTGTGGGGGTGGACATCCCCACCCTCAGTGCCCCTGCAGTCACCTCCTGGGCTGGTGGGCGTGAAGGGGAAGCTGTCCGGCATCCCTTTGTGCATATTAGCATAGTAAGGGCTCTGAGAACTCCCGTGATAAAGAAAGTAATTATCTGTGTTTATATCAAAACTCTCCAAATGAATTTGACTATGGAATCATGTATGCAACACCAGATCCCGATTTGCATATCAAAAACTTTTCTGCGAAAACTCTTGGAAATGTTGATCTAGGTAATGAAAACCTCTGTAGGGTTTTG
The DNA here is from genome assembly GCA_028646535.1 of Procyon lotor. Classification (NCBI taxonomy): domain Eukaryota; kingdom Metazoa; phylum Chordata; class Mammalia; order Carnivora; family Procyonidae; genus Procyon; species Procyon lotor. The sequence continues at coordinate 86,747,066 of CM053610.1, read as the reverse complement.
ATCTAAGTTGAAAATTTTAAACAAATAAATGGAAGACACCAAGTCACCCTTTCTGGAAAGGGGGCTGTTCCCCTGGTGGCTCTTGGGAGGAAAGAGAGATTAATTCCAACATGTCATCAAAAGTGGTATGTGTTTGGCTCCTACATGAAGCAAGTTTAGTAGCTGGGTCCCTGAAGGATGTCACTCTTGTCTTGTCACAGACAAAAGGAGCTTCTAGGGCTCCTGGTCTCTGCAAAGATCAGATCGCTGGGAGAAAAAGGGTAACGAGCTCCTAGAGAACCGTGAGAAAGCACACAATAGATGCCACATTTATAGAAAACAACCACATGACTAGCATCACACTCTTTAGAACATGTTTTCTTTCATTTAAATTTGATTTTTATTCTTGGGTTTCCTTGAAGTTGGGGGAGACCTGTGGTGAAACGCAGAAGGAACCCTTTGCCTGGGGAGACAGCTCTACCAGAATAATCTTGTGAACTGAGCCACCCTCGCCTCTTTGCAGAGTGTGACAGAGCCCATTCTGACCCATTCTTAGGAAAAAGAAGGTCAAGTGTCCTCTGTGATAAACCAAGTTTGGGATAAAGTTTAATTCACCCACAGGCTTCTTATTTGAGGACCAACAACTACTATATATGCCAAGACCTCAAATTCCAAAGAAAATTGCATTATCGCCGCAATAAAAAAAAAAAAAGAGACAAATAGTGGCTACAGGGGCCACTCTTGGATCTGGTCACTTATACAAGCACTGAGGGTGGCAGCTGATTTTGCCCGAGCCCCTTCCCAACACGCACCTGTGGTGAAGCGCTGAGAACTTCCTCACCCAGGAGTTTGCCTCTTGCTCTGATCTCGCTTTCTTTTCTTGTAGCTCCCCCGCAACCCCTGCCTCTCCTTGCCCCGACACCAAGCTGCTGCCTCCTTCGCAGGCTCTGGGAGCCAAAGAGGGACAGCACTGGGCCTCCAGTTTCCCTCAGACCTGCAGGAAGGAGGGTGCGGGGACAGCCGGGACAACAGCAGCCTGAATAGCACAATGGCTCCCCAACCTTCCAGGGGGTGTCAGCCCGCAAAAGCCCTGACCCCTGGGTAACCTGGAAGGGTGCAGTGTAACATGGAGGGGGGACCAAAGGAGCCACGAGACCAGAGCAGGACCCTCTGTGGACTGAGAACAAGCAGAGGGAGAGGGGACGGAAAGTCTGGGAAGAGGCCTGGATCACTGAGGAGGAGGCATCTGAAGGAAGAAGCCAAAGAAACAGCTAGAAGATGATGAGGAAAAGAGGAGGAGACAGGAAGGGGGGAGAAACACATGAGGAGAGAGGATACAGGGTGTGGCCAGCTCATTCTAGGCAATCAGCATCTTGGGGACAGTTGTCCTTGGAGCCTTTCCTGACACTCCGATAGAAGACATGGTGGGGAATTCCAGCCAGTAGACTAGTGGGAAGCATGCAGCTCACTGATGTGTGGATCTAGGGCTGAAACAAGAATGGGAATATGAGGGGGGAATCCTATGCCATCATAGGCTCTGACATCACAGAAATAACCCAAGTTTCAAAATGAGAGGAGAAGGGAGAGAAGAAGGGAGGAAGTCATGAATGGATGCCTGAGGGACAGGTAGGGAGGTCCCAGGGTGCTATCAAGGCCAGAAACAAGACAGTGGAAGCTGAGGCTTAAAAAAGAGCGGGGGGTACTGGAAGAGTCCTGTGTGGATATTAGTGTTAAATGTATGCACAAGAATACAAGCCATCCTGAATGCCAAATAAATGAATATGACAAATTTTAAGAGAGAAAAAAAAAATCGAATAAAGATACACGGTAAATATAAGAAATACAGTAGAAATATAATATAGAAACAATATAAAAATGAGATTCAACTAGGATCATATTATTTGTATGAATAAATCTGACCGCGCTACTCAAAGGTTTTCAGATGGATTCGCAAAACAAAACCCAGCTCTGTGTGAGATTATCCTTAAATCATTCAGAGACACTAACAATAAGGTGAGGGCTCAGGGTATACCATGCAAATGCCCTCAAATGAGAGTAGGGATTGTGATCTTGATACCAAGGGAAAGAACATTCAGATGCGAAACACTTCAGAAAGGAGGAAGGACACTTGGGATGGGGTTGGGGGGCAGGTGCCCAGTGTTCCAGGCAGACTCCACAGGCCTGGGCTGGTCCACCACAGCTCCATGTGCTCGGTGATGCTCCTAGACTTTACAGCACTCCTGACGGATGGATAGATGGGTGGAAGGATATACAGACATATGGTATATAGATATGTATAACTATCCTAGACAGGAAGTCTAATTACTGGGCAGTAATTGCAGTTACCAGACAGAAACTGTCTAGCTCTTCACCACTTTTTTCCAATAGAAATGCTGGATTTGCCACGACACTGCTTAGAACTACAAGGTTCCCAGGAACCTCACAGTCAAGGATAGACAGAATATCTAGTCTTGTAAAAAGTTGACTCCTTTCAGGAAGCAATACAGTTGCTGTTCAACCCTGTCCATCCCATGAGGGCTTAGCATTTTTTTCTTGAGTCCTCTGGAACTTTCCAATTGCAAATAATCATAGTACTGTCTGTGACACCTAGTCCTTGGAGCCCCAGAAAGCCAAGGCAGAAACAGTTAGTCTAAGAGGTGATTTCTCTCCTCACTCACACATCCAGTGACTCAGTCCCGGGAAGTCCGGCACAATGTGGGGCCAACCCAAATCGTTCCAGTTACTCAGCTGATAAAGACTGTGCATTCTTCCTTTAGTCAGTAATGCCTCTCAGGGTGTTAGGGAGAAACCCAGGCCATTCGGGGGGCGGGGGGTCATTGCCACTGTGGCATGAGGTTGGTCCCATCCAGACAAGTTAGCGTATAGGTCACAGGACTGTCACAAAATCTTGGTGTCAGAGCACACCTGAGGGTTCGATCATGGGAAAGGAAAGCGAACAGCACTGGCAGCTCAAGAGATAGCCAAGGGACTGGAAATTCCATGAGCAAACCACGGGAGACCAAGTGTTGTGAGTAGTTTTTACGGGACTTGGGGATGGGGCTGAGTTCACACCTGGGTCATTATGTCCTACCTAACAGCACAGGGTTTGCTTAGGGACCCAAGCAGAAAGGGTGCTGATGAAGGGAGGTAGATGGAAATGTTTAGGGAGCAGAAGCCCAAGAAGCCCCTGCAAAACTCATCTGGGGGCAGGGGGAACACCTGTCACAGCTGGCAGTGGCTTCCTGCAGCCAGGTGTGCACCATCTGCCCTCCTGCCTGCCCGTGACCAGCGGAAGGCTTGGCCACCTCTTCCACCTCCAGGCCTCATGTGGGCATCTCTCACTGGCTCCTCCCAGTGGCACACTCTTACCTGGCCCCACAGGGGATACAGCTGGAGGTTGAGCAGCGACAGGAAGCGAGGTGAAGATACGGAGTTGACATCTGGTCCAGGCAGAGGGCACAGTGAGATGACCAGAATGAAAATTAACTAGAGAAGGAGAGAGGGAGTTTGGAGCAAGATGACACAAAATAGCACCCACGTAGCCCTCCGGGGTTTTGCAGAAATTTCATCAAGTAGGGGTTGGTGCTCATCTCACCTAAATATTACTGGACAGAGAGACTGCAGCTAGGGATGCTAATTACAACAGATTTGCTAATGATTCTTCAGTTGTTGAAGAGCTATGTACGTTTACCCACACTTCAGTTAATGAGACTATCTTCTTAATCTCTGGAATGGTACACAATAAGCAAACAAAATCTTGATTAAATGAAAAATAGGCACAAATATGAACACAAGACAAATGAAAGAACATAGGCAGCACGAACTAGCTTCCAAACACTGTCCCTGTGATAAGTCCCTCCACTGACGTGATTACCCAGATCATGGTCTAGCACGACTGGGTTCTGGAAGCCCATGGACTACAGCTTCCCAGGGCACCAAACCTGAATGTAAGACCAGAGATGGATCCATTAACCACAGAGACAAGGAAACAGATTTCACACCTAAGTATTGGAGTAAAAGCAGTGGAAATTATGAATATGCAGTTATGTATAGATTTTCACTGATTTTATTGAACCCAGTATAAATTTTTTTTCTAAATTCCCTATTTCATGTTATAATGTACCACAGAATAAGAAGAAATATTTTCAGCTAAATGAGACATTTTTAAAATTAAGATGGTTGTTATATGACCAAGAAAGCAGCACACAAGCTAACTCAAATTAATTCCAAGAAATTACACAAAGGTCTTTGTTTTTCTAAAGATGCACAGAGAAGGGAAGGGTCTACAAACTCTGGTGCAACATCCTAATCTATGTTAATCTGCCTCTTTCTCAGCATCTTCTGCACTAAGCGAGGCAATCATGAACCAGATTTGGGGGTTTGAAGCAGTGTGGTCTGAAAGCCCAGGCTTGTTAGGGGTTGTGACGGGAGCAGTGCCGCCTTGGGCCAGCCAGCCACCTCCCTCCCTGAGCCTCAGGGGTCTCAGCTGTAGGAAGAGAGGCAGAGACATCTTCCACTGCTGACCTTTTATGCAGCTGCCTGAAGATGGAAGGTCCTGGGTAACCCTTACTCCCCATCCCTGCCTCCCTTTCATTCAAGGACAGAACATGGAGCAAAGCAAGAGGATGGCCAACACACAAGTCCATCCTTACCCACAGGCCAGAATTAAGGATACGGTTTTGAGGGCTTTTCTTTCAATTTAACAAAAAAGACTTTCCCACGGCTTGTAACTAATGAGAAGCAAGCAATGTATTCCTGAGTCAGGGAAACCTGGCTGGCCCTGGGAAGCAGGAAAAGCTAGTCACATGGGTATCTGCAGGGTGGCTGCTAAGTGCTAACAGAGGCCTCCAGCCTCCAACCCTCTTAGGAGCTGCCCCTCCAACCTCCCCTCTGCTTCCTTCCATTGCTGGTTGAACACTGCAGATACTGGGGGTACAGAGGTGACCAAATCTCACCCCCTCCCTCATAGCTGAATTGGAGAGACCTTTATACAACTTGGCATTTTCTACAAAATGTGGTATGAGGATGGAGGAACCCAGAAGATGAGCCTCCAACCCAATATGCAAGAGGCGTTAATCTGTGTGCTACCAACTAAGTCTTCCTGGTTTGGATCTCAAATAGGCCCATGACCTTCCAGCTTCACTCAGCTACCAGCATCCTCTCCTGACTTTGGCCTACTCCTGTCTTCAGACTGGCCTTTGACATGGCTTTCCTCAGAATCCATGGCGCACACACAATCCACACATAAATCCACTCCTCTGGCAATTCTTGCCTTGGCTCCGCATGCTCTGGCTTCTACTCAGAATCCTGGCTCCCAAACTCTGGCCTGTGCCCAGCAGGCACATTGGCCTCCCACCAAATGGGTCTGTACACCAATCATCAAGCTGAGAGATGAGAGGCCTCCTCCTCCTCCTCCTCCTCCTCGCTTCCACTGGGGTGTCAGAAGATCTCTGAGCTGGGATAACCATAAGCTATGAAGTTGGAGGGTTTTTAGACAAAGGGTAAAAAAGTGGCCTTACTCAAAATCAGGCAGCACTGAGAGGCCTTGTAGGGCTTAACCCAACGAACACTCCTGCTAGGGTATGGCGTCCATGCATCAGAGCTGCCAAGTTCAGACCTTCCCCTCTTCACAGGACATTATACTCAAGGAAGGGGCACCAGTATCAGCCCTCCCTCAGGGCGTGTGTGTAACTTTTATTTCATTATGTCCCTCTATGGAAGCATTTACAGCTGTGTAAGTAGAAAAGATGAATGTGGGGTAAGTTAGGAACCATGTTGTGACAGACATTAAGGAACCAGTACTCACGCCCGATTCGCCTCCCCTTCATGGACACATGGAGGACTCACACGATGTGGCCTGATCTCACTACTTCCAACAGGCTGTGACTGGAAGTGACACGTGCCACTTCTGGGCCAAAACCCTTAGGAGCCAGACGCACTTCTCCAACTCTTCCTTTGTCTTAACTTTGAGGAGGCTGAAACATTCTGGATGGTGGGAACTACTTTCCAAATTTTTTGAGAAACCATAAATGGCTAGAATTCATTTCTTTGATGCTCCTAGCATGTCTGCTCAAAAGACTGCCCAGAATACGCTCTTTGCTCCCTGTCACCTAATCACTGGGTCCAAACTATAAAGACAATGCTGTGTCCAGACCATCTGTAATCTTTTATTCTGCTCTTTCTCTTAGAAAGCCTGATTATTGCTTTTGCTGACAACATTCTAATGACTGTTCTCCCTCATATACGAGAATACATAATGTGCAAGTAACAGTATCTCAAGTCACCATTCAGAGAAAGGAATACAAATCATAAACAACTGAGACTGAAGATAGCAAAAGTCGCCCAGATACTGAGTTCTTAAAATCTTGATTCAAAGGGAATTTCTGTAACCTGTTTTTTTTTTCCTTTTAGTTTTAATTATACAAAAAACAAGCTAAGCGTGAGAAGGAAGCACATTTTGTCCTCCCAGGCAGCTGCATCTTGCCTATGCTGTACGTGCCGGAGCAAGTCCCAGAGCCAGCACGCAGATGGAATACTGAGCCTAGAGAGAACCCGTCCCCACTAGAGGAGTGCCCCCCCACACCCTGGAGAAGCAAACACCACATGGGTTTTTGCCAAATCTCAATGGAAACATTTCTATTTGCTTTGATTTCTACATTGAAAGCTAAACAGCAAAATTCAGGATGTGGAAATGTGAAATCACTGAATGGATCTTGCCGTTTCTACCAGTCCAACTGGCCACTGATGAAGCACAGGGCACATGTCAGGATCTGGACAGCAGGGAGTTTTCTTCCTATATGGGAAACCTGAAGCTGCAGGCACCTCTATGTGAGTATCTGTCATCACTACTTAGTCTACGAACTCTTGATACAGATGTACGTTCTCTAAATCTTGGGTGGAAATGGACCATCATTTATTTTTAAATACAATTTCTGAAGTCCTCTCAGTAGAAATTATATATTTTCCCTATTTAGAACAGGCTTCACTTTGAACAATTCTTCATTAAGGTATAAATGTCCTCCTGTTGAAGGTGACTGCTCTTACTATGAGGATGCCTAGCACTGTCACAGAAAGCACACACTAATTTTAGACCCAAAAACTACGACAGCTTAGGAGATGCTAAAAAGCCATTTTCTTGCTGCGGAGAATAAAACTTGATGACAGAGCTTCTTTAAAAACCTTGCAAATTTGAACATAGTCACTTCATCTGAATCACCATAGTTGAAAGACTTTAAAAATGAATATCCACCCCACCCCCACTGTTCTATTCTCTGAAATCCCAAACTAAAATAATCATCAAGAGTTTTGAAAACAAACCAAAAAACTTTATTTACAAAAGTAAATTTTAACTCACTTTTATATATCGTATAATGTTAATGCTGACAGCAACAGAGCCTCTGGAATATTTAAAACACTTGGATTTTAAAATACACTGAGGTTTGTGAAGCTCATTCCCCCCTAGTTATATTATAAAACTTATAAATGTTCCTTTAGCTTTGTTGTTTGGTCATGTTTTTGTGTAGAAGTCACGTTTCAGGGTAGGTTTACCACCAGACATGATCACATAACCATTGGCTGTGGATTTCCAAGAAGCAAAGGAGCCAATCTTAGCAGAGCTCGCACTGGCATTTTCAGCTGTTTAAATTTGAAGAGGAGTTCAGCAAAGCTTGTGCTCCCTAAAGAAATGGAAATGGGGGAGAAAGTCAACTTCTAAATAAATTCAGCTGTACATCCCTTTCAAGGAAACTTCAGAAACACAATCACATTTAAAGCTGACATTCTTCCCTTTGAAAACAATTCCCCAAATGCACTGTAGGAAATAATTTGATATAAAAATGTCAAATGTATCCTATTCTGTACTTCAAAAAGTGACCTGTAACTACATCTGAAACTATTAATATTTACATATTATTTAGATATAATTAATAAATGTGACTGTCTACTTTCAACTACCATAATCTATATACATACTCCAATACATATCTTAAAAAAAAAGAATACAGGCTTAAAATGAGTAACACAGAAGTTATTCTAATGCCTCAATCTCTAAGAAGCAAAGGTTCTCAACTGTGGTCCCACCAAGATTCCAACATAATTCGTGTGGAGTGGAGCCTGGACATCTGGAGGTCTGAAGGGCGCCCAGGTAATTCTGATGAGCAGCCAAGGTCAAGAAACACCGCTCTAAAGGAAGTAGGAAGTGTGTAACCTGAAAATCCTATTAAGTGTCATCTTCCTTTTTGCCTCCATCCTACCACACACAATTATAAACTACTCCCTCTCTCCTAGCTCCAATATATATGCATATATGGTCCCTGTGACTCTAGGCCACAGGAAGTATCCTAGCAGACGTGCAGTCACCAGAGGCATCTTCATGAACATAGGACCTCATGAAGATGAAAAGTCTTACAATATGATCACGTGGCTTTCTGATTAAGGCCCAACTAACACAAGGAAGAGTTCTACTACACAGAATAAGAGGGAGGCAACTATTTATCCTAAGTGTTTCCTTTTATTGACTGGCCTCTGCCAGTCAGCTAAATTAAATGTTTAATAAACCTCAACAGAAATTAAGACAAATTTCTTATTTAATTGTTATTCCATGGTGTTCCCTAGATCTTACTAAAACCCAAGCACAGAGAATAAAAACATCCAGGAAGATAGGAAACAACTCCAACATACACAATATGCTGTGGAATCTAACAGACTATTTACATTCAATGAGATATTGAAATGGTTAGGTTTAAACATATCATCTTGCTCTTTGTTTTCTATTTGTTCCATCTGCGCTCTGTTCCCCATTGTCTTGTCTCTTTTAAAAGGATTACTTTTGATGACTTTTTTATGATTCCACTGTAGCTCCTTTGTTGCGGTAAGTTCTGTTTTCTTACTTTAGTAATTGCTTTATGACTTCGAGGATACACCTTTAAATGATCAAAGATTACCTTCAAGTGAGATTATACTACTTTACATATTAGCATAAAGGACTTCCCATAGTACTTCCATTTCTCCCTTCCCAGTCTTTGAGCTACTGCTGTCCTATTTTTCACTTTTCATGTTTTATAAACTCCATAACGTACTGCTGTTATTTTTATTCTGTCAATGGTTTTTAAAAAAGTATTTAAGAGAAATAAACCTTGCATAAATAAACCCATGCCGCTGACCATTTCCAGCGTTCTGCAATCCTTTGTGTAACCCCCCATCTCCACCTCATCTTATTTTCCTTCTGCCCAAAGGATTTAATAAACAACATTTCCAGTAGTGTGGGTCTGCTGGTGATGAATTCTGTCAGCTTCTGTGTGTCCAGAATTATTTCATGGTTGTTTGTTTTGAAAGATATTTTTGCTGGGTATAAAATTCTAACAAGACAATTTCTTTTCTTCTGAGTCCTTTACTCCACTAAGCTATCACTTAAATTGCTTCCTATAAGAAATACAGTCACTTTTATTTTTATCTGTCTTTATATGTCTTTTTCCTCTAGCTTGCTTTTAAGACTTTCTTACCATCAGTTTTGGCTATCTGGTTCTGATGTCCCTTAATATAACTTTTTCATATTTCTCATGCTTGGGATTCATTGACTTTCTTGAATCTATGGATTTACAGTTTTCACCAAATTTGGAAAATTTCCAGGCATTATTTCTTCAAATATTTTTTTCTGTTGCACCTCTTCCTCCCTCAATTTCTCTCTTCAGGGACTCCAATCACATGTGAATTAGGTGTTTTAAGTTCCACAGCTCACTTCATTTATGCTGTTCCTCTTTTTTCCTTCTTTTACTTTTGCATCTAATTTTGGACAGTTTCCATTGCTATGTCTTCAGGCTTGCTAATTTCTTATTATGGAATGTCTAATCTGCCCATTAATCTCATTCAGTGTACTCTTTATCTCAAACATTGCATTCTTCATCTCAGAAAGCTCAATTATAGTCTTTTTATATCTTGTATGTCTTTTAATGTTCTGAAATACAATTACCCGGGCGCCCTTCAGACCTCCAGATGTCCAATGTTCAAATACAAAAAAATGAAATTTATACATTTATACATAAATGTATAAATAAAATACATTTACATCTTGTATGTCTTTTAATGTTCTGAAATGTAACTCTATATTGTATAGAGTTACAATAACTGTCTTAATGTCCTCGTCTTCTAATTTGAACATCTGTGTCAATTCCAGGTCGGTTGTAATTATTTTTCATCTCATTATAGGTCCTATTTTCCTATTTATTTGTATACCAGATATTGAGAATTTAACCTTGTTGGGTGCTGGATATTTCTGTATTTCTATGTTCTTGAGCTTTGTTCTGGAATTACATTTCTTGAAAAACAGTATAATCCCTCCATGTCATGCTTTTAAGATTTGCTAGGTGGGGCCAGAATACACTCAGGTCTATTTAGTCTAGAGCTAAATATTTCCCATTACTAGAGCAAGATCGTTCTGAATATCTATGGCCCCCTTAATTATGAAGTTGTGGGAACAGGCACTATTCCTGAACCTGTAAAACCAACTGGTAAAGTGTCCTCTAATCCATGGAGACAGTTCTTTCCCCAACCTAACATAGTTTGTTCACGCACATGTGCTGACCAGTAAGTACTCTGCTGGTAGTTGAGGGAGACCCTCTGCAGATGTCTGACATTCTCTCTTTATGCAGCTCTCTCTCTGGCATTTCATCTCGTAAACTCTAGCTCCTCGGGTCTCCCTGTACTCCCAGCAACATCACCTCCACTCACAGAGTCTCCCAGGCTCCACCTAGGTTCTCACTTCCTCCCCACAGTCTGGGACCTCTCAAGGTTATAAGCTGGGCAATCAGAGGGCTCAGCACATTGTTCTTCATCTCTCAGGGATCACTGTTCTTCGTTGCCTAATATACAATGTGTCAAAAGCCACTACTTCATATGCATTATCTAGTCTCTTTGGTTCCAGGAAAGATAGTAAATCAGATCCCAGTTATCCCATCCTGGCTGGAAATGGAAGTCTGTGCTTGAAAATTGTTTCCTCTTTTATTTTTAGTAGTTTGACTATTATGTGACTACGTGTGGTTCTTTCTCTTCACATTTATCCTGCTTAGGGTTCACTCTGAATTGAGGTCCATTTTCCATTTTTCAAAATTTTCAGCCCCAGTCTCTTCAAACATTGCTTCTGTCTCATTTTCTCTCCTCTCTTATTCTGGGAACTCAACTATGTACATGTTTCACGTTTTCGCCATATTCTACCATGTTCCTTTTCTGTATTTTCAATCCATCTTCTCTCTGTGCTTAATTTGCTTGCTTTCTAAACACCTACCTTCTGGTTCACTTATCTTCTGTGTCTGATACATTACTTAATCCATACACTGAATTCTTAATTTCAGTTAAATTTTTCAGTCCTAGAATTTCCATTTAACTCTCTTATTGATTCCAGATTTCTGGTGAAATTCTCTATCTTTTCATCTATTTTCTTGGTAATATTAGTTATAGCTATTTTAATACCCAACTCAGTAACTATAATATCTAGGTCACATATAAGTCAGCCTGTTACCTTTTTTCTTGTTATATCTTATAATTTTTTATTCAACATTAGATACTGTGTATTAAAAAGTATAAAGGTTCAGGATATATTTTGTTCCTCCTAAGAAGGTTATGGTTTCTTATATCAGGCACGCAGAATGCAAACAGACCTCTGTTCTGCTTAAGGCTAACTTTAGGCCTTGTTGGCTTCATTTTTTACCTTTACTCCTAGGGCTTGGTCCTGCTGTGTTAGTGGCTGGGATGCTTATCAGAACATCCTGGGCAGCCCTGGAATGCTACCCTTTGTTTCCTTGGCAGTATGTTGTTGCTGAAATCTTTGCTCACATTTTTAAGTCTCCTGGTTTCTGCTAGATTTCTTGAAGTCTTATCCTGTGCACGTATAAGACTTGGTATGTGTCTCAAGGAAAGAGTACCTCTAGGTTTTTGAGTTATTTTTCCTATTAATTCCCTCCTACCAGGGATTTAGCTCAAGTTCTAGATTCTCAGGCAACTGTTAACCTAATCCTCTGGCTACTCTGGCCAATAGCACGCTTCCTTTTGCTGGGACTCTGCTTCTTGTGCTATGAACTGGCAAATTCCTTTGGAAGAAAGCCAGAGTAAATATGGAGTTTCCTCATTATGCTTCCCTTCTCTTGGGGACTGTGGCCCCTCAATCAAGTCTGGCCAGCACGGTTGCTACCAATTCCTTTAAATAGCTGTTTTATGTAATTTGTCAAACTTTTGTATTTGTTTTTGTGGGAGAGTGAGTCCAATATAAGCAATTCCATCACGGCTATAACTGGAAGTCTCTAAAAAAGTACATTTTTATCTGAGGTTTTCAAAACAGCAATAAACTAGTAATGTTATTAAATTTTAAATGATTAAATGGAGCAATCTTTGCTTTTCTTAAAAATTTTGAATCCTCAATTACTACGGAGAAATAAGAAAGTGATAATAATAAGGGTGCTTAGAATTAATCATATTTTAGGATTCACCTCACTGGGCAAGCTCCATATCTGATTATATAGTCTGAAAAATATAGTGAGGTACTAATGTTTTAAACTCTATATTACGAAAATATTCAAATTCATACAAAATCCGGGTACCTGGTCATTTTAAAGCTTTATAATATTAGAAATTAAGAAGCGTCCAAACTAAAAACTGAGAAAATAAAGAAAAATAAAAAGAACTTTAATAAAAATTAAGAAAGAAAAATAACATAACCATTTACTTTATTAGTATATACTGGTGTTTGGGGCTCTCTGAAGAAGAACCCATCCTTCTCTGAATGTAAATAAAAGTTTATGCATGTATAAAGTTCAGATAGTCTTTTTAGAAAAAGTTCTCAACAATAACACCCAAATATGAATGAAGACCAAAACCTAACCAGAGAAAATAACCCATTAGAAATTCCTCCTACCAAGAAATTTAAAAAATAAGTGAGTCAATAATACAGGTACTGAAGAGGATTTAGATCTTAAATTACCTTCTAGTCCTATAGACGGCAGGTGCCATGGAGCTGGTACAGAGTGGTAGACAAGGAAACAAGCCAGCATGCTCAGCTGAGATTCCTCAAAGGGCTGCCCACTGAGGTAGGCATGCACACACACATCACCCCCAGCTGTGAGAGAAACACAAATGGAACTAAAGCAACTTGTTTTCTCATCGAGAACTCATTAAGCACTTACCCTCCACCAGACAGGTACTATGCTGGGCATTAGGGCTACAGTGGTAAGCCAGACAGAGTGCCTGTCACCACAGAGTATGAAGTGTTGTAAGGGACAGAGACATTACACAAATAATGACACAAACAAACGCACAATTAGAAATTGTGATGAGTGCTATAAAGGAGTAGTGGTCACTGAGGTTTTCTCTCCAGACAACCAATTTACTACCCTTTTTCCTTGTAGTGTATAACATTTGAGGGGACTACAGCTCCAGAACTGGATCCTAACTACTATTAGTCAGACTTTCTCAAACTTTAAGGCACATCAGAATCACCTGAGAGAGCTGATTAAAACAGATGAATGGGCCCCATCCCCAAAGTTTTTTAGATAGGGTCAGAAAAATTACATTTCAAATAAGTTCTCAGGTGATGCTACTGCTGCTGCTCCAGAGACCGCATTTTGAGAACCACTGGTCCAGGACAATCAAGGCAATCCCATTCTCAACACAATGACTGGTTCAGGAACTAGAAGACCTAAGTTATTCAGTAAGAGACATTCTCTGATACAGGGACTAACTGAAGAATGTGCATGAGTTCCAATCCAAGGAGAGACATGAGATGTCTGACAACACATTTGATAGAGGTTTTGGAGAAAGAAATTTCCTCAATGTTATGGCAAAGCTCCTAGAAACAATTCTATTCTTCTCTGCAAAATGCTGGGCTTGAGGCAAGGAACAGTCATTTTATTACCATGAGAAAAAGAACTCTGAGGATAATGCCATGGCACAGAGTGTAAATAATGGAACCTCAGAGAAATGGAGCTGAGGGCACTAAAATATGATGATCCTTAGACCACCTTACCTATTCCAATAATGTAAGTTTATATGTATCCTTATTGTTGAAGCCAGGTTCATTTAGGCCCTCTATTACTTGTACACAAAGGCATTTTGATACATAAAGAAAAGTTGAGGGAGAGAAAAGGATAGGGAAAGGAGGGGAGGAAGGGAGGGAGGGAGAGAGAGAGAAAGAAATAAAAATGGCAGGAAAGTTGCCTGAAGTAGTGTGGTTGTAGAAGGCCTATGAGAAAAAGGGGCACTTAAATTGAGGCTATAAGAATGAATATGTTGAGTGTGCAGAGAATGAAAGAAAAAGGTTCTAGGGAGGGAAAGCAGCATATTTAACAATCCCAAGAGAGAAGGGAAAGGAGAAATTACAACTGATACCAAAAAAAACCCTACCAACAATCATAAGAGACTACTATGATCAACTACACACCAACAAATGAGACCACCTAGAAGAAATGGATAAAGTCATTTTACCTAGAAAGGTAAGTCTTCTGAGACAAAATATGAAGAAACAGAAAATCTGAATAGACTCATTACTAGCAAAGAGACTGACCTGGTAATCTAAAACCTTCCAATAAACAAAGTCCAGGACCAGATAGCTTCAGTGGTGAATTCTAGCAAACATTCAAAGAAAATTCAACACGTATCGATCTTTCTTAAATTCTTCCCAAAAATCGGGAAAAGAGAATGCTTTCAAACTTATATACAAGGCCAGTGTTAATCTAACACCAAAACCAGACAAGGACACCAAAAAAAAAAAAAATTATAGACCAATATCCCTGATGAATACAGATATAAAACTCAACAAAATATTAGCAAACTGAATTCAAAAATACATCAAAAGGAGTCCCCACCATACCTCTGGCCAAGGTTTCAAAAGACCTTACAAAATGCTATCTCAAATGGAACACACCAAGGAAACCATGATGTTCATGCTCCACAAGTTTGCTGGGGATAAATGCTACTTAACAGAGGAGGACCTGAGTGTACTCAAGGAAAAGCAGTTCCTTGGATTTTTGGAAAATGAAAAAGACCCTCTGGCTGTGGACAAAATAATGAAGGACCTGAACCTGGACCTGGACCAGTGCCGAGATGGCAAAGTGTACTTCTGGAGCTGCTTTTCACTAATTGCTGGGCTCACCACCGCATGCAATGAGTATTTTCTAGTATACACGACATGGAAGAGAAGCAGCAGCAAGCACTCAGGAACACTCCTGCCTGATGAGAGTTCTCCCAAAGGGACTCTTAAGTAGTCTCTTAAGGAATCTGCCCCACAGCTTCCCCCTGTATAAAGGATTGCATGAACAGGTCAGGATCCTCAGAAAATGTACAAGTAAAATCCAGCCATTTGAAAAGAAGAGAAAGAAAAGTCAGTGAAAGCTAGATAAACTTCTGATTTTTATATTGCTTGAATCCTCTTGCCCTCAATAAACAAATTCTTTTTTAGTTCCTCAAAACAACAACAACAAAACACAACACTTTAAAAGGATCACACACACCACAACCAAGTGGGACTTATTCCAGGAATGCAAAGACGGTTCAACATCTGTAAATCAAAGTGATACAGCACAATAACAAAACAAAGGATAATTAAGCAATTATTAATAAACTAAGAGGAAATCATTATTTCCTTATTCCAAATGTAGAATATTCTCATTTATTCTGATTTTCTGTTAGAATGTTGATTAAAAATCAAGGTTTAAAACTGTTTAAAACTGTTCATCTTTAAAACATTTTAAACATCATTACATCTAAAGGTAATAAACTACTTCCAATAAAAAAAAGGGGTAAAAATCACATGATTATCTCAATAGATAAAAAGCATTTAATAAAATACAACATCCATTTATGATAAAAACACTCAACATAGTAGATACAGAAGAAATGTACCTCAACATAATAAAAGCCATATATGACAAAGCCATCATACTCAACTCTGAAAAGCCAACAGCTTTTCTTCTAAGACAAAGAACAAGACAAGGATGCTCACTCTTGTCACTTTTATTCAACATAGTAGTGGAAGTCCTAGCCACAGTAATTAGGCAAGAAAAAGAAATAAAAGGCATCCAAACTGGAAAGGAAGATTTCAAACTATACTACAAAGCTATAGTAACCAAACAGTTAGTATCAACATAAATGCACTACATCAATGGAACAGACAGAGAGCCCAGAAATAAACACACACATAAAAGGTTAACTGATTTACAAAAAAGGAGTCAAGAATATACAATGGGGAAAGGATAGTCTCTTCAATAAATGGGGATGGGAAAATTGGGCAGCCATATGCAAAAGAATGAAACTGGACCATCTTACGCTATACACAAAAAAATAACTCAAAATGGATTAAAAACCTGACTGTGAGATCTGAAACCATAAAACTCTGAGAAGGAAACATAGGCAGTAGGATCCCTGACATCATTCTTTGGTGCTGAATTTTTGGAACTGACTCCAAAAACAAAGGCAACAAAAGCAGAATTAAACAAGTGAGACTATATTAAAAGCTTCTGCGCAGCAAAGGAAACCATCAACAAAATGAAAAGGCAACCTAGTAAATTTAAAAAAAAAATCTGCAAATCATATATCCAATAAGGGGTTAATACCCTCCCCCCAAAAAAAACAACCACTCCAACAACTCAACAGAAAAAAGATTCAATTAAAAAATACGCAGGGAGAGGTGCCTGGGTAGCTCGGTCAGTTAAGCACCCGACTCTTGATTTCAGTTCAGATCATGACCTCAGGGTCATGAGACTGAGCCCTATTTGGGGCTCCACACTCAGCAGGA
The DNA here is from genome assembly GCA_028646535.1 of Procyon lotor. Taxonomy (NCBI): domain Eukaryota; kingdom Metazoa; phylum Chordata; class Mammalia; order Carnivora; family Procyonidae; genus Procyon; species Procyon lotor. The sequence goes on along the minus strand of CM053610.1, from coordinate 86,730,313 downwards.
AGTCAGCTTGAGATTCTCCCTCTCTTCCTCTACTTCTGACCCTCCCCCTACTCACATGTGTGCTCTCTCTAAAATAAATAAATAAACCCCTTTATTAAAATGTGCAGGGAGGGGAGCCTGGATCACTTAGTTGGTTAAGCATCTGCCTTTGGCTCAGGTCATGATCTCTGGGTCCTGGGATCGAGCCCCATATCAGGCTCCCTGTTCTGCAGGGAGTCTGCTTTTCCCTCTGCCTGCTGCTCCCCCTACTTGTGTGCTCTGTCTCCCTGTCAAATAATAAAAAACAAAAAAATTTTAAAAAAATGTGCAGGGAATCCAAATAGACATTTTTTTCAAAGAAAACATAAAGATGGCTAACAGACTCATGAAAGATGTTCAACATCACTAATTACCAGAGAAATGCAAATCAAAACGACAATGAGATATCACCTCACAGTTGTTGGAATGGCTATTATCAAAAAGGCAGGAAATAACAAATACTGGAGAGAATGTGGAGAAAAAGGAACTGTCTTACACTGTTGGTAGGAATGCAAACTGGTGTAGCTGCTACAAAAAAAACAGTATGGAGGCTCCTCAAAAAATTAAAAATAGATCTACCATATATGTTCCAGCAATTCCACTGCTGGGTATTTAGCCAAAGAAAACAAAAACACTAAACCAAAAAGATATTCACTTAGTTGCAGCATTATTTACCATAGCCAAATATGGAACAACCTAAGTGTCCATCAATGGATGAATGGATAAAGATGTGGTATATATACACAATGGAATACTACTTGCCATATAAATGAATGAAATCTTGCCACTTGCAATAACATGGATGGGCCTTGAGGCTATTATGCTAACTGAAATAAGTCAGAGAAAGAAAATACCATATGATTTTGTGTATATGTGCAACCTAAAAAACAAAACTCAGATACAAAGAATAGAGTGATGGTTATCACAGGGGAAGAGGGCTAGAGGTAGATAAAAAGGGTGAAGGGAGTCAAATGCATGATGATGAACAGTAACTGTAACTAGACTTACTATCGTGATCACTTTGCTGTATTTACGAGTATCAAATGATGATGTTATATATTTGAAACTAATATAAATACATTATATTGAAACCAATGCAAAACTGAAATCGACTTTACCGCAATTTAAAAGTGATAGTTCTCCACTGAAAAATAAATGCAAATTCTGGCAATCACAATGGCAAGTCAAATTTGGTAAAGAGCAATGTTGTAAACTACCAAATGCCCTAAAGAGCAATAAGAAAAAAAGTAATTCAGAGCACTATTTTAGAGACTGCTCTAGTCATTGCCAAAGTTTCATTACTGATATGAAATGTGCAAATCAGAGACTCTGCAAAAGTTAAGGACATTCTTCGTATCAACAACAAAGGTCTGCCATAGATAATCATGCTGAACTGAATACAAATAAAATATCAAAACCTATGTAATAATTTGTATTTTTCCCCAAAAATGAGAACAAAAATGAGATTTTTTTTAACATTTTAAAACTACATAATCCTTTGAATTCTAAGAGAAAATGATAGAACAATGTAGGTGTTAATCAAAAGCTAGGAGTTTCAAATTGCTGTTTTCCATGTATACTCCTCACAATCTGGTTTACAAGATTTTTTTTTTCAGAAATTTATTCCCTATATTACAGTAGATAGTTTTTATCTAAATTATATTCAAACGCAGGTTCTACTCGCTACTATCAGCTTTATAACATCAAGAATTGTTACTACTGCTATTACTAGAGTTAGTATTTACCCCAAACAGGTTGCTGTCCAGTATGTATCAGAAGTTACTGGAAGGAACTGAAGAGAATAAAAAGATCAAGATGTTGACTAAAAATCAACTTCAGATATATATCACACATTACACAGGGTTCCAAAAATCAAAAGGCCCCTCATTTGCCTCACGTGAGGCACAATTACTTCTACACTATTCCCCTGCAATCACAAGTCCATACTTCTAAGTAAGAGTCACATGATGTTCCAGGTTCCCACTGACTGAGTCACAGAGCTGGTAAAACAAATCTTCACTCTAAGCACACATCAAGTTTTCAGTGTACACAGGGCGGAGGTACAAAAAAGAGAAGAAAACAGCTTGTTGACCTGACAGCTAGGTGACAGGCCACAGCCCTAAGAAACAGCAGAGACACACACTGGAAAAGAAACAGGATCTGATGCTAGAAAAGATAAAACAAGTTCCTAAATGTCAAGTGGTATTTAAAATGCATATACGTACATGCATATGTACACACACATATACACACACATATGTGCATACATGTATGTGTGTGCATTTTTAATACCACTATGTACATGTGTACATATATGTACATGTATGTATATACATTCTCGTGGTGTATTAAGCAGAGTTAAATATATTTTTTAAAGAAGTTGAAGTAAATAAGCAGAGTCCAATTCATCTACCTGAAAACATTACATCTATAGTCATTCTCACTTATATTCAGATTTATCTTGCTTAGCAATGAAAGAAAATGTTACAACCGAAAAGTCAGCCCCAGTGTATCTTTTTTTTTTTTTTTTTAACATAACCCCAGTGTATCTTAAAAGAACCAGGCACTCTGGGGCGCCTGGGTGGCTCAGTGGGTTAAAGCCTCTGCCTTCAGCTCAGGTCATGATCTCGGGGTCCTGAGATCGAGCCCCACATCGGGCTCTCTGCTCAGCGGGGAGCGTGCTTCCCCCTCTCTCTCTGCCTACTTGTGATCTCTCTCTCTGTCAAATAAATAAAAAAAAAAATCTTAAAAAAAAAAAAAAGTACCAGGCACTCTGGAAAACAGTATGGGGTTTCCTCAGAAGGTTAAAAATAGAACTGCCTTACAATCCAGCAATTGCACTACTAGGTATTTATCCAAAGAATACAAACATACTGATTTGAAGGGGTACCTGCACCCAATGTTTTTAGCAGCAATGTCCACAATAGCCAAATATAAAGAGCCCAGATGTCCACCAACAGAAGAATGGGAAGAAAAAAAAAAAAAAAAAAAACCCAGAAGAATGGATAAAGACGATGTGATACATACAGATACACACACACACAAACACAATATTACTCAGCCATCAAAAAGAATGAAATCTTGCCGTTTGCAATGATGTGGTAGAACTAGAGGGTATTAGCTAAGTGAAATGAGTCAGAGAAAGACAAATACCATATGATTTCATTCATATGCAGAATTTAAGAAACAGATGAACATATGGGAAGGAAAGGAAAAATAAAATAAGATGAAAATAGGGAGACAAACCATAAGAGACACTTAACTCCAGGCAACAAACTGAGGACTGCTGGAGGGGAGGTGGGTGGGGGACAGGCATTAAGGCAGGCACTTGATGTTATGAGCACAGGGTGTTATATGCAACTGATGAATCACTAAATTCTACCCCCCAAGCTAATAATATACTATATGTTAATTACATTAAATTTAAATAATTTTAAAAAATAAAAAAGCACCAGGCATAATGCTATTATTACCTTGTAGCCACTGGTCCAGAGTATTATCAATAGTGCATTTTACAACAGGGAGGAACTCGGAGTTCATAAAGAGCCCCCGCTTAGGGTGATTCTGAAGCCGCTCCTGATGGCTCCTGGAGCTGAAAAACTCTAATACCAACTTTATCTGCCAAAGTTCAGATGTCTCAGACATTTCTCTTCTTCCTAGTCTTCTCATAGCCTTGAAGAGATAAAAGTAACAGCAGTCCACTTAATGAAAGAAAGAGTGAAATTGCTCTACTCCTCTCTTCCTTAGAGTTATATAATAGGGTATTTTTAAAATATGGCTCATAGATCAATAAAGGGCAGAGGGGAATCCATTCCATGTTTTGATGCAGTTAGCCCCACAGAAGAGCCCTCCACTGGGTGCAGATACATGTCTACTCTCTTCAATATGGTCCCCACATAAATAGCTTTTAGGTAAAAGCAACAAAGGCAAATGACCTCATTCTTGGCTCAATGGCTCTGAAAAATGGAAGACCTGCTAGGTCTCCTGCCAGTCACCTCTGGGAAACCCAAGTGGAGTACAATGACTAGGCCGGGGAACCCAGGGGTCAGAAGGCAAAACAATGTACTACTGATAATACTGCTCTTGGGACCCAGCTGCAGAGTCACCATGGCTGCAACCAGCAGGGATGTTCTTCTGTAGACACCTGCCCATGACTGTGAAGGGAAAAAGGTTCAGAGCATAAAAGGGGAACACTTTCAGCCAACAAAAGAAAAACACAACTCATTATTTGGCTGCTATATAGAGAGGCCCTGTGAGAAGTAGTGTCAGTGTGGACATCACAAAATCATACTTTCCAATGTAAAGATGTGAGTGGATACCAGACAATAATGCCATTCTGGGCCTATCTGGTTATAAGAGAACTTGCCTTTTAATTAAGAATATAACTTGACAGAATGTGATTTTCAGGTTTTGGGGAATTCTCCCCTGCCTAAGTGTCATTTTTCTACTTTTCAATAAAGGTTATTTTTCCCATTAGAGATTACTTCCTTTGGCTTTAGACACTGAGTCCCACATGCTTATCTGTGAACTCACCATGTCACACTCACTTAAAGAATTGACCAGATCTGGACCTCATCCCAGAAAATTCTGATTCAGTAGATGATACAGAACAGAATTTAAATTTCTGTATTTTAAATTTAAGCCACATTAGAAAACTACTGGCTAAGCTTAACTGCAATTTTGGATCTAAAAGGTATGATACTATTAAAAAGTCCTACGTATTACTAATAACCCAAAGTGAATAAACTGGCCTGATCCTTTAGGGAAGCAGTTAAGCATCATTTTCTGCATTACCACTTTTAGGCTCTTTTAAAACAGCAATAACACAAAAGAAATTTAAAAACAAACTCCAGCTTCCTAAATCCCTATCTAACACTATAACCTTTTGCACACTTAATCACACAGGCATAATTTCACATTACTGCCATCACTAGGGCACTGTTTGTTCACTTACTGCTCATTTGCATTTCTTTTCATGAAGAGGCTTTGTCAGGAAGGAGGCAAGAGACCACCCAAGGATGCTAGGGGAGAAAGGCAGGGAATGTGTTCTTCCTCTGCTAGTCAAAGGAAGAGAAAAAAAGGGGAGACTGGGAACCCTAGAGTTCCTGTCATCATAAATTCTAAGCTTTTTTTTTTGTCGTATGTAAAGCTTTCAAGTTTTATAGGGTTTCCTTTTTTGAATTGCCAAAGGCAATGAGAAACCGAAAAAGATGGACACACAGGGAACCTTACCTCACTGTTCAGTATGTTAAAATACACTATAAATGTCATCAGAATTGAACTGTTCTTTGAACCATACCTGGTCCATTGCTATGTATGCAGGCAACATCTCTGGAGTCTCCTGAGTAACACATTCATACAGTACTGAAGAAAACAGATCCAGAATTTCCTGTTTCTGTGGAAAATTAGAAACTTTTTGTAGCACATCAATGTATATTCCAAAATCAATTCAATGTCGTATAGCAACTACATGGCCCATTCTTAAGCTCAACAGTCAACAATATATAGGGTAAAACATCTATCTCTTTATAAAACCATAGTGAATGCAACACTAAACATCAATAAAATATAATAAAATTAAGTCCCAAGGGACAGTTACAGATATAAATGCAGTGAGGAGAGGAAGGATCAGCTGGGGTAAAATGAGCAGACTGGCAAGAGCAAGATCCAGAAAGAAAACCCAGCATCCACAAAGATGCAGTACAAACACCGAGCAGAACAGGTATAGTGGAGGCAGCACAACCAAACCCAGCTGGGCTTAAGGGCAGGCACGGACTTCCATCAGAGACCTGCAGCCTTGAATGCATGCCCAGCCCTTACGAGCTGTGTGATCTTAGGCATGTGATATCTGAGTGGCAGTTTCCTCATTTATAAACCTGGAATGATAAAGTACCTACCCTCAGAGTCAGAATCCAATAAGAAAATTATATAAAATACTGAGCAAAGTGTCTAATAAATAGTCAAGATTCAGTAAGTTAAAGGGATTACAATTATCTCACTTAACCCTCAAAATAACAACATAAGGTAGGTTCTATCATAATTCCATATTTAGAAACAAGGAAACTGCATTTTAGAGAGACTAAAAAAAATTGTCCTGGAGCTACACACACTTATAGGCAACAGGCTATCAATCCCAGATATCAAATTCCTACATCCAAGCTTTGGATTAAATAAAAGATCTACTGGGCACCCTTTGAATCCTGAAGAGAACAACAGTTTTATGACCAAGAGAAAAAAGCTATAAAATGCAGAGAAAACAAATAATAAGATTATGTAAAAATAAGAGATAGTAAACAGTGAAAATATCAATCAGTACAAGAAGGTACATAAGAAAATATCACCTGTTGAAATTAGCATCTTAATTGTTTCTTCTACCAAGGTAGGGAGTTATCAAATTTAACAGTTTTAGACTATGAAAAATGTGGAGCACCCGGGTGGCTCGGTTGGTTGAGCAACTGTCTTCAGCTTGGGTCATGATCCCAGGGTCCTGGGACCAAGCCCTGCACTGGGCTCCCCGCTCCGCAAGGAGCCTGCTTCTCCCCATACCTCTGCCACTTCCCCTGCTTATGTGCTCCTGCTCTCTGTCAAATAAATAAAATCTTAAAAAAAAAAAAAATTATGAATAATCTGTATTTGCCAAGCAAAAATCATCCAGTGTACCCAAGGCATGTCATCGACCTCAAAGATAGGTATGGATATTACAGGGTTTTTTGGTGGTGGTCACAGATAAATATAATAAATTGTAGTCTGGCAGCTGAGTAAAACATGAGACATACCTGACCCATGTTCACAGTTGGTTTGCAGAAATATTCAGCAAATGACAGAAGTGCTGGATCAGAAGTGAATGCTGAAATTGTTTCTGGCTAAAAAAATAAACAACAGCAACAAATGTGAAATATTAGAGGTTATCTTCCTTATTGCTCAAATTGTAGTATATGTAATTGTAAGAAAACTACCTCACTGTTTTCACACAATGTTCCCATAAAGCCCAAGTTTGTACAAATTTGCTGGAGCTTCACCAACCTGTCCTGCTGAGAAGTTACAAGATGCTTTATCACATAAGCCAAACATAAGCTACTGATTTATCAGAAGGCCAGTAATAAATAGGTCTTTCTTAGACAATTTACCCCAAAAGGCTTTCCCCTCTCCCTCATTAACTGCAAAACAAATAAGAAACTAGAACTGTAACTGAAAAGGTAAGGAAAAGAGCTAAATACTATTTGATTACACTTATATGAGGATCCTAGAATAATCAAATTCAGAGACAGAAAGCCGAGTGGTGAGCACCTGGGGCTGCGAGTAGAAACAGGAGCTGCTGTTGAATGTGGACAGAGGTTCAGTTTTACAAGATGAAAGAGTCCTACAGATGGATAGTAGTAATGACTGCACAACAATTTGAATGGACTTAATATCACTGAACTATACACTTAAAAAGGGTTACAACAGCAAATTTTGTGTGTATTTTACCACAATAAAAAAAATGGAAAAAAAAAAAGACTAACACTCAAGGTTTAAGAAAATGGAAGATGGAATATATGAAATACAAAGGTATTATGATTTTTCATTGAGGTTTACATTTTACTTCTGAATTCCCTTGAAGCAGGAAATTGAGATGTCTTCTAATCTTTATGTAATTTCCCAATTCAAATCAAGTATAAACTTCTCTATTTTCTTTACAAATTAGATTAGGGTCTTTGAGATGGGCTCTAATTTATACAAGCAACAGAGTTTAAGTTAAACCATATCCAAAAGTCCTTCAAAACTATTTCATAGACATCCTATCAAATACTGCCAAACAAAATTCACTACATCTCTTTAAAACCTGGGAAGTATTATAAAGGCTCAGTCATAAGTAACTGGTCTACAACGAAATATGAGTTAAAATAAATGCTATCTCCTCATGTGGAAAAACAAAGGATGCTAATTCCAGTAGACTTAGCCAGTGGATTAAGTGGTAGTCCACTGGCTACCACTTAGCCAGTCCACTGGCCATTTTTTGCCTTCACCACCACGCTCTAGGGGCCCTGACCACTTTATACCGCAACTCAATGTATCTTCAGCAGAAGCATATTTGTTCATGGAATTCCTGAAAACTGTACTTAAACTGAGAAATTTACTGTTAGTTTATGGAACACATTTTTTTTTTTTAAAGATTTTATTTACTTATTTGTCAGAGAGAGGGAGAAGGCTCACAAGCAGGGGGAGCAGCAGGCAGAGGGAGAAGCAGGCTCCCTGCTGAACAGGCAGCCCGATGCGGGACTCGATCCCAGGACTCCAGGATCATGACTCAAGCCAAAAGCCAAATGCTTAACTGACTGAGCCACCCAGGCATCCCTATGGAATAGATTTCTACTGTGGGAAACATATTTGACTTCTTAAGTGTAGAGTAAAATACGTACTGAGTAAAATACAATGGGAAATTGTATCATACACTCTAACTGCTTTTTCATTCGAAATACTCTTGAATTAGCCGTCAAGTACTATGAGAGTAATAAAGCAAACTGATAAAATAAATCTGTCATCATTTTATCCTCACCAAGATTTAACCAACAAATGGGGGTTTAAAAAAGAAACTATATTATTGCTACCTTGTAAAATCTTTGTCTATTTCTGCCATGAATTAAGCAAATCTTCACAGATTTGAAGATTAATAAGTAAAATTATTAAACTAAACATTTTTACAGTGTTAAGATACATTGTCCCTACTGCTAAATGTAAGTCATCCTTAGAGTCCTGGCAGATGGCCCATATTTTATTATAGTTGCTACATAAAACAAGAAACAGATCCAAGGTCATCCAGTCTTTATAATCTCCAGTGATGAGAGAGCAGATTCGCCTAAACGGTACCATGAATGTTACCACAGAAGTACATGGGTGGGTTAGTGGGATTTGTAATTATTCCATCTCACCCTTCAGTTTTTAACCAACCAATAATACTACCTTGAAAGCCCGAGCTTCAGAGTTCCTGTTAGCCACAGTCTGGGCCAACAAACTTTGCCACCCCATTGGATCTTCCTTGTAGGAGAGCTGACCTGCTCTGAGCTTAACATATAGAACTCCATCCTTAGAAAGGATTGATCTGAAAAAAAAAAAAACAAGAATTTTATGTGAGGTATTATTTGTTAGTTCTCAACTGGAAACATAGTGTCTCCCAACACCATGTTCACATGAGATGAAGTCTTTATCATTTTCCAATAGGGTGTATGATTATTTACTGTGTCTAAAATTAAATCAGTCCCTATGAGAAAGTCAAAATAAAGTTCTACTTTTCTTTGGTGCTAAGTTCAAAGAACTTAGTTAAGTGAAAATGTGCTCTGCCTGCTCAAGTGTGTGCTTCGAAGGCAATTTTTTTTTTTTAAAGATTTTATTTATTTATTTGACAGAGAGAGAGATCACAAGTAGGCAGAGGCAGGCACAGAGAGAGGAGGAAGCAGGCTCCCTGCTGAGCAGAGAGCCCGATGCGGGGCTTGATCCCAGGACCCTGAGATCATGACCTGAGCCGAAGGCAAAGGCTTTAACCCACTGAGCCACCCAGGTGCCCCCAAAGGCAATATTTTATCTAACACTTCTTCATAATCCCTTTATCCCCTATCCACTGGAGGTACTAAATAGTTATTGATTGGTTAGCAGCAGAAAAAAAAGATACTGCAAATCTATAGTGAACAATATAGAAAACAGCCATCATATAGAAAGTTTAAGGGAAATATAAATTGGGACCAAACTATAAAAAAATTTTTAATTAATTTTTCAAATTATGTTCAGTTAGCCACTATATAGTACATCATTCGTTTCTGATGTAGTGTTCAATAATTCATTAGTTGCACATAACACCCAGTGCTCATCACAACATGTGCCCTCCTTAATGCCCATCACTCTGTTACCACATCCCCCACCCCCACCCCTCTGAAACCAAATTGTTATGGGCTTATTAAACTTTTTAGAAATTTAAAGACTTAATTTACACACTATTCAAGGTATAAAATTAACACTGTTCATTAGTCACTTGCATATGACTACTTCCACCCAAAAGCAATCTATCATAGTCTTAAATTTATAACAACAATTCAACAAAACAATGATTAAAAAGATCCAAGATGTGGTCTGGCAAACATCAA
>CM053610.1:86694535-86720080 GCA_028646535.1 Procyon lotor | reverse complement strand
AAGATTTTATTCATTTATTTGACAGAGAGAGAGAGAGAGAGAGAGAGAGAGAGAGAGAATGCACAAGCAGGGGGAGCAGCAGGCAGAGGGAGAGGGAAGAAGCAGGCTTCCCGCTAAGCAGGGAACCCAACTCGGGGCTGGATCCCAGGACCCAGGGATCATGACCTAGGCCAAAGGCAGACACTTAACTGACTGAGCCACCCAGGCAGCCCCCAGTCTTACTTTCTTATACTGATTATCTTTTATTACTGCTCCAACAGATAATTCCATTACTGTACCAACTTAGGTCATTACAAGTTTCTCAATAAATAAATATAACTAACCACTTAGGGTTTGTCTTCTAAACTAAAAGTCAGGCACCTGGGTGGCTCAGTCAATTAAGCATCTGCCTTCGGCTCAGGTCATGATCCCAGGGTCCTGGGATCAAGCCCCACATCAGGCTCCTTGATTAGTGGGGAGCCTGCTCCTCCCTCTGCCTACTGTTTCCCCTGCTTGTGCTTGCCCTCCTCACCCCCTGCGTCAAATAAATAAATAAAATCTTAAAAAAAAAACAACTAAAACTCATTTTCTAATATAAACTCCGCTTCAAAGTTACAGACCACTATTCAATATATACTCTACTGTCCTGCATGAGATCAAAGAATGACAAGGAACCACTCTAGATATTAATCTATAATTTCTATCTTCCTATATACTTCTATTCACTTCACAGATACATCTAAGAAATTCAGTATACTTACTTCAAGTGTTGTGTTCCCTTGCTTAAGTCTATGAGCAGTTCCCAGTATCGTGGGCCTTTTACTTTAATCTGCCAAGATAAATGTGAACACAGTCGGTCGAACACTAAAAAAGTGCTAGTTTGGCAAAATGAAAATCACATTCGCAGAGGAAATAAAAATAGGCTGGAAAGAGACACTGAAAGTTAATGTACTTCATTTTTACATAAAAATGTATGTGAATCAAATTCTATGGCCATCTAACCTCTCAGTAAAGACCAGCAAGTAAAGACCTTCTCCATTCCTCATAATAATTCCTCCTGGGGCTACTTTCCTATCTCCTACAGAACACTGAGAAAGCATAGGCTTTTACTTAGCTACCTTTCATGCTACACTATTATGGCTGAATTAACCTCTTGCACAGATCTCCCCAAATCACATCCCACGTACCTGCTTTAACAGGTGGAGTTCTGGAAGAAGAGTAGGAGCCATCAATTCTTCTTTGGTTTGTTCATACCACTGAGTACCCTTTACAAATGTAAAAGAACAGCCACAATTCACTATGTATTAGGGGAAGCTACAAAGAAGAAGTATCTCCATCCACTCTGTACTTCTCTTCCCCCACTGTTTCCATACAGATGGTCAAATGGCCTAAAATGCTGTCTCGTATCAAGTCTTAAGAGCTAAGTGCACAATCCTTTGGAGGGCCTGCATCACGTCGTACCACTTCACACACAAGCAGGACAGAAGATCTGTACTTGAGGCCTCTAGGTTTACGCTCATGTCATCTTCTGGGAACGTGCCTCTGCTCAGCTGGCAAATCTCAGCCCGAACACTGTGTCTACCAGGACGACTTCCCCAACCCTCAATAGCTGGAGGGGACAATTCCCCCTTGCTCCCCTGCGTTCTACACACACCCCCACGCTCTATGCTTACTGCGTCCATGCCTGGCTACCCAACGGACAGGACGTCCTTAAGGAATACAAAGATGTAATTTTGATACCCTCAGAGCCTTTGCATAGTTTGATGCACAGAAGGTACTTAATAATATTCTGAATGAAGGAAGGATACATGACTTACAATCTGTGCATTTAAATCAAAGATGTTTCATCAAATACATGATCTTAAAGCACTCTGCAAACAGATCTACAATAGTTCTAACTCAACTCATTCTTTAGAACATTTTCGTGAACAAGGACATTTTCAAACTATAGGCTCTGGGACAGAAGAGCAGCTGATGACTTCTACAATGTTACCCTCCTAAACTATAAGTGAGCCCAAATGGCCTGACAGGAACTTCAGCCTTGCCCAAAGACAAGAACTTTAGAAGCTTTAATTTTTATAGAGATTAATTCACTCTGTCGTCTTTTAAAGGACAACATTTTTTAAATATTTTGACCTGCAAAGATGTATGAGTGGTAACAAAACTACAGGTAGATGAAAGGAGGAGAGAATGACCTTATAGGTAACTTCCAAAAGGGCATAGCAGGGCATGTTTGTGTCCACATCCACGGGCACCAGGAGCCTGGGTTCCGCAGCCAACACGTACAGGTGCCGCAGAGCCTGCAGATGATACCTGTTCACAGAAAACACACACAGGAGCTAATGAACAGCCGACAACAGCATGAACTCTACAACCTGCTGCTGCCGACACTGAACCCGACAGAAGCTGGGGCTGCTATCTTCCCACGACAGCAGTCCTGAAGGAAGATGACAAGATTCGATTAAAAACTAATGGAGAGATTCTCTTTAAAAAAATTATAGACACCAAATCCTTGACTTAAGAATTCTTTACTTGCATTTTCATAGTTACAAGGTTTTATAGATGAGGTAAAAATTACCTTAACATGAATATATTTACTGAAAAATTAATCACTTATAAAATCAGTTCTCAAATAATCCTTTAGTGTCCCACATAGGCACCTTTTAACCTTCTAAGGGACTTATTTCTAGATCTTTGTTTTTCTGGCTTAAGGGTTGACAGGGAGAAGGAAAGCTCTCCTACATATGCATCCTTGTAAACAAATACCCACACGCCTGGGATCTAGGACACCAAAAACTAATGGGGGAGATTATGTTTTTCTTTCTGTGTGTGTGTTTTTCTGGGTTTTCAAAAAAAGCATTTTTAACTAGCATTTTTTTTTTTTTTAAAGATTTTATTTATCCGACGGAGAGAGAGAGAACAGGAGAGCAGAAGCAGGGGGAACAGCAGAGGGACAAGGAGACTGAGCAGGGAGCCCAACACAAGGATTGATTCCAGGACTCCGGGATCATGACCTGAGCTGAAGGCAAATGCTTAACCGACTGAGTCACCCAGGTACCCCTATAGTTTAGCATTTAGACACAAAAAGGTTCTACATTTTAAGATGCCATAGAAGGATAAAATGAGACTTCCAAATTTTTCTTTTTAAATTTTAGTTACAGCAAAAGCCTCCCTCTTCCCACCCAAACCTATACTTTTCTATAAATTAATTAGAATTAAAAGCGGGGGGGGGGGGGCTGCTGCTGAACTCTGGGTGCAAGTAAGTGGGGCTTACTGAGAAGAGGACTCCTATAATGACAAATGTGTCTAGAGGGCTGTGGTCCAAGGCCATTTTTGCTGGCTATAAGCAGGGTCTCCAGAACCAGAGGGAGCACACAGCTCTTCTTAAAATTGAAAGTGTTTATGCTTGAAATGAAACTGAATTCTATCTAGGCAAGAGATATGCTTATATGTACAAAGCAAAGAACAACCCAGTGACTCCTGGTGGCAATCTGAACAAAACCAGAGTAATCTGGAAAAAAGTACTTCGTGCTCATGGAAACAGTGGCATAGTTCATGCCAAATTCCAAAGCCACCTTCGTGCTAAAGCCATTCGCCACAGAATCTATGTGATGCTGTATCCCTCAAGGATTTAACCTAAGTGAAAAATAAATAAATAGATAGATAGATAAAGGTGTAGATCTGTTCTTGTTTAAAAAAGAAAAAATTAAAAGCAATCAAAGCCAGGGGAAAAAGATATTTATCAGTTACATAAAGGTTCTTAGTGCTTATCACCAAATTGCTTTGTTTAAAATTGCTAAACCAAAAAAAAAATAATAAAAATAAATAAAATTGCTAAACCAAATTATTCTACCAGCAATAGAGAAGTATGGCTCCTCATTGTACCCTAACCACTAATTACTGACTTTAACAACTCAAAAAGTCTTTCCTAAACTGACAAGCAAGAGACTACTTATCAGAGTTGCATTAATTTAACTAGAATACACTTGTGCTCCACTGATCATCAGAGTTTAGACGTCAGATCAGGCCACTTTTATAAAACAGCTAACTTTTGTTTATTATTAGTGTTTCAAATCACATACACTAGAGCAAGACAGCTTAGTTACTATGTTAATGCTCCATCTCTTGATGCTTTTTTTTTTTTAATAGATTTTATTTATTTGACAGAGAGCGATCACAAGTAGGCAGAGAGAGGGAAGAAGCAGGCTTCCTGCTGAGCAGAGAGCCTAATGCGGGGCTCGATCCCAGGGCCCTGAGATCATAACTCGAGCCGGAGGCAGAGGCTTTAACCCACTGAGCCACCCAGGTGCCCCTCTTGATGTTTCTCTTGAGAGATGAGCTGAACCCACTGGTTACCTCGCATGTCACAGGAACATACAGAATTATTTTCTCCCGCTCCTCCATATGCAGCAGTAGTCAGCTATGCCTGAAACTGCTGGGGAGACTGCCCTGCTGATGGCTGGCTGTGCTCTCGGATGCAGAGCTTCTGTACGATCACATCTTTCCTACGTGTTTGAGGTTCTAGGGCTCACTGCCACTTCTAAGTTACATCTGATTATTTGCCGCATTTGCTTTTCAGGTCCCTTTTGTTGCATTTATACAAAACTTCTCAGCATTTATGTAAAAGAGGGAAAAGTGGAATTCATATAGACACTGCCACTAAATCAGACTAATTTCTCTCTTAGAATTAAACAATTATGGTATAAAACATATAATTTTGCTTCTGTTGGCTACTATCTTTTGTTTGATTAATTTTTCCTTAAAGATAACCCCAGAAAAGTAGCCCACTTCTGGATTCACAGTTCTACTGATTAAAGAATGCTGGACGACTGATCAATCAGTCCATCAGATGTCCAAAGTTCTCTTTTGGTCTAATACTTAGAGAAACATTTTAGAAGATTTAGTCAGGAACTAAACTATAAGTCCAAGAAGAGAAAAACTAATTTGGAAATGAGTCCATGGAACCAAGGCACCATCAGATTTCCTCTTGGAGACCATACAGAAGATCACATTGAGGACAGAAGCATTAGACTCACCGGTTGTCAGTGCTGTGAGCCGGGAAGTGTGGGTAAAGGGCACAGAGGAGAGCAGCAATGGAAGAGTTTGACGTACTCAAAGAGTATCTGTGAAACAAATGCAAGAGGGAAAGTCATGATTAAGTATACTGTGCAAACTTCCAAGGCCTTCTTGAGAATCAGGAAATTGGGGTACTATGGCAAGGCCTACTGATGAAATGCCTTAATGGATACAAGTGTGTCAGTGCTATCAACGTTTCACCTTTTACTGAGTCTCTAAGCCATTTCAAGATCATCTACTATTAAAAGCAGAAGCAATGTCTCACAGATGTTAACGTTCAAAACTTGAATTAATGAATTTTTTTTAACCAAAAATACCAAAATACTGAGGACCATGAATGCAATCCTAGAGATTACAGATATTGCAAGTCATGTATGAAGACATGACAATAAGGAGGTATAAATAGAACTCCAAGTATAAACAGTTTTTTCTTACCAATGTGATAAACTTATTTTTATAAAGGCCGCATACTCTTAAAATCTTTTGCGGATTTTCCTTATGTTATTTTATTGTTGCTAAAACTCTACATGACAAACAGGCAGATTACTCTAAAGTTCTAAAGTTTTTCTTACAAATATTTTGTTTATTTTATTTTATATTTTTATAAAATATTTGTAAGCTTACAATTTGTATTCTTACAAATATTTTTCCAAAATTTTGAAATAAAGATGGTACTGGACATCACATAAAACCACTATTGTAGATAATCAATATACAATATGTATCTCATTATATACATTCACATGCACACACATACATATCCCCAAGTCTTTATCTATTTTAAAATTTAAGATATTAAATAAGAACTTAGCATTTATCATATATACATATATTTAATGAATTAAGAAGAAGTGATTTCAAAATTTAAGAAATATATTTCACATGTGCATAAAATAGGACATTGTCTCTTTACCATTTTGACAAAACCAAAATCCAAAGATAAATATTAGATATTAATGTTAGAAAGTCTGAGATTTAACAAAGGATGTGGCTATGCAATGAGAAATTTAAATGTTGTCACTGAGTACATATAACCATTTAGAGACCAAGAATCATTAGAAAAGCAGAGTACGGTGGGAGAAAATCTACTGATGTGAAAGCAGAACGAGTAGAATCACAGTGTGAAACACTGAAAGATAAGATTAAGAGCATACTGGAATTAAAATAAAAAAAAAAAGAATGAGTAAGAGAATAAGAGAGATACAGGGGTTTATTTTGAAAGGAAAATAAATTTTCAAAAATCATAAAAAAAGAATTTTCATAATAAGATTTTTAACCATTCTTAATTCTAAACAATTAAAGAAAGAAAAATTCTACAAAACCTGTTAAAAGGGAAAGCACACCTTCTTGATAATCTTTAGCTTTTATACTTCTAGAAAGGTGAGTTCCAATGTTTAATTCACTCTTACAGAAGAGAGGAAAATAAACCTATATGACTTGTAGAAATTGTATCAGTTGACCAAGGTTACATACACTAAAGCTAAATAAATGAAACAATACACCATATTCACAGACTGAAAGACTCAATATTATAACAGATTTCAATTTCTCCCAAACCAATATATAGGCTCAATGCAATTCTGATCAATACTTTATCAAGTTATTTAGTGTAGAAAATCATAAACAAATTCTAATATTTATATAAAAATTCAAAGTGTCAAGAACAGAAAATCACACTTGAAGAAGAAATCCCAGTTTGGAAGATTTATTTTCCTTGACATCAAGACTGTAGAACTATGATCATTAAGGCTGTGGTATTTGGTGCAAGTACAGAAAAACAGATCAGCTGAATAGAATGGCCCAGAAATAAATGTATGTATATGGACACTTAATTTATAATAAAAATGGTATTGCACAACAGTGGAGAAAAGATAAACTTTTCAATAATAATGAGGCATCAATTATCAAAAAATCATACAAAGGGGCACCTGGGTGGCTCAGTCATTAAGTGTCTGCCTTCAGTTCAGGTCATGATCTCAGAGTCCTGGGATCGAGCCCCACATCAGGCTCTCTGCTCAACGGACAGCCTGCTTCTCCCTCTCTCTCTGCTGCTCCCCCTGCTTGTGTTCTCTCTGTGTCTGTATGTCTCTCTCTCTCTGTCAAATAATAAAATCTTTAAAAAAAAATCTTATAGAAAAATCAGGTACAGATAGATTTTATATCCAAATATGAATGGAAAAGCTAAAAAAACTTGTAGAAAATAAAGAGAGTATCTTCACTTGGGGGACGGGGGTAAGGAAGTATTTCATCAGAAGAACAAAAATGTACAAACCATAAAAGAAAAATGTTACTAACTCTGTTCACCAAAAGACACCATTAAGAGGGTTAAAAGTTAAACCACACAGCAGGAGAAGGTAAGTACAACACATAAGAGTGACAAAGGGTTCAGGATCATACTGATAAACGAATACAGAATAGTCAGATGAATAGAAACAGAGAGTAGAACAGAGGCTGTCAGGGGCTGGGGGAAGGTGGGGAACGAGGAGCTGTTGTTTAAAGGAGACAGAACTTCAGTTCTGCAAGGTGAAAAAGTTCTGCAGATCAGTGAATACACTTACTACTACTAAACTGCACATTTATAACAGCCCCAAACTAGAAACAACACATCCATTAAGAGCAGAGTAGATTGATAACTGTGGTATAATCGTACAATGGAATTCAACAGCACAGAAATATGAATACATCATTGCTCCATGCAACACAGATAAATCTAAAAATGTTGAGCCAAAGAAGTACAGTTGACCCCTGAACAATATGAGGGTTAGAGGTACCAACAATCCCGCATAGTCAAAAAAGTCCATAAATTACTTATAACTTCCCCAAAGCTTAACTAACAGCCTACTGTTGATTGAAAGTAGATAATAGTAGATAAACACATATTTTATGTTATATGTACTATAATCTGTACTCTTACAACAAAGCAAGCTATAGAAAAGAAATACTAGGAAAATCATAAGGAAGACAAAATATATTTATAGCAGTGTACTGTATTTAACCAAAACAATCATGTGTAAATGGACCTGCACAGTTCAAACCCATGCTGGTCAAGGGTCAACTCTAAGTATGATATAATACACAGTGTATGATTCCACTTGAATTTCAAAAACAGGCAAAGCCGGTCTAAGGTGTTAGGAGACTAGTGATTATCTTTGGGTTGAAGTGAAGTAATAGTTAACAGGAGAGGCACAGCAGAGGTTGAGACAGATATTCTGAGTTCAATCTTGATCTATATGATGGTCTACAGGGAATCTTACAAAAAGATGAGGTGGTCAGGAATGACAGATGCTGGAAAGAGAGCAAAGAAGGGGAAACCAAGAAACTCTCATAGGACTTGACTGACAGTGTTCACAACCTTCATGAGAGAGCCGTTCAGTAGAAGGGCAAAGTCATTAAACAGTGGGAAACAAGAGGTGATGCACTGAAGAAATGAGTACTGACTCTTCTGCAAATATAGAGCAAGGATGATAACTCTACTAAGTAAGGCATAAATTGATGGTTAAACTATAAAAAAAAAAAAAAGCCCTTTTAAAGTGTATTAATGCTCCTCGATATGCAACAGCCAGTCAGGATCAAAAGTTTTCAAGTATAGGGGCACCTGGGTGGCTTAGTTGTTAAGCATCTGCCTTCGGCTCAGGTCATGATCCCAGGATTCTGGGATCGGGTCCCGCATCAGGCTCCCTGCTCAGTGGGAAGTCTGCTTCTCCCTCTCCCACTCACCCTGCTTGTGTTCCCTCTCTCACCGTGTGTGTGTGTGTGTGTCTCTCTCTCTCTGTCAGATAAATAAATAAAATCTTTAAAAAAAATTTTTTTCCAAATATCTTCAAAACCAAAATAACTCACTCTTATAGATATTGTTCATGAGATATTTTCATTAAAGAAAAAAGAAATATTCACTTACCTTCCTCCTCCCAGAAAGAGAAGTCCAAGGGCCATGTGATGGGCTAAGTGGAAACCATAGTTCATTTCACCACCTGTTTTCATGTGTAAGAAGCGACAAAGCTGCAAAACCTTTAGGTTCCCTGAGCCAGCCATTACCATGGCAAGAGACAGTAGCACCACACTCAGGCAAGTTTCTAGGTTGTAAGGACCTGTCTGGAAATGCAAAAAGATGACATACTACAACTGTTGCATTACATTTATTATCGAAACTAAATTGGCCATCATCAGACTACAAATATTTACAACTTTTAAAAAAAATCTGTAAAAACAGAAATTTTCTCTGATTATGAAATTCATGTTCAAAGTAGAAAAGTCAGAAAATATATGTATTGAAAAAGAATTAACAATTCCTTGGAAAACTAACACCCAAAGAGAACTGCCATAAACCTTTTGGCCTTTCCCTAAATCTTTTCCTGTATCTATGAATGTTTTTTTCAAATGAAAATTGAGATATTATTACATATATTTTTAACTTTTTAAATCTATTATATATAAACAATCTTTACTCATAAAAAATTCTTACAGCATGAGTCTGATAGCTCCATTGTATAACAATGTCTGGATACACCACAATCAAATTTACTTAACTACTTTCAGACTTTTTGATTTTCCAGTTTTCTCTTATTATAATATTGCAGAAATCTGTGTGGTTTTTATCAGGAAATAAAATCTTACAACCTGTTATTAGAGCAGCAATGCCTCAAAAAGAGTTGTGTTTTTACTAAGCACTAATTTAAAAAAAAAAAAAAAGCAGTTACCAATATTCAGTCCTGAGACAGAACGGCATAGGACATGACAATCCATGAAGGATATGGTTTTTGCTATCACAAGAGAGGTAAGAGACCTGCACATCCTTCAAGGGTCAGCCTACTTTCACCTAATTAATACCCCAGAACACAAATACAAAGATGAGCCAAAACTTCATATCTCCCATACTCAGCAAACTGCAGAGATACTTAATAACACATAAGTAACTAAATTATCAGTGAATTTTCTTCAAGTTCAATTTTATTCCCAAGGAGAATGATCATAAAAAGACTTACTACAGAAGCATTAGGTGCAGACAAATAAGTCATAAAATCTTTTGCAAATTTATGCTGGAAAAACAAAAGAACAAAATCTGAAGTTAAAAGAAGCCTATTAACACTTTGTTAAAACAGAGAATAGAGTAAACTAAGTTACTTCTTACCAAACAGTTAAACGCTGATAAGTTTTCTGAGCCAGCAAATCGAAAACCCAGAGACAAACAGGCTCCTGCAATTATGTAGACATGTGCTTGCCTGAAAACAGATTACAAGAAATTTGATACTACCATTATTTTGCTTTAAAATTCATGATTACTATTTTCTGGGGGTAAAAATAATAAATATTCCTGTTCTCAAACCTAGTTTATATTCTTCTGGGAATGCTCAATTGTGCCTCTACTCCATCAGCAAATTTCTTTAGCAGAAGGACCATGTAACCCTTACTAATTAAGTGCGCCTCCTGACTGCATGTTTCACATGCAGCAAAGAAGAATTTTTTTTTTTTGCAAAGAAGGTAATTTTTAAAAATAAATGCCAATATTTTTAATGAAAAGGATAAAAAAGGAGTATGCACAAGTTAAATCTCTGATATTGTTTTTTGAGGGCAAGAGCTCTACACTTCAGAGACCTAAACAAAAAAACAAAGAAAAAATTAACTCTGTGAGCATCTGGTAAGTAATGGTTAGAAACATGGGGGATTCAAAATTATTCAAATCAAGGAGTACTTTTCCCACAGAATATATTTCTATTTATTTATGAGAGATTCTACGATAGTTCATTTGATTTACATATTTCCTGACTTACGATAAAGTTTCCAAATTCAAATCCTCTGAGCAAGGCAATTCAATTTCACTGAGAGAGATACTATTTTCTCTTATAATCTGTCAAGAAAGAAAGCAAGAATACCTGGACATTAATATTCAAGTTACAAATATTAAATGATTTGAAAAATAACATATTGCTTTTTGGGGCACCTGGGTGGCCCAACTGGCTAACCAGCTGACTCTTGTTTGCAGCTCAGGTCATGACCTCAGGGTTGTGATCTCAAGCCCCACACAGGGCTCTGCGCTGGGCATGAAGCCTGCTTCAGATTCTTGCTCTCTTCCCCCTGCCCCGCCCCCCAGGCTCCTCCCCACCCCAAAAAAAAGAAAAAAAGAAAAAAACATACTGCTTTTCATGGTCATATTATATAAAATAAGCCATTTCATTCAAAGACATACATTTTAATCACATTGAATGCAATCCAATTTCAAATCTAAGACAGACCCAACAACAACTGAATAGGACTGAATGTGTATGAACTGGAGGACTGAAGTGTATTCTGAGTCAATAATAGGGTGATATAATCTTTCACATCAGTGAACTGAAATGCAAAGATGCCTGTAAAATAGGGCTGGAGCAAGGATATGGGAAAGCAGTGGGAAGAGGGGAAAAAGCAGCTAGAAAGAACTCTAATCAGAGACATATACTTCCTATTCATGAGTTATTTCTAGCCTTACGCCTACCAGAGTAAGGTCAGCCACTAGATTAATTACCCAAGCTAAACTAAACCACTGATATGTTAATCTGTAACTACTGTTGTGAAACACATCCCTTTCCTTATAGTGTAAATAGTAAATAAAACTTTATCAAATTTAAATTTGATTTAAATTACCCAGTTAAATCATTTAATTAACTTTAAATTAAATTTTAAAAATTATTCTTATAATCTTTTAGAAGACTCTTTAGGAGAGTAACTTTTCAGGATGCTTTCTATAATAAAACAATAAATATTCTAAACTCACTTATGATACGATCTTTTTTTTAAAGATTTTATTTATTTGAGAGAGAGAGAGAGTGAGAGAGCACGAGAGGGTGGAGGGTCAGAGAGAGAAGCAGACTCCCTGCTGAGCAGGGAGCCTGAAGCGGGACTCAATCCTGGTACTCTGGGATCATGACCTGAGCCAACGGCAGTCGCTTAACCAACTAAGCCACCCTTACGCCACTGATAAAATCTTCTTATGTACTGAATATTCCCAAATCAAAAAACTTGAAATACCTTTTGTCTTTGATAATCTCAACGATGTAAGCAATTATGCTGGCTGTGTAATATAGGTTATTAACTACTTCCATCTTTCTTCCTTCCTCTCCAGACTTTAATTTAATTTTGAATGTTATTTACTCAGAAATTAAGTGACATTCTGAAAAACTGATATAACTCCAAAGTGAGTAACTCATATATACATAGATAACCTAATTATAACATGTATATAAAGTATTTATTATATCATATAGAAATGGAATATTTCTATTTTCACAGCAGGCATTTATAAGCTTCTTTTATCTTCAAAACTGGAGCTTAAGGCCTAGCTTCAGCAGGGCCCACACTAGTTCTGTGACCACAAGGAATTTTCTTGACTGCTCTATGTCTTATCTGTAAAATGAGCATAATACCTGCCTATCTTCTAGGATCCTATGAGAATTAGAAGACTCAATCTACTCAAAGCTCTTAAAATTAATGCCTGCTACATCCTAAGTCTTTTTTTTTATTTGACAGAGAGAGAGAGACCACAAGTAGGCAGAAAGGCAGGCAGAAAGAGAGGAAGAAGCAGGCTCCCCGCTGAGCAGAGAGCCTGATGTGGGGCTCGATCCTAGGACCCTGAGATCAGGACCTGAGCTGAAGGCAGAGGTTTTAACCCACCGAGCTACCCAGGCGCCCCTACATCCTAAGTCTTAGGTGTTAGCTGCTAACACCATCATCATCATCATTATATTAACCTGGGTATTCTAACACCATACTTGATCATAAACCATTAAAAAGCATCACTAAGAACTTGGGTTGTAAATTGGAGGAGAAGAGGGAGAACCTCTCCTCAATCTGGTCCTTGTCATCTTTCCTATGGTCTCCTAAAATTAAAAAAAAAAAAATCAAAAAGATAAGGAGTAATCAAAGGGAGAAATATAATCCTTTAAGGGCAAGGTAAGGCATACACAAAATGAACAAGAAAAGACCACCAAACTCCTCTATTTTGTACAGAGTACACTGCAAAACTCTCAAGATCTGAAGTCCTAATAGCTGGTTTCCGTTTTACCCCAGCTCTTACCAGCTGGGTGACTCTGGAGCGGGTCTGCCTTCTTTCAATTAAGAGTATTCTGGGGGCACCTGGGTGGCTCAGTGGGTTAAAGCCTCTGCTTTCAGCTCAAGTCATGATCTCAGGATCCTGGGATCGAGCCCCGCATCGGGCTCTCTGCCCGGCGGGGAGCCTGCTTCTCCCTCTCTCTCTGCCTGCCTCTCTGCCTACTTGTGATCTCTCTCTCTCTCTCTGTCAAATAAATAAATAAAATCTTAAAAAAAAAAAAAAGTATTCTGTAACAGTGTAATAGGAGCTCCCCTATTAAGTGCTAGTTGCTAGGAAGGAAAGATGGAAAAGCCACAGCAGCTGACTTTGAGGAGTTCACAGTCTTATGGATGCAAAGGCATACTGATAACAAACAAAAACAGTACATTGTTCCCACCCATGCACGGAGGGCAATACTTGAACAACGCACAATACAGCACTGCCAAAGAGCATAACATAAGGTTGTCTAGTAAAGCTTGTAATGAAGGAAAAAGTGCTATGAAGACGTTCGTTTTGTTATTTTAGATGTGCCTTAAGTCCAAAAAACAAAAAAGCAGTTTACAAAGTGATCTTTTTAATACCTCTTTTGACACTAGGTTGTATCCTACAAGGGGCCCTGCTACAGAATTAATGAAACAAACGGGTGAAAACTAGGAGAAAGTGGAGAGTGACAGGAAGTATCAATGAATATAACTGTGAATCTGTTATATGTATTTGAGGATCCCTGATATAAAAAGACCAAATTTAAAAATATTAAGTCTGAAGTAAAAGAAATGTCAGAAAGGTAACTATGTATTAAAAGTCCAAGAGCCATATTTCCACAAAAGTTAAAAAGAGAACTCTGACACGGATTTTCACTTTCTGTTCTGGAATACAGTTATTTGTGTACATTATTAACTTTGTAAACTACACTTAGTAAATTTACTAGTTTCTTGAGGACAGTCCACATGTCAAATGCATGTTAAATGTAGCCTAGAGTTTAACATTTACAGAGTTTATTTACACGGGATCAACAAGTATGTAGTGAATGAAGGAATGGGGAAAAAAGTATAATTTTATCCTACAATATAGATTTTAAAGGGCACTTTCAGAAAGAACTGACATCTTTGATATTCAGATGTGCTAGGAGTTAAAATTTTGGTGACAAATGGCTGAGTCAATTAAAACAACTCTTCCTCACGGGTTCCTCACTAACAAACTGGAAAAATCAAACAAAAATAAATCTAGGAGTTCAGGTAACAGATGAATAAACTATCAGACTGCCTCTCTTGCAGAAAACAAGTATAAATTCTGGGCAAAATGTAAAAATTAACCATTATAAAAATTAACTATTATAAAAATTAACTATTATAAAAGTTAACTATTATAGCAGAGGTCAGCAAACCTTTCCTTAAAGGGCCCAAGAGTGAACATCTCTGGGCTGTAGATCATACAGTCTCTAAAGCAACTCCTGATTTCTGCTGTTGTTAACACAAAAGCAGCTATACGTAATGAGTCAGGGAATGACATGGCTGCGTTCTGAAAAAGCTTTACTTATAAAAATTGGTGGGCCACAGTTCCCCAATCCTTGACCTAAGGGCACTAGAGATCAAGCAAAAGCAAGCAGTTTCTAGAGAAAGGGTTGACACCTGGAAGACAGGAAAACCTCTGGGTAGGTTTCCTTTTTCATGGCTTCTGGCCTGAGCGCAGATCCTAGTCTGTGCCATAAAGGGCAGTTTAATTAGAATTTAAAAAGTCAAAATACTTACTTTAGTATATTTAATTTTTAACACTACAATTTCTCAGGATCTGGGGCCAAAAGAGAAAACTGGTCTGTGGTCAGTGCACAATCTTAAACCGAAAGCTCCCATGTTTTCAAGAGATACTATAATTATCAAAATTGCCTTTATTAAAAATAAGTATTTTACAGGGTTTTGTAAAATCCCACAAGAAATCATAATTTATGCTATTAAAGATATAACAATATTTATTATATATACTCACTTGAGGAACGTTGCTATCAACCCACTTGGAATTTGGTAAAATATCATCCCATAGAATCAGGCATCGAGCAAGTGTCTTAAAAATGTAACAGAGATAAAATCAATTACAGCAGGCAAAGTTCATAGATTTTATAACAACGATCATATTAAATAATGTAAAAATGAATTCCCAACTAATGGTAATTTGAAAAATACAGTATATAATATCAACCGAAGAAAAATTCATTAAAATAAATTGAAGATTTAGATTTTAACACACAAAAAACCCCTAAAATTGAGTTAATTATTTTCAAAGTTTAAAAGACTTTATTTCAAGCTTTTTTTTTTTTTTTATTTGACAGAGAGAAACACAGCGAGAGAGGGAACACAAGCAAAGGGAATGGTAGCAGGAGAAGCAGGCTTCCTGCCGAGCAAGGAGCCCGATGTGGGGCTCAATCCCAGGACTCTGGGATCATGACCTGGGCCAAAGGGAGACGCTTAGCAACTGAGCCACCCAGGCGCCCCTAAAAGACTTTATTTTAAACACTTGCTTCATAAAAGAAAAATCGCGAAGAATCTTAGCACTGTCTATATAACTTAAAAGCTTTCGTATGCTAAAAACATACAAGTTTAAACATTAAAGAATAGAAGGAAAAATGTAGGCAATTATGTCAAATAGTTACCATCATTAATTATACCCTTAATAGTAATGCTGCATCCTTAATAATGAAAGAATGTAAAATAAAGCAGCCCCAGCCACTTACTGCTTGTTGACTAAAGTAAGAAGTTGAAATGTTACCTCTTCGTATTATATAGCAATATGGCTGTGTTTCTTGGCATTCCTACAAGGTACATTTGGGAAATTTCAAAAGAATACTACCAATTACATCTAGATGATGGATTAATAGTAAAAGGCTCCCCTGCAGAAACATTTATATTCAGAAGCTAAACTTGAGAAACACAAACAGACTCCTAATGTTAGCAGAAATAAAAAATGACAAAGTACCATACCCGAAGCAAAAGAAATTCTGGCTTCACAAAGTCCAGCAGATACATGGTGTCAGGAGCACGAAGCCAATCTGCAATAGATCTGTTGGTGGAGGATATCAGTAGGCATTATTGCTCAACTAGAGAACAAAAAATCAGGAATCCCAAGACACTCAAGAAATCCCCACTCCATCCACTACCATATTTGCTTTCCATAGTCCTTTATACCCTCTAATATAGTATTTGTCATATGTCAATGTCTGTCCTATGACACCATATGCCTTATGAGAACAGATATTTTTAGTTTTTTTTGTTCACTGAAATATCTCTATTACCAAGAAAGCACTAACATACATATGCATCAAAATAGATGAATAAATACCTGTTTTTAACTATTTTGTTAATTTCACAGACATTTACTTTTTCAAACAGGAGACATTCACAATACTGAAAAAATTCTTGAATCTTAGAAAAAGATTTAAAATTTAAAACATAGTTTAATGTCTCCTACCCAACTTACTCTTCTATATAAAATGTAAAAAAATAAATGCCAAAAGTCTACTTTCAAGTGTCTAGCACTAGCTACTGGGAGTTGGGAAGGAAGCTGGTATGATTATTAGGCAAGTTCTTGAACTAAGCAGAAATCATTTTTATAAATGGTAACCAAGAACAGAGTAATGCTAAGTGATTCTGGTTTAACCAATCTTCAAATAACATGCATAATTAATGAAAAGGAATTTGGGTATTTTCTGATTGTGACATCAACTACAAAACAAAAATTAATAAAAATTGGCAACTATATTGTCAAAGATTAAAATAGTAAAATATACTGTTTCTAGATAAAAATCTGTGTAACTTGAGTACTGGAGAGAATCAAAATCAGGTTAATCTAGTCCAAGGAAAATAAACACGTTAAAATAATTTAGTTTTACTACTGAGGTCAGAAAGGAAGTCACACTATCATGGCAAGGGGTCAAAGTGGGAGAATGTGATACCTGTTATTGGTTTTTAAGTAGATCATAGCCAAGGCTAGAGTGGCACCTGGACAAGTTACATCCACATTTATGGTATCTCCTTCCTATCAAAAAAAAAAAAAAAAAACAAAAGTTTAGGTAAAAAAGTTCTGAATTATTACAAATTCTTCTGAATACGAGACTGTGCTTAAAATTAACAAATTTACAAATGTTGGTAAGAAAATTACTATTTTCAAATTAACTTCTTAGTTTCCAGAATTTTGATCTGTTGCTTTATTTTGGACTTACTTTGATTTGATAACTTGGAGATTTATGCTTCTCCCTGTGCATTCCTGCTTGAAAGCGCCTATGACCTCCAACCATGTACTGGTAAAGCTGCTCAGGCACATTGAGATCAGACATACCTATCAAATTACTGCCATGCTGGAAAATGAGATAACAAACATATGAAAGGAAATCTTATGGAATAAGATTCATAACACACATCCGTGATAAATAAAAGAATGAACTGACTTCAAACAAGATATTTTGGGTTTTTTAAATTAAAATGGCTATTACTCAAGACTTAATATTCAAACAAGCTTTTAATTATTCACATTAAGAATTACAATACTTAGGGGCTCCTGGCTGGCTCAGTAGTTTGAGTGTCCAACTCTCAATTTTGGCTCAGGTCATGATCTCAGGGTTGGGAGATCAGGCCCCACATTGTGCTCTGTGCTAAGCAGGGAGTCTGTTGGAGATCCTTTCTTTCCCTCTACCTCTGTCCCTCCCCGTGAGCGTGCTAGTGCACATGCTTTCTCTCCCTCTAAAATAAAAAAATCTTAAAAAAAAAAAATTACAATACTTATATGTTCAATACTTTCATATCACAAAATAAAGGCTTCAAAATACAGTTAATTATACTAATAAAAGAAAATATTAGGTATGTAAATGAAACCTGAACTATGAACATCTGTATTGTACCTATGAACTATTTCAGCAACAGTAAGTATAATAATAAACTTATTGAACACTTACTATTTCCGGTACTATTCTGTGTGTTTAACAAGGATTAACTAACCTAATATGACAATTCTACCAAATAGCTACTATTTACGGATGAGGAAAGTGAGGCACACAAAGCCCAAGTTATAAAGCTAGTAACTGGCAAGGTTGGATATAAACAAAGATATAAAACAATCCATGGAGTTGCTTAACTACTAGACAATACTGTAGTTGAAGGACATGACTCACTGGTCAGAACCAGATCAGGGTCCCAGTAACCTGTATGCTGCTTTTCTATTGTACCATCTGCTTCTTTAGTTCATGTGTCAAATATGAAGAATCAAAAACCTAACAGATAGTGAACTTTCTTTTTATAATTTCTATATATAATTTTATAATTAGTTTCAGTATAATACTATATTGGTGGTTCTTAAAGAACTCACATTTCATGAGGCATAGTCAATTTGATCAAATGTTTCTGATAATTCTATACTATGACTTATGGATGTGGTTAAAGATGGAACAAAGTCATAACTGCATTCTGTCACAAAGCAAATACTACATACGGTTACATTCTGAGATCCCAGTGAATACCAAGATGTCAAAAGAAGGTCATGGATTATCTCTAGCAACTACTATGGACACTTAAAGCTCCCCATCATACACAATTTTCTTTTTTCTGTCTGAGGGGGCTATCACTTCATCATGTCTTAAATTCTTCAAGCCAGTTCATTCCCTAGGTTCGCTCATAAACATTTACATCTAAGCCAGAGGGATAAAACCTTAAAGCCTCACTCTTCACTACAAATTCTCTCCATTTCTAAATCTAGCACGTTGAAAAATACCCAAAAAGAAAAAAGAGCTGAGAATCAGGTTAAGTCACAGTAAGGCAGAGTGGTACTCATAGTTAAGTGGCAAGATCATTTGTCTCAACATGCAGATGTCATAACTGAAGCATCTGAAGGCACAGAGAATGCTTACCCCCAAGCAAACCATGCCCAAGGCCAAGCCAGCAGCTAAAGAGTAAGACTCCCTGTCAGTGCAGTATTCCATTTCAGGACCAGGGGGCCGTCCTATAAGATAGAAAATAACACAGTTCAAGCTGGCCTCCTGGCTTCTTAAAATTCTATCATAAGTTTTAGAATTAGCTTTCTGGTAAATTGTGTAAGAACTATGGATTCAATACAACCCCACTCAGAAAGATACGACATTATCACAGATGATATGCACAACTGTCGGTTTACTAAAAGCATGCTCAAAATAGTTCTTTTAATGTACCAATTTCAAAGCAGTGACTTTTACACACTATGAAACCGGATTTTATTAAAAAAAGACAAAAAACTACTTGACCACTTCAAGTATACACACATGAGAAAAACTGAAAATAGAAGATAATGATTTAATACAGTATTTTTAAAAGTTGTCTCAATGAAAGGAAAAGTCAACTGATACACCAGGGAGTCTGTCACATAAGTATCTATCTTTTCATTAAGATATCTATTTCTTGGTTTGTCTTACAATATAAAAATGTTTTATTTTAAATATTTTAAGTGGTTTAGTATAAAAAGGATGTGTTCACATGTTCCCCATTCTTAAAGTGAAACTGATGATTCTAGGGGAAAAAAATTATCAAGAAAAAGAAAATTTGGGACACCTGGGTGGCTCAGTTGGTTAAGCAGCTGCCTTCAGCTCAGGTCATGATCCTGGGGTCCTGGGATCGAGTCCCACACCAGGCTCCTTGCTCAGCGGGGAGCCTGCTTCTCCCTCTGCCTCTGCCTCTGCCTGCTTGTGCTCTCTCTCTTTCTCCCTCTCTGACAAATAAATAAATAAATAAAATCTTAAAAAAAAAAAAAAGAAAAAGAAAATTTTGGGGCACCTGGGTGGCTCAGTGGGTTAAAGCCTCTGCCTTCGGGTCAGGTCATGATCTCAGGGTCCTGGGATCAAGCCCCGCATCAGGCTCTCTCCTCTGCAGGGAGCCTGCTTCCCCCTTTCTCTCTGCCTGCCTCTCTGCCTACTTGTTATCTCTTTCTGTATCAAATAAATAAAATCTTTAAAAAAAAAAAAAAGAAATAGAAAAATTTTTTAAAAGAAAGGTACTCAAAAAGGTTTTAATTTTTAATCTCTTGCATTTTATTTCTGTTTTGCTATCTCCAATCCACCGTTCAAATACTAATAATGGACAGGAAGGACTCTAAGTTTTTAAGCTAAATATTATGTTTTCAAACACTTAACTCATACTTTTAAAAAGCACCTCCTGATTCTAATTCTACCTTTAGGGCAGCAAAATGTATTATACATAAAGATTCCTCTGTCCAAAACAAATTTCACACTTCTGGGATTTTATCCACAGGAAAAAAAGTAATTAAAAAAAAAAAGAAAAGAAAAAAATTATACAAAAGTAACCAATATTATATAAAAATATTTACATATAATAGTAAAAGTCCTGAAAATTAGAAAACAGGCAATTTATAGAACACCAATATGATGAGATTACACAATATGAATTTTAAAAAACATGTATGACAATGATACATGGAAAGGGCAATATAAAAATAGTATGTATATTCTGACTGTAATTATATAAAAGAGCATATGCATATGAATCTAGATGAAATCCTCTATATACAATATGAAAGAGGTGTGCTTTGATTCACCTTGCAGATGAACAAGCTTTAAAAGCTACTCTTGGAAAAAAAAAAAAAAAAGCTACTCTTGAGTATCTTCTTTTTTTTTTTTTTTTTTTTTTTTAAAGATTTTATTTATTTGACAGAAACACAGCGAGAGAGGGAACACAAGCAAAGGGAATGGTAGCGGGAGAAGCAGGCTTCCCGCCGAGCAGGGAGCCCGATGCGGGGCTCGATCCCAGGATCCTGGGATCATGACCTGAGCTGAAGGCAGACGCTTAACGACTGAGCCATCCAGGCGCCCCTTGGGTACCTTCTGAATAAATGTTTCTAGGACCACCTTTGCTGATACATATTTTGGTAACAGGAAAATTTCAATTTTGTGAAAAATTTATTCCATCACTGTAGTAGATTAAATTGTTGCTGGTCAATATTTCACTGCCCTATGGTGCTCATATGTACATATCCATACTCTTGACCGAGCCTGATGGTGGACTTGAACACATGACTAGCTTTGACCAGGGATCTTAGCTGGCACAATGTAAGCAAAGGCCTGAAATGTGCTTCCATTATTTGGTTCTCCCTCTTGGCCTTCTGTTATCACCATAAAACAAGCACATCCTCTAACCTGGGTGCCAGAATAAGTCATTTGGAACAAGAGCCAGAGCAGCACACCCACAGATCCACAGCCTAAAGCTGAGATGCTAGGCCAATTTTGTGGTTGTTAGGTAGCATTACTGGGGCAATAGCTAACTAACAGAATCATTCCAGAGAAAATATATCTTAAACAATCCTGAAATATGTGTAGAAAAGATTCTGAATATAGAACAAGACATGGAACTATGTATCTAAATTAGTGAATATATTAGTAATGCCAATAGCATTTCCATTTGTCAGAAAAAGATAACAAATACATAAAACACATTTCCAAAAGGTTTAGACTCAATTAAAGACAGAGAAAACTGGGATGCCTAGGTGGCTCAGTAGGTTAAGCCTCTGCCTTCGGCTCAGGTCATGATCTCGGGGTCCTGGGATCGAGCCACACAAAAGGCTCTTTGCTCAGCAGGGAACCTGAATCCCCCTCTCCCTCTGCCTGCCTCTCTGCCTACTTAGGATCTTTTTCTCTCTGTCAAATAAATAAAATCTTAAAAAAAAAGAGAGAGAAAATGCATTCATTACCAACATACCCACCAGCATGGAAAAGAGGAAAAGCAAGAGTCAGTCACTTCCATTCTCTTAAAAGTAGTAATTGTCTGTTTCTAGGGATTAAAGTAATTAACTCTGCATTTCAAGTGCAGATCACTGCTAGAAACTGCCTAGCAAAGATAAAGCAATACAAACAGCACTCTCGCTTGTTATTAAGACCACAGGTTACCTCATTAAATAGGATCTCTGGAGTTCAACAATGGGCTGGCCAAATAAACATGCAGATTAATAACCTGCACACTAATATCAGCCTTGGAAAGTATTGCTTATACTATTTTTTAAATTAGTATCAGAACATTCTAACAAAAGCTACTATTTTTCCTTAACTTTTATAATTTTAGTATCATTTTACTTTGGTTCTTGTGGAGATGGCAATGTATGCTTATGAAGACACAACACTATTAATGCCATACCTATTTCAGCCAACAGGACTTCCGCAGTATGCCTGTGGGCTGTCCCTTGATATACGAGGCCAATGCCAACCACTGCAGCTACTTGGACATTGTGAGGAACATCAAGCTCTGTGGATGTTGGGGGTAAGAGGGCAGGAATGTGAATACTAAGTAGCCGAGTAATTGACATATCCATGGTGCCTAGTTTAGCAGCAGAAACACCAAGGAGCAGTCCAATGCTTGTCATTTCATGACCCTAGGGTAGAAAGTAAAATGAAATGTAAGTCACTACCAAAACAAATATGCAGTCTTGAATAAAGTACTGCCTGCCAGTACTTTCAGTAAGTACTCTGATTGACAAGCACAGCGAGAAGCACTAAAAATACGACAGCAAACTAAAGAAACACAGTCTTTACTCTCGTGATGCAAGCACCCTAATGCAGGAAAAAAGTCTTAAAGTAAAGATATATAAATAAATATATTACTGAAAAGCAGTATGTTGAAAAAGTACAAAGTAATATGAAGCAGTATTTCTTAAAAGCCTAATTTTAAGGAGGTGAAGAATTATTAGGACTCCCTAAAGAAGTAAAACTTACAATATGACCGGAAGGATTAATACAAATTAACCAGGAAAAGTGATAGAAAAGGAAATACTCAGCTTTAGAAAGTAAGAGAAAATGAGGTCAGGTGAGAGAACAATACGTAAATGGTTCTGATGTGATCCAGAAAAAAAACTCTCACAGTAATGGTCAAGTAACCACAGGGTGCCAAGACAATTCAATGGAAACCACATAGTCTTTTCAGAAAATGGTGCTGTGATAATTGTAGACGATACACAAAAGAATAAAACTGTACACCTTCCTTGCATCCTTCACAAAAATTAACTCTAAGTGGACTACAGAACTAAATATAAGAGCTGAAACTGTAAAGCTCCTGAAAGAAAAAAAACATAGGTGTAAATGGGTTAGGACCGTGGGTCAGGCAATGAGATAGGACACCAAAGCACAGCAGTTAAGGAAAAAACAGACAAACTGGACTTCATTAAATTAAAAATTTTTGTGCTTCAAAGATACCATCAAAAAGTGAAAGACAATCCAAAGAATGGGAGAAAGTCTTGCAAATCATTTATCTGTTAATGGACTTAGTATCCAGAATACATAAAGAATACAATTCAGTAAGATAACCCAATTTTATAATAAACACAGGCTCTGTATAGATATTTCTCCAAAGAAGACTTACAAATGTCCTATGAGTACATGAAAGATGCTCAACATCATTAGCCATGAGGGAAATGCAAACCAAAACAATGAGATATTACTTCACACCTACTAGGATGACAATAATCAAAAAGACAGACAAATGTTGGCAAGAATGTGGACAAACTAGAATCCTTACGTATTGCGAGTGGGACTGTAAAAATTTAATAGCTACTGTGGAAACAGTTTGGTAGTTCCTCAGAAATTTAAACAAAGAGTTACCATAGGACCCAGCAGTTCTACTTCTAGGAATATACCCAAGAGAAATGAGAACATATTTCCACACAAAAGCATGTACGTGTTGATAGCAGCACTATTCATAACAGTTAAAAAGTAGAAATAACCCAACTATCCACCAACTGATGAATGGATAAACACAGTCTATCCACAAAATGGAATCACCTATTCAGCAATAAAAGCATGAAGTGCTGATACATGATACAGTATGAACAAAACATGAAAACATTGTAAGAGAAAGAAACCAGCTAAAAAAGACCACCTACTGTAGGATTCCATTTACAGGAAAGGCCCAGAATCAGCAAATCCAGAGACAGAAAGTAAATCCGTGGTAGCCAGGGGATGGAGAGAAAGGGAATGGAGGGTGACTGCTACTGCTATGAGGATCCTTGATAGACCGATGAAAACGTTCCAAAAGAAATAGCAGAAATGGATGCACAACTCTTTGAACGTACTAGAAACCACTGCACTGTATACTTTAGGTGAATTTTTAGAGCATGTAAGTGAAAGAGTTTATGCCAAAACAAAGAGTTCGGTTTGTCAAACTCTTAAGTGAAAGAATTTGGTTTGCCAAGGAGCTAAAACGGCCAGTCCCTATGGTTGGAGTGTGTTGAGTGAGGGAATGAGTGGTACAAAATAAGGTTGGATAAGTAAGTGGGATCACATAGGCTCCCAGAATGTATATCAAGAGCAATGAAAAATCTTTAAACAGTTTTGACCAGGGAAGTGATATATGCTAATTTACACTTTAGAAAAAGGACTCTGCCCTCTTTATCTAAAATAAATTTCAGATAGATGCACATTGTCTTAGTTGGAGTGTGTATATGCAAAATATCCAATTTAATTTTCCTTTCTAAAGGGAAGAATGGATTGAAAGAAACAAGAATGAAGAAGGAAGAGCAAACAGAACAATTAGAAGCTAATGCAGGGGCCTGAATGAGGCACACTGCCAGGAGCTGAGAGTCTCACCTTGGTCAAGTAGTCATGGATATTGAGAGTAGCCAGCTTGGTAAGGTGCCCATTCAGACCCAAAGCCATGAGAAAGCCAGCATATTCATTGGCTAACTCCGCATGTTTGGGCTTATTGTAAACAATCCAAGCTGAGTCGATCTGGGAGGCAGGAGCTATCTTCAGGCCCGCAGCCACACCATTGTGGAAGCTGGCCCAGCTTGTCATGTTGGGAGGCACATCGATGTTTCCACTGTTAAGGTCTACTGTTGTGTTCCGAGGAGGGGCCCGTCCTATTCAGGTAAATGAATTTAAAATTGAGAGAATAATTCATCCAAAACTGCTCAATTTAGATTTTTGAGAACAGTGATTACCTTTTCCTATATTCGAAACCCTTAACCCCATAATATCTGGAATGACATCAGGTTATTATGAGTACTTTAACTTGTGTGTCAAATTTGATGCAAGGTGAAAAAACCATATCTAAAATAATTCATCATCTGAAACTGGACCACTTTCTTACACCATATACAAAAATAAACTCCAAACAGATTAAAGACCTACATGTGAGAACTGAAACCAAAGAACCCCTAGAAAAGAACATAGGCAGTAATTTCTTTGACAGAGGCCAAAGCAACATTTTTCTACATATGTCTCCCAAAGCAAGGGAAACAAAAGCAAAAATAAATTATTGGGACTACATAAAAATAAAAGGTTTTTGTACAACCAAAGGAAACCATCAACAAAACAAAAAGGAAACCTACTGAATGGGAGAAGATATTTGAAAACCATATATCTGATAAGGGGTTAATATCCAAAATATATAAAGAACTTATACGACTCAACATCAAAAAAATCC
>CM053610.1:86682457-86694035 GCA_028646535.1 Procyon lotor | reverse complement strand
CTTTCTGTCAAATAAATAAATAAAATCTTTAAAAAAAAAATTCTCGGGGCGCCTGGGTGGCTCAGTGGTTTAAGGCCTCTGCCTTCAGCTCAGGTCATGATCTCAGGGTCCTGGGATCGAGCCCCACATCGGCTCTCTGCTCAGTGGGAGGCTGCTTCTCCCTCTCCCTCTGTCTGCTTCTCTGCCTACTTGTGATATCTCTCTCTGTGTCAAATAAAAAAAAAAAATTTTTTTTTAAATTCTCTATATGAAATCAAGCAGCTGAAAGACTAACAGAATGAACACAAATACGCCCCTCTTCATGAAGGTTCAGTAATTATTCAGATTTTGCCATACTGCTCTATCTCTAAGAAAGAGAACAACTCAAATATTGAAGGTAACTCTGCTTGCTATGTCTCTAAACAAGATCAGGGCTCCACAATAGGCATAATATTGGAGATGAAAATGTGTTCTTCATTCAACTATCTCATTTTCCATATGTTACTAAAAGTATAAGCTCTCCACATATCTGAATGGGACCCTGGATTTTTTTAAATTATGCAACTTAAAATACTGTTGAATTCTATTGGTACATATTATTACACTATACATTACTGTGTGTATGATAAATACATTTCGTACAGGTCTCATAAAACCACACATATTATACCTTTAGGAATATTCAATGATAATTTCAACTGTACACAACTGTCACCTTTAGAGCATATTCTTACCAACATCAGGTGAACATGCACTGTAAAATCCATTGTAATCAATATTATTAGGAAATGAACACACTTACATCTTACAAAAGTAAAAATTCACAAAACCAATCAGAAAGGTAATTTGACGATATGTTACATCAAAGTCTTAAAATCTTGCTGCCCTGGGAGTTCTACGTCTAGAGCAATTAATATAAATAAATGACTATACCCTGACAGGATGTTTGTAATAGCAAAAAAATGATAATTTCCAACAAAATCAGGTTGTTTACATAAACTATATTCCATCAATAAAATACTCTGGAGCAAATAAAAATGAAGTTGTTGGTTAAAAATATCTGTATACAATACCTACCTACCTACGTATATACATAATATAATGGTATACCTATGTACGCTAGATAAGAAAGGACACTTACTCTATAGTAAATTTGAAAACAACTTCTAAAACAGAGTTAAATTTTCTGATAATTAAAAATATATAGGGGCGCCTGGGTGGCTCAGTGGGTTAAAGCCTCTGCCTTCGGCTCAGGTCATGGTCTCAGGGTCCTGGGATCAAGCCCCACATCGGGCTCTCTGCTCAACAGCGAGCCTGCATCCCCCCACCTCTATCTGCCTCTCTGCCTACTTGTGATTTCTCTCTCGTTGTCAAATAAATAAATAAAATCTTTTAAAAAATATATATGTATATAAAATTATAAACTAGAAAAATAAAATTGGGAACTATTTTACCAAAATGTTAACACTCTAGCAAGTGGAACTACTATACTACACCTGAGCATTTTTTTCTTTTTGTTTAGTATCTTTTTGTGGTTTTGTACAAGAACTATATATTCATAATAAGATATAACAAGACACAGTAAGATACAATGTTTTTACATATTATACTTTAAGATTATTTAAAGTTCAATAATCTCACCATCATCGATATCTTTCTAAACTTTCCCAAGTGCCTTTTTATATCATGAAATGGTCTCATTAAAAGCAAAATTTAGTAATGGGCTGCATGCTACTTCCCACAATGTTTAGTTTGATTTCCTATTTGAGCTCCGACATCGCTAGAGTGGTTGATATTTTAAATCAGTAAGGACAGAAAGTGCATTTCTTTGGTTCTAACTAAAATAATTCAATAACTCCACTAAAAACATACTTAATCATTTTCCTTTCTCACTGAGCCCAGCATTTAACATACCAGTCAAATTCAATTTGGGTATAGGCAGTGGTTCCGTTGGAACAGGATGGTATGAAAATAAGGTAAACATTCCTCGTCCCACTGGAAGGGCCATGGTTCGCTGACACAACTGGAGCAATCTATAATTAAAATCAAAACCAATATGTGAAAAATTTTTAAGAAAAAAAGCAACTGGAATATAATCTGTAGTTAAGCATTTCAAAAGAACTGCTATGTAAGAGGAAATCACATCACAGTAAAGTCACACAAAGATGTGGATGAATCATCCAAACATGGTTATTCTCATTTTAATATTCCTGTTCTCCTTAGAAACTGAAAGGGAGAGATTATTTCTTTTGATCCATATTTGCTTTGAGTGAAAATCAGCTGGTCTATAAACCAAGCCAACTCTCCCTCAGCAACCAAAAAGAGAAACCCAAAACGCCATTCTGATGCTAACCTGCTCAAAGGAAAATATTATGTTTTGGGTTTCCTCATTTTGTTATTTTCAGTCTGGCTGCCTTCAGTATATCTGGGATCCTCCTGCCATCATAGTCTCAGAAGTGCCAACTCTGCAGGCACCTGGGTGGCTCAGTCAGTTAAGCACCTGCTTTCAGCTCAAGTCATAATCCTGGGGCCCTGCTCAGCAGAGAGTCTGCTTCTCCATCCTCCTCTGCCTCCTTCTTGTGATCTCTTTCTCAGGCTCTAATAAATAAAATCTTCCAAAAAAAAAAAAAAAAAGAAGTGCCACTTCTGTGACCTGTACACAGAGAGGAAAAAGTTCCTATATTAGAGGTCAGTGGATTTCATGGTGTCTCCAGGGAAACAAGAATTAGTTTCACTTACATGATGGCTAAGACTTATAGGATTAATAGCACTATAAATGTTATACTCAGAGTTAAGATGGCTTCAACAGGCTAGATTTTGAAACTAATACACCACACTTAACTTGTTTCTATGTTAAATTACATTCCATGAAGCCCCTTAAAACAAAATCAAACAGGAATTGTGGAAGTAGGGGCATTTATAACCAGGAAACACTCAACAAAAGTTCTAACTCTTGTTAAGATATATATGTTGTTAAGATACAGAAATACCCCAGCAGAGGCTAACATTTTACTCTGCAGACAAAGCTATTCATAAGCACGATCTCTCCCTAACTGTACATACATACACCAGCTTTTCTAGTTTTTTGGTTAAGAAAAATCTTGTCCCAAGATTATTTAGGAATACTGCCCCTTGTTAATTTAGAATCCAAAAAACTCAAGGCCATATCCCACAGAACTTTTCAGCAGAAACCTTGAACCTAATCCACAAAACTATAATAATGAAAACAAAATACTGTAATCCCCTCTATCTGAGATGTCACTGATTATAAAGGTTAAAAAAAAAAACCAACTAACTTCATATATCAATGAACTCCGGTAATAATCATCACTAACTGCACTGAGCTTTACTACATACTGGGCAGTGTTCTAAGCACTATATAGAGCAACTCCGTGAGGTATGAATGTTACAATTATGCCTATTACAGCTGAGACAATGGAGGCAGCAAGAAGTTAGTAACTTATCCAAAGACACCCATCACATCCAGAGCCCACACTAACTACTACGTTTTCACACAACTTCTCTGTCCCTCAGACTCTTCAATTATGGGTGACTAATACCTAAGTACAGATGGAGAGGAAACAGTGAGAGGCAGATTAGGACTAGCTCAGATCTTCAGTACCCTGCAGCTAGATAATGGATGATCCTTCCCCGTAAAGCGGGACCACCATAAGCAATGCAAGGAGAACCAGAAAATAATGGTGGAAAATAACAGGTGACAGAGACACAGCAGGTAACAGGACAGGAGAGAATTTTCAAATATAAGTTGAATTGTCCCAAGGCAACAACTCTGGAATGTCACAGGGTGGTTACTACTGAGTAGTAACCCTATTATCAAGGGATATAATATATGTTAGAGACTGGCAGGAGAGAAAACTTATAGAGTATTACCTATGATATCAGAAAGAAAATACTGATATAATTTTAAGCTACACTAAAGCTTATATATATACGTATATATATACACACATACACGTATATTTTCCTCATCAAGATACAGAAGAATGAGTTCAGTTTTGCTTTGTAAATTCTTAGGGTAACTAAGTAAAATGGTCTCAGAGTCACCTTTTCTAAATAGCACACAGATGTATTCTAAGAGGAGGGTCACTTATGTCGTCAGATACTATCATGTCAGATACTATCGTGTTATCAAATGCCAAAATATCTGGAAAAAATGTATGGTTTACCGAGGATGGATAAAAACTTAAAATACAAAAAAAAAAACAAAAAAAAACCTTAAAACACATGGTACTTTTAACTCTGAAGTATCTCTTTAGGGTTTTCAGTGTTAAACACTGACAACAGATAACAACATGCCTCTTTTACCTATTTTCTTTTTCCTCAATGAACTCATGGTCACTGAGTTCTGGGTACTGTACTACATTGACACGGACGGGATGTGCACTTTGAAGAAGCCTTCGCACGTCCTGCACTCTTAAATCTTCACTCCAGATTAACGACATAACCTCCTGATTCATGTCATTCATGCCATCATCTTCCTCCTCAGTTTCTGTTCCTGAAGGAACATCTGATGAGAGCACCTGAGTAACAGACTTGGTTGTAGTAATAATTTAAAAACCAAACACCACACACTTACTGAAAACAAGGATATACACACAATGTACCGTGATTCTACCATACAGAGAAAACATGTATTCCAAAGCAAGGCTGGTTTGGGTTCCCAGTGTACATGGGGGCTCTAATCTAGAAATCTTTTTTTAAAAGTACAATTATATTGCTCACTTGGGAAAATTCTTTATTGAGCCAATATAAATATCCTAAACTATATCCTAAATATCTTAAAAAGGAAACAAATTACTGCAAGTGGAATATGAAACCCACTCACTATATTACTAAAGAACCCACACAAACATAAAATCTTTGATTAATAAAAGAAGAAAACAACCTAGAAGGATATAACCAAGGGCTGGAGGAAGTTGAACAATATTTTCTTACTTTAGTACTTTAAATGGATCATTATTACTTTTCACCTTTTTTTTAAAAGATTGTCTTAAATAAAAATTTCTTAATCAGAAAGTGGACACAGCAAAACAAATGAAGAGAGTTAATCCCTTGATTATCATTCTGTCCTCAGAAGCTCAGCATGTGTTTTCTTTTTTTTTTCCAGCATGTGTTTTCATATCAGCCTTCCCCATTCAAAAAATTCAATCACGCTGCAACCTAGATGTGAATAGCATAAAATCTTCACATTTTCTCTCCAGAATTTTATACTCCTTTAACAAACGATTAATTCGCAGTTAAAATGCTAAAGTTTTGCAACATTTAACATGGAAGCAACATTAGCCTAAAAAAATTTCTAGCAGATATGACTAATTAATCTCTCTTACTTAGTTCATAAATATTCATTATGGTTCCTATAGAATATCTAACTTTAAAAAAGACTATTTTACTAGGTGAGTTAGCTATAAAATATAGATCCAAATAGCTGATAAACTGAATTTCAATGAGTCATAACAGGTAGCCTCAAATAATATAAAATGTAACCTCAAATAACTGAACAAACTGAACTAAGATAGGATTACTTAAAATGACATCTGAATAGATCAAAGATTATCAATACCATTTGGTTTTAGTGCTAATGATATTAAACTGCTCTCACTCATAGTAACAAATGAGGTCTAAAGCTAAAACTTACCTTGGTAAAGGAAAGGATAATCATATTAGCAAAAAAAAAAAAAAAAAAAAAGGTTTTTTGTTTAAAGTAGGATGAACATTAATTCAACTAAGAGCTATTATATGAGTGCAGATTAAAAGAGAGATGTACTGGGCCAACCCTGCTGGAGATGGAATCCCATGGAAACTGCTGCTCTCATAGATCTAATAGGCAACTCTGATGTCAGAAATAAAATTTTGATACAGACTCTGAAGCTCTGAAGAAGTATTAATAGCCTAAGACCTAATGTGGATTATGAGTAGTTAAAATATTTTGATGAATATATATGTTGGCTCAAAAGCTAATATG
Source organism: Procyon lotor (assembly GCA_028646535.1). Classification (NCBI taxonomy): domain Eukaryota; kingdom Metazoa; phylum Chordata; class Mammalia; order Carnivora; family Procyonidae; genus Procyon; species Procyon lotor. The sequence continues at coordinate 86,688,073 of CM053610.1, read as the reverse complement.
AGATGAGGCAAATTTGTGCTGCTCTCTTGGGGATATAAAAAAAAGTATAAACAGGCTGCCAGGGTGGCTACGCTGGGTGTCCAACTCTTGATTTTGACTCAGGTCATGATCTCAGGGTCATGAGACAGAGCTCTGTGTCAATCTTCATGCTGGATGGAGCCTGCTCTCACTCCTTCAGTCTCTGCCCCACTTGTTCTTAAAACAAAAAAAAAAAAAAAACAAACAAACAAAAAAAAAATCCAAAGTAAAAGAATCACCAAGAGTGGGAAAACCATCCTTGAATCCTCTATGACCCTGAGGGCAATACAGTGCTACCATTTATATTTTTTTTAAGTTAAACAGAGTTCTAGAAAAAGTAGTCTAAATTCCATTTTTAAGCTTTAAAAGAGGCTGATTTTATCCTTTTTATCCAAGAGAGATAATTGGAGAGTAAGGATGTATTTCATTTTCTACTTGCAGGCTTCTCAGAACATTCTTTGTAAAAGCAGAGGAAGACTGACGAAGGATAGAAATTCCGGAGGAATAACCCAAGACATCTTCTAAACAACTTGTGTCTCTCATCCCAAAGAGGTCTCTCATCCCAAAAAAACCCTTTCCTGAAGCTTCAGTTTTATGTGTTTAAACAGATATATGTACACCTATTTAAAAGGTTAAATTCAAGAAATTCAACATATCAAAAAAGTATGAAAGAGAAAATAGTTACATATTCAAATTGAGGATACATGTGGTCCCCCTTTTTCTATGTAATAGTTACAAAGTCGTTAATTACCAGTATGGTACAAGTAGAGAAAGAATCATGGTAGTGGATCTACTAACTCAGCACTTGTCCTGACTCTAAGGAAAGAAGGGTTTAGACAAGACAAAGCCTTCACAAAATCTCTTATTCCCATGTTGAATTTATAAGTAAGAAAATCTGCTCAATTATAAACCCCATATGGCATACAATATAAAAGACAAGCCGATATATACGCTTGTAAAAAGACTTAAGAAAAAAATGAAGAATATTTCTACTTTGATTTTGAGACTAAATCTGAACTTTCAACTTTCTGTGTTGATACTCACAGATTTCCCTTTGGGTAAGTTTCCTTCACAGGCCTGCTTGGAAAGATCCTGACGTCCGATCAGGAGACAGACAGCTTCTGGCCAGTCTGAAGCAGGCTGCTCACGACAGTGATAAATTGCATCTCTGATGGGAAGAGCAATTCCAAAGGGAAGAGTTTCCAAGTCTCTTAAAGTAAAACCTTATGATGAAACAAAAGGAGAAAATTTTTCCTTTACACCTGCCACTGTCCCAATTATCTTCTGACTCAAGTTAATCAACATCTAACAAAAGACAGATCGATTTTTTTTATCTTACTACCAGACTAGTGTCTTGACATCAAGGATTATTATAAAAGGTCCTTTTAAAAGAACTAAAAACGGGGGCACCTGGGTGGCTCAGTGGGTTAAAGCCTCTGCCTTCGGCCCAGGTCATGATCTCAGGGTCCTGGGATCGAGCCCCACATTAGGCTCTCTGCTCAGCAGGGAGCCCGCCTTCCCTTCTCTCTCTGCCTGCCTCTCTGCCTACTTGTGATCTCTCTCTCTCTCTGTCAAATAAATAAATAAAAATCTTTTAAAAAATAAATAAATAAAAAATAATAAAAGAACTAAAAACGGGGCACCAGGGTGCCTCAGTCAGTTGAGCGTCTGCCTTCAGCTCAAGGCATGATTCCAGAGTCCTGGGATCAAGCCCTACATCAGTCTCCCCGCTCAGTGAAGAGTCTGCTTCTGCCTCTCCATCTGCCACTCCCCCTGCTTGTGCTCCCTCCACTCACTCTGTCAAACAAGTAAGTAAAATCTTTAAAAAATAATAATAAAATAAAAGAACTAAAAACCTAAAGAAAAAGAGAAACAACCAGAAACAATTTCCAGACAGGAAACACAAATGGGCAATAAACATGAAAAGTGATCAGGCAAGTTCAAATTAAAATTACTAAAATTATAATTTCACACTCACTTGACAAATATTAAAGTAAATCAGCAGCAAGTGTTGGCCACTACGTAGAGCAGCAAGAATTCCCACCCACAGGCGGTGGTGGTACAATCACTTTGGAAAACACATGGCTAGTACAGATAGGTCCACCTCTACGGTCCACTAATAGGCATACAGAAACTTGTACACAAGTGCACCAGGACACAATTATTAAAATATTCAATAGCAACACTATTCACTATGAGAAAAAGAGGGAAGGGAGGAAACAGCCCAACTGCTATCATCAATAGAATGGATAAATAGTGCTATAGTCAAACAATGGAGTATGCAGCAGTGAAAATGACCTACTGCTACACAAGTCAATAGTGAAGTGAGTGAAAAAAATAATTTATATCTATATCCATTTATATGAAGTTCAAAGACATACAACACTGATGATGCAACTACAAAAAAAATGAGGCAATACGAAATTTAGGTAAGGTTGTGATTATGTGTAGTAAGTAGGAAGGTGTGAGAGAGGAAGATTATGACGTGGAGCAGAGGTGCAGGGCCTTCTAGTACACTAGCAATGTCCTATTTCTAATGGTAGGTGACCAGTACACAACAATGTTCACCTTATTATTATTCTCTACATATTTTACATATTCTTTTGTATTTTACCATGCTTCATATTTAAAATTTTTCAAATCCTCAGGTAAAATTGCTTTTTCTTATAATGATTTTCTAAGTTTTATACAATTATATATTGTTTATTAATATTGAAAGTTAATTATTGAGGTAAAAATGTTTCCTTATAACAGTTTTACTAAATATTATAACATATAATATACAAAAAAACTAATACACAATATTATACAATTAGAACTTATCTAATACTTTTCAGTATAGATATCCTATCTGTAATTTTATAGGACAATTATTGTAATTTTCAAGGAAGTATATAAAGAAACAGCAAAAAGTAAGTTATTTAAAATATTCTCCAAATAAGAATTCAGACATCCTATAATATTCTTTATACCATTACTTTATAACATACTATCCTAGAACACTGCCATTTTTCATATCTTCATATCCATAATTTAAAGTTTTTCTTAGTTCTTCATTTCCAAAAAAATGTCTTTAGTATTTTACCGTTTAAAGCCTAAGAGCACTGGCTTTGGGAAAAGGGAACTCTTTTCCTCTCTTTCCCTCCTCCCAACTGTATCCTCATCTTGGAGCCTAAATCACTAACCTATGTTCTTCAAAAGCGTACCCTGAAATGTCTGTATAATTACTTTAGATTTTGCCAGAAATCCTCCCTGCTGATATGTGAGCATTACAATGGCTTCCAGTTGGAACAGGTAATAACTACAGTCCTCCATTCTGAGGCCAGTCTGCAGAATCACACTCTGGCCTGAGGTGAAAGGTAAATAAACATTTCTTACTCATCGAGAGATAAAAAGCTGGCATAGCAGGATTATGATATGGAAGTTGTGACAAGGTCAGGGAAAGGAAGTGTGGCTTGACGGGCCACAAACTTGGTCCTGCACGACACTTTCACAGAGTGAGAGCCCCTGTCCTGCTACCCGGTTCTAGCTCACTGGGAGGAAGCAGGGCCTACTGAGGAAGGATGGGGACTCTGAAGCTCCTCTCAATACGAAGCAAAAAAGCAAAAGATTTCCCCCCTACTGTCTGGGGAAAGCAGGTGGTTCTCCCCAGCATCTCAGAGACACATAGAAAGGAACAAGGACTACCTTACCTACATTAGTCATCCAGACAACTAATTGTTCAGCTAGACTAGAAACTGATGTAGAATGCTTGAAATTAAACCTGTAAGGGAATGAAACATGCAGTTATTCAACAATAAAACATTATGGTGCTATTTTTAATATATAAGCACAATCTGAATAAAAGTCACCTGTTTTCTTCTTGTTCTGCTTGTGACTTTTGAGGGGCTAAAAGGCAACAAAATGAAATTTTATTTTGATAGTCATCCTCATAAAGAAAACATATAACGTGTAGAAGACATTAGGAAATAAAAATTCACAAATAACTCCTAAAAATAACAAAATAAACAGTCCACTGGCAGACTAGAAAGCGTAACAATTTCCCTGAAACTAAATAGTCCTTTTTACATACATTGAGAAAACAAAAAAATTTGTTAAATTTGAAGTTCTTCTGGTCTCTGAAAATCAGCTGTGGACTGCAGGCTACAACAGTACAAGAGGTCACCTCAAAAATGAGGCAAGATGTGGCCTCTAAAACAAACACTTGGGAAATTTTTCATTTTTTTAATTTCAAGTCTAATATCAACATTTATGAAAATCTGTTCTGAAAAAAATTCATTTTGGGAAGCCTAACACTACACTGACTTACCCATAGTTATTCTGGATAAATACTGTGAGGAATCCTCAGAAACAGAGCTCTCATTACCAAGTATGTAGAGTGCAATACTCTGCATAAGGAGAAAATTAACATTATTTTTTAAACAAATGAGATATAATTACATATAGGAAAATTCATCCATTTTAGGTGTATAGCTCTGAATATTGACAAACATTAAATAATATAACCACGAATATGATCACAATATAGAACACTCACATCACACCAAAAAGTTACCTTATACCCTGCAGTCAATCCACTCAGCACCTGAAACAACTCACCTGTTTTTTTCCCTGTAGTTTTGCCTATTCTACAATGTTACATAAATGGAATCTTAGAATACGTAATTTTCTGTGTCCTACTTTAACTTAGCATGCCTCTGAGATTCATTCACATTACTGCACGCATCAGTGGTTTCTTTTTATTGCTGAGTAGTATTCCACTATGCAGATTTACCAAACGTTATTTATAAACCTGGATTGCTTCTGCTAGGTGAACCCTAACCCACACCCTTCTCCACTCTGGCCTTCAAAGTTCTCATTCGAATATTTGCTACTTGCTACTACCACCAAGAGTTGCACCTGCAAGTAGCTTTTTTTCTTTCTGAAAGTAGCACAGTCCTATTAAAATTCTACTACAATGCTGGAGAATCTTAAAAATCCTATATTCTAAACTAATACAAGCATTGCAAATGACATATTCCTAAAGCTAACTGACATCATTATCTAAGAAAAAAAAAATCCTAATATGAGTATCTATAAGCTGATTAACATAATTTAAGTTGGAGGCTGACCAACTTGGTATATTCATATTTCTCTGGCTCCTCTTTGTGGCTAGAGACTATACCAAGTCTACTCTCCATTCAGCAGTGGACAGGACCAACGTATTTGGTGGTTTTACTTAAATGTCTCGACACAAGTACCAAGGGATATGAAAGTTCTGGGATTAACCTGAACTTGATATTCTGTGAATGTATTTAACGCCACTAAGTTAACTGTACACTTAAAAATAGTTAAAATAATAAATATCATATAGATTTTGCCACTTTTTAAAAAAGCAGAATCACTATTTTACAGGTCTATTTCAGAGCCACAGGGGACTCTGAAGCTCCTCTCAATACGAAGCAAAAGAGAATGCAGAATAAGGAAAAGATGTGAGGTACAAAGACATTCACAGTCTGGTGACATCTGTGGAGGAGACAAAAGCACGGGTTTCTCCTATAAGCCTAGGAAGGCCCCACCTCTGGAAAGGTACATAAAGGACCTGTAGGCCGGCTGCCT
>CM053610.1:86660191-86676954 GCA_028646535.1 Procyon lotor | reverse complement strand
AATAGCAACTGTTGGCCAAGATGAAGAACTAGAGGAACTCTCATATATCACTCGTTAGAGTGTAATGTAGTATAATGAGTTTGGGAACCAGCAGGTAACCCATCAATTTCACTGCTAGTTATCTACCCAGAAGAAATGAAAATATATGTCCACAAATACTTGTCACTGAACCCTGATGGTGGCCTTATTCATAATGGGCAAATAATGGAAATAGCCTACGAATCCATCAGCAGAAGGTATAAACAAACTACGGCATATTCATACTATTCAACAATAAAAGGCACAAAGTGCTGATATCTGCAACACCCGGGATGAATCGCAAAAACATCATGCTAAATCAAAGAAACCTTATATCAAAGATTATGTACCACATTATTTCATTTCTATCAAGTGCTAGAACAGGCAAGATTAACTTACAGTGATACAATTCAAATCAGTGGTTGCTTCAAGAATAGAGAAAGGGAATGATTAAAAATGGCACATGGAAACTTTATGGAATAACAGAACTGTTTTATGTTTGAGGGGTATGGGTTACTTGAGTGTTCATTTGTCAAAGTTGATCAAACTGTAAACTTCAGATCTGAGCACCTCGTTTATATAAACTATACCTCAATTCAAAAAAAAATTTTTTGAATCACTTTAAGAATAATATATCCATGGACTCTAATATGATTAAGAACCTATATCAGAGGATTAATTAGCAGTAAAAAATCTACAAATCCAAATTCAAACCATGCAGTATTACCTATGTTCAGCAATTTTTAGATGATCATTAAAGATAAAAGTATGTGAATAACCACCAAAAACATAACATATTCAACCTTCAAAATAACTGCTATTCAATATTAAAATAAAGCAAAAGGTGTTAAAATATACACAAATCAACAAGAATCCCCACAAATTAACTTGTAGTAGCAAGAAATAATAATGCTTACATCATCAGATCCTGTCTCAGAAGGCCTTGCTTTTTTGGGTGCAATCACTGGGGAGAGTGATCCTTCAAAGTCAAACTGAAAGACAACCCCAAAAAGATAAAATCATATAAATTTATCACTGTTAACCAATCAACTTAAAGAATTCAGGTATCAGTTCCATGAATTATGGAAACTAAAGAAAGTCGCCAAAACTCATTTTTTCATCTAGAAAAGCATGGTATGAATACTTCTCCTCTCAGGTCACTGTGAAGAAGAAATGAAATCATATATGGAAGGACCCAGGACAGTGCCTCGGCTCACACGCACTGCAATTGTGGCTTCCTTTCCTCCCCAACTACTGTGATGACACAGATCACCACTGCTTTAGTAGAACAAGGACCTTTAGCCATATCCCAAATATACTAGGTACAACCCAATGTTAGCCAAATGTCAGAACCAAGCAAACATTTATTTAATCTGTCTATAGTGGACAGGCTAACAATTCTATGGCAGAGACAGGTAGCTACTCTTCATAGTAAAGAGTTCTCTTCCTTTAGAGACCCAAAGCCATGCTACATATCCCTGCCCCCCTCAGAGTTAGGTATGACTCTGTGACAGTGTAACTATGAATGAAAGTGGATGTTAGGGGTGCCTGGGTGGCTCAGTCGGTTAAGCGTCTGCCTTCGGCCCAAGTCATGATCCCAGGGTCCTGGGATCAAGTCCTGTATTGGGCTCCTTGCTCAGCAGGAACCCTGCTTCTCCCTCTGCCTGCCACTCCCCCTGCTTATACACAAGCACTCACCTGTGCACATGCACCCTCCCTCTCTCAAATCTTTAAAAGGAAGGAAGGGAGGGAGGGAGGAAGAGATGGAGGGAGGGAGGAGATGTTACCACTTCCAAGCCCACTCCCCCCCCCCCCCGTTTATGAAAAACTCCTGTGTATGCTCCTCTAGGCTCTTCTCCTTTGTACCCGACTGATGGCATGAACCCCAGAGCAATCTCTGAAGCCTCACGTTGAAGATGGCAGTTGCTGCATCAACCTGGGTCCCTAATAACTGTGCAGCCTATTACCTGCTAAGTACTGTTATATGAGCAAGACATATTTTTATTGTGTGAGCTATTACATCTAAATATATCTAATATAGCTATTATATCTTTTGAGGACTTTCTATCATATTTAGCCTATCCTAACTAATACAGTTACATAAAAGCACTTTTCTTACTCAGTTCCCCCGGTGTCACCCTGCTATGTCACATGGGCATTCAACTACCAATTAACCATAAGCCCATAAATGACAATGGCTATCTTCCGATGCTTTATTGTAAAAGCTTACATTTTATCAATCAATATCACTCATACGAAAGTTGATTTCTAGGGGTGCCTGGGTGGCTCAGTCGCTGAGCGTCTGCCTTCGGCTCAGGTCATGATCCCAGGGTCCTGGGATTGAGCCCCGCATCGGGCTCCCTGCTTTGCGGGAAGCCTGCTTCTCTCGCTACCACTCCCTCTGCTTGTGTTCCCTCTCTCGCTGTGTTTCATTCTGTCAAATAAATAAAATCTTTAATAAAAAAAAAAAAAAAAGTTGATTTCTATATAAAAACTAAAGACAGGAATAAAGTAATTTTTAAAGCTGAATATTTAAATATTAATAGTTTAGTTTTTATAAATTTAATGTTTTAATATTTAATCAGTATGTTTAAATATTAAATATAAATTTGAATAAAGTATTTTTTAAAACTGAGTCATTTTTTAAAACTGATGAAAACGTTTTCTTTCTTTTTTTTTTATTTTTTAAAGATTTTATTTATTTGACAGAGAGAAACACAGCGAGAGAGGGAACACAAGCAGAGGGAGTGGTAGCGGGAGAAGCAGGCTTCCTGCCAAGCAAGGAGCCCGATGCGGGGCTCGATTCCAGGACTCTGGGATCATGACCTGAGCCGAAGGCAGACGCTTAACAACTGAGCCACCCAGGCGCCCCATGAAAACGTTTTCTTATGAAGCATTCAAAGGAAACACAGTCCAACTCATAAACAATGCTATCAAAAAACAAAATGACAAGAGTAAAATCAAAGCAAAGGATGCATTTCTGTTAGCTATTTTAGTTAAACCTTCAACCAGAATTTAGCGCATACGTGCACACCTACATACACACATTCTCTCTCACACATATTCTAAGTACGACAGTCACATTTCAAGACCTGGGGTTATGAAAAACAACAACAGAAATTATCTGACACAGATACCTCTTTGTGGCAAAATGGATCTATTTTATTTTCATTATTTTAATATTCTGCAGGTTATATGCTTCTGTAGATCCCAGACCTTTATCATAAACCGATGTGAAATACTTATCTGCCTTCTCCTGAGACCGTCGACTCCTTGAGAGGAACTACCTTGCCTAATGCAGATCTGAAAAGCCTGGCACCATGCCTGGCCTTTAGCAGAGGTTCAACTTCTTACTAATGAAAATATGAGCATCCTGAAGGACACAAAACATTAACCCCAGATGCAACTGTTCACAGAATGTGAGAATCAGAAGAAAACATCATCTGGCCCAGTGCTCTCCTCTAACACATCAGTAAATTAAGGAAGGCCCAAAGAAATGCCAAAAACCATGTTAGTCACTGGCAAAAACTCTGTACTGCCTACTCTCTACCCCATTATTTAAATGAAAACAAAAAAGGATACATCAGAACAAAGCAAAATGAAAACCATTTGCCAGTGGGGACAATTTCATCCTCAGCTTTGATGTAAGAACAAAAGAATAGCAAGGATTTAATTATGCAGTCCTATAAGTAAATGTGAAAGCAACTCAGCCTCAGAACTAATTTCCTTATTCCTTCTTTTAGGACTATTATCCAATAAATAAGTCAAAGAGCCCCATCCTTTACAAAAGAAAAAATGGTGGGTGCTCAGTCATAACGTGGAAACTTGAGGGGGGGACCCTGGCCCTCTGCTAGAGAATAGAGCAGAAGAACCTGTATTCATCAACAAGTTCCACAGCAAAGTAACACATAACTACAAAAAGCTGAAGCACTGTTAAAAAAAAAAAAGCTGAAGCACTAGAAATCTCAGTTTCCAGTAAGGCTCAATTTCTTCATATTTAATGAAGAATGAGAAAATGTGGAATAAAGTAGTTTTTGTGCAACCATTTAAAATAAGAAAATTGTCCCTATTTTCCCAGGAAGGTTTTTCTCAAGGAAATTTCAGAGAGAAATTCTTTCATATGATAAAACAAACACGAACTCTTAAAAATAGTATCTTATTCAGATGTAAAAGGGCATTCATCCAGCAAATTCACTGAGTATCCATCTATGCCAAGCACCACTATAGGTCCTAGAAATAGTGAACAAAACTAAATAAAATCACTGCTTACACAGAATTCACATTCTAGAAGGAAGAGAGTCATACAAGCAATATAAATAAATAAAATATGCAGCATATTTAATTAGTGCTAAGGGAAAAATAAAACAGGTAAAGGGGATAAAAAGTATGGGGAATGGTAATTCCACATGGAATATAAAATATATATATTAAATAATAATATATTATTGTATATATATTATATATTTATTACATATATTATAATAGAACATTATTATGTTCTATTATATGTTCTATTATAATATATTATAATAAATATTATAATATAATATTTAACCTTCTAAGGTTAAATGCTTAGGAAATGACTAGAGCTGGAAGATCTGTGTTTGCAAATTATTCCTAATGAGAAAAAAGACTGATTTAACAATATTCCATTATTAGCTGCTGGTTAATTATGATAAAACCACATGGTAACCTGTTATGAAGATGATAAAATGGGAGGAGGGTTTCCCTAAGGATTTTCAATGATATTGGAACTTTTCATTTATATCGTGTTTATCTCAAAGGCAATACAAAGATTTCAGAGTGGTTATCTAAATAGTATTATTTTCTTAATTCTTCAATTTTCCAGATTTTCCTCAGTAAAAATATACAATCATAATGAAGAAAAAAATGATTTTTTTTTTTTTTAAAGATTTTATTTATTTGACAGCAAGAAACACAGTGAGAGAGGGAACACAAGGAGAGGGAATGGTAGCGGGAGAAGCAGGCTTCCCACGGAGCAGGGAGCCCAATGCGGGGCTCAATCCCAGGACCCTGGGATCTGACCTGGGCCGAAGGCAGACGCTTAACGACTGAGCCACCCAGGCGCCCCAAAAAAAATTATTTTTTAAATGGATTTACTAGTATGAGACTAAAATATACAGCTGAGTTACCAAAGATAAGTGTGTTCTAGAGTGATTTCTTCAGAGTAACCCAAGCAAGGCTATCCTGGAAGTTATCTCTAGAGCCAAAAGTAATCACCAATACTGAAGACACTACTCTGCTGGTTTTGTAAATAACCTCGTTAAAGACTTGTAAGAAAGTTTCTGGGGTGGACAGTGAGGGAGACAGCTTTGCATCATTAACAGAGTAGACACTTAGACTAAAGCCCTTTAAATCGCCCTCAAATCAAACCTTCCTCTCCATAGACCAAGCAATGTGTGTGGAAAAGCAGTATGAACAACAGAGAACACCAAGCCATCATTCAAGACACAGTCTAGGCCCTGTTTTGAGCAAATCACTAGTCTGTGTTCTCTCTCTGATTCAGTTTCTTCATTAATAAAACCAAGATGATTACTAATCCTGGCATCACTTACAGTCATTTTACAAAGATGAAATGAGAAATTATAATCAAACATGCTTTCCTATGTTATAAAACTCAGTAGTTACTAGTAAAATATGATAATTATGTATTAAATGGTATGTGATTTACCATATAGACACAATAAACCTTAGTATTATTCCATTTTGTTGATTAAAGTATACCTATTAGTAAATTGATCTATTGTGTACTCTAAATACTGTATCACCAATTATGCAAACATTACATTGGTAACAACAGAATAACTCAGAAAAAAAAGAACAATTATATGTACTTACATTTCGGGTCCATGCTAAGCGATCTGTGTTATAACCCATCATGTTCATGAGACAAGTCACAAATAAATTCCATTCGGAGTGATAACTGGGTCCCCCTGGAGCGCTGTGGACACTGTACCACTTGACGAGCATCTGAACAGCTATTTCCTTTGGCAGGATAAACTTAATTGCTTGCAAACATGTTTGCACTATTAAAAGCAAAGATTAATTTTAGTATGCTTCCCACATGCATTTCTTTTCCCCTTATAATAAGAAAGTTATTAACTACTTCTGTGTAAAGGTACTCTGAAAACAGAACTGTCCTCAGAGCCAGTGGGACACAAACGTTCCTGGCCGATAACTTGAAACTTAAACCAACTACTAAATTCAACAAGGACTGTAAGAGGTCTCAGGGCAGCTTTCTGCTCACTCACTGATTTTAGATCAGAAATAAGATAACCAACAGTCCAGTTTAACCTGAGACAGAACTGATTTATACCCACTGCCCTAACAATAGCTAATAGCTACCCATTTTGCTCTCAAAAATACTGTAGTTTGGACAATAAAGGTCATTCTATCAAAAACATGTAATTTCTACATAATTAAGTTCATACAAAATATTGCTGAAATACTTCAGTAAATATGTAATACTCAAAATACGCAACCTCAATTAGTAATGCTTAACTATCATTAAATGATGTTCTCAATGAGTTAACATTCCTGTTAACCAAAACTTTATAACTTTTAATTATTTCTGATACCATTCATTTTTTAAATGTTTTAGGTAATGGGATCAGCCAATACTACATAATTCATACCTTCCTTGGTGACTTCCTTAGTGCCGCAGAAATATCACTCACAGTGCTACACTACACAGTGCTACACAGTGCTACACTCCCTAGTGCCGCAGAAATATCACTCATGCTACTGTGCTGAAGAGGCCTGGCTCTGCTTTTCGCAGTTAAGTGGCCTCAGACTGCAATGTTTTTATACTCTCACATCTTCTCTTTAGAGGATTCTCTTCTTCCCTTCCCACTGTCACCAGGCCCACCCTCAGCAGCATATCCTCTCTCATCAATCTGCTGTGTGTACATATACAGCAAAGATTAGTCAAATAGAATAAATGTTAGGAAACGAAATAACCAAGTTTGTTGTAGTTGAATCCAGAACAAGTGTAAACCAGATACTGGTGAGGGGCTGAGGAATGCTTCTAACTGGAGAAACTTCTAAGTGAAGTACAGAAACTTACGTGACTTCTATCTTGGTATGAGAGAGTAAAATTTCATTCTGCTCTCATTTATTTTATTTAGTCCATTATCTGTTTTTATATATTTTATTTAGGCTTATACTTCTAAGGTACATGGCCTTGAAAATACTGGTTAAATACCTCTTAGAAAAGCAAGGTATCTCTATACCTACTCACAGTATCACTTTACCACACCAATGAAAGATAGTTCCTAAAATGAAAAAGTCATTCTACTCTACTTACCAAATTCCAGAAATCAATCTGCCAATGCTTTGCTTTGCCATTTAGATTTTGAAACTAATAGATGTTGTGAATTTACTTAACAATTGTTGATAAATCCTTTCAATTCTGAATTTTACTATTCTGTATTCAGAAATATTCTCCTAGTATTTTCCAAATTGTTTCAATAACTTAAGCAGACTCTAATTTTATTAAAATATACCTGACTATATCTTGACTATAACATTAAGTTTTATTCAGTTAAGGCAATTATGTTAATTTCTCAATTTATCTAACAATAGAGATATTTATTTTTTTTAATTAACATATATTGTATTATTTGCTTCAGGGGTATAGGTCTGTGAATCATCAATCTTACACAATTCACAGCACTCACCATAGCACATATCCTGCCCAATGTCCATCACTCAGCCACCCTATCCCTCCCTCCCACCCCCAGCTATCCTCAGTTTGTTTCCCAAGATTAACAGTCTCTTATGATTTAAAGCCATCATACATGCCACAAGATGTTTTAGCTGCTTAGGCTTCCTTGTTTCTCAGATTTTCTTGCAAGGGGCATGTCCACTCACTGCTCGGCCTTCAACATAAGAAATCTCAGAGAAACTAGCACATCCTTCAAGTATACCCCTAGCCTTAGAGCACACGTGGATTAGATAGAAAGTGATCCCAAGCTCTTCACAGCTTCTTTGCTAAATAAAAACCTCAATCCCACAGCTTCAAAAACAGCAAATTTTTAAAAATCCCAATTACTATTGCAAATCAGCAAATACTACAAATCTTACCAATCAAACTGAGAATACATGGAATTGAGGTCCGACCTCAATCATACCTAATTCAGAGGTGGCAATTTCAGGAATAGTGATCCTAACCATGGAGCCATTACTCAATTCCTAGGGAAAAGAAAGAAAACAAACAGGAGCACGTAATTAGAATTTGTGCATTCTAAGTCTTTGAATGTCTTAAAAATGGCTATGCTTTCTAAGACTGCCTGTCAATGTAAAATTCACAAAATAAATGAAAAGTATTTTTCAAACAGAACTGAATACTTCCAAATTTCAGAAACTGTAAATGTGCTTATTTAAAAAACATTTCCAGGGGCACCTGGATGGCTCAGTCGGGTTAGTATCTATCTGCCTTTGGCTCAGGTTATGATCTCAGGGTCCTGGGACAGAGCCCTGCATTGGATACCCAGCTCAGCGAGGAGTCTGCTTCTCCCTCTCCCTTTGCCTCTTGCCCTGCTCATGCTCTCTCTCTCTCTCATAAATAAATAAATAATAAATAAAATATTTATTCTTAAATAATAATAAATTAATAATAAATAAAATATTTAAGAATAAATAACATTTATAAAAGTTCTTATTTTAATGAAATGTTTCATTTTCATCACTAAAAAAGATTAGCTTTTAATGAAAAGACAAAAATTCTATTAATATAAAACTCACCCATTTTTTTTAAAGATTTTATTTATTTATTTGACACAGAGAGAGAGAGAGTACAAGTGGGGTAGCAGCAGGCAGAGGGAGAGGGAAAAGCAGACTCCTCGCTGAGCAGGAAGCCCCAAGTGGGTCTCAGTCCCAGAACACTAAGATCATGACCTGAGCCGAAGGCAGCCACTTAACCAAATGAGCCACGCAGGTGCCCAAAATTCAACTATTTAAATAAGATTTGTTTTTGGGGTGCCTGGGTGGCTCAGTGGGTTAAAGCCTCTGCCTTCGGCTCAGGTCATGATCTCAGGGTCCTGGGATCCAGCCCCACATCGGGCTCTCTGCTCAGCAGGGAGCCTGCTTCCCGCCCCCCACCCCCACCCGCCTGCCTCTCTGCCTACTTGTGATCTCTCCCTCTGTCAAATAAATAAATAAATCTAAAAATCTTTTTTAAAAAATTTGTTTTTAATAATTTTTAATGATAAAGTAACTGTAGAAAAGTTAAGCAGAATTACTTTAAAGTAACTGTAGTAAAGTAACTGTAAAGTTAAGCAGAATTACTTTAAAGTAAAATAGTACAAAAAAATGATACATCACAAAAGATTTTAAAAGTCATAAAAAATATTTGTTTTCATTTTGCAGACAAAATTCTGCATTCTGACAAATTTGAAATGATAGTCATATTTCTTAGAGAGCTACCTAATCTTTTAAAAGTAAATATACTTACCAGAGTTACTCTGTTACGGACAGGGTCTCTTATAGAATGAATGTAAGTTCCAAGCTGCTGGAAAGTACAATCCTCATTATAGAGAGAATCATGAAGTTTTGAAGAATCCCTCAGTTCTGGAACTGGGGAGAACAGAACCACCTATAAACAGTTACAAATACAACACAGATGAAATATCTTTTGAGGAATTAAGGATAAAGAAATCTCTTTTTGTACATGGTCTAACAATTATACACAATGATTTAAAATCATCCTGTTCTGGGTATGATGAAGTACCTTACGGCCGACCAAGATCCTCACCCAAAGCAACTAGAAAAAGTAAACTAGTAAACCATCTGATCAATAGCACTGGAATGCTATGGAGACAACCTAGACCTGAGGGGCCAAGATCTAGGAGGGAAAGAAGGGAGTCAGAGGGAAGTGGCCCGAAATTCTTACACCACTTTTCCTGGTCTTGGCATGTGCAATATTTGGTGGGGATTTGGTAGGGAGTATGGATACACTGAGCGTGCAAGGAAGACCACTGCTAAGAGGAAGAAGAGAGAGCAACACTTCTGGCAATCTTACAGAGCTAGACACATGAACTGTAACTCAAGGCAGCCAAGGCAGAGATGACTTGATGATCTAAGACCCCAAAGTGAAAGGAGAGCAATGAGAAAGCAAAGAAACAAGACAGGTACATACCGGTATCTCCCCTACAGTTAAATGTTTGTTCTGAAAATATGAGAACATTTACTTGCTCAATTGTACACAGGCAAACAAAAAATTTAAATGATCATAATTACTAATTACATACACACACTTCCAGCTTTAGATTCAGTCCTAACCACTGATCCTTTCTGTAATTCTATAATTCAAATTATAGGACATCTCTAAGTTAATACCTTATCAATACTGACAGCCCATCAAGTGTAAGATTATTTATTATATTCAAGCTTCTACTCCCAAAGCTGCCACAAAAACTGAGTTCCACTGGTCCTGAATCTAAGTCTAGTTGCACAATCAATCAGAGATGTGGAAAGTCACCTGCCAATGTACTATACAATGATCTTGTGACCTTATGGCTACCGCAAAGACGGAATGAGTTAATGGAATTCTCAGAAAGTTAGGAATCATTTTACATTATAAAAGACAAAAATTTCTCCAAATCACACAAAACTCTTGACACTCCTCCAGATCCCTTTTGAAAATTCTTCAAATGTCCTGCTTTAAGAGAAAGAACTCAATGTGGCACATATTTAAAAAACAAAACCAAGGCCTAGACATTGACCAATATAAATAATTGCTTGCACCAACCTGCACTTTCAACTGCCCCTAAACATCTGCACCCAAATGTCTCTCAAATACAGACCCCCTTTCTCCAGGCTGCCTAACTTGGTAAGCATGGGTGTCCACCTAGCTTGCTCAGAGAACTCTGAGCCTTGTTCCCCAACAGCTATCCCCAGCACAGCACAAAACCAATCAGGGGACATACTCTGCTATTTCCACTTCTCCAGACCTCTCATGTCACTCCCCTCCTTTCCAATATGCTGCCATAACTCCTCGGATCCTCTTCGTGCCTCTTGAATTAACACAGAAAACAACACTTCGAATCTCTTTGGTCTAAATCCCAAAACAAACATCTAAAACACAGAGCCTAATATTCATAACTCCATCCTCAAAAACCTGTGGTGTTCTGGTGAGAGCATTCAGAATAAAAACCTTTTCATCCTTTCTGCCCTTAAGAATATGTTAGAGTATAAATCCCAGCTCTAACACTTGCTAGCTATATGACTTTAGATAAGTAACCTCCTTAGACCTCGATGTACCCATTTGTAAAATGGGGAACAGTATCTTCCCACCAAAGCCATTCGAAGGGATTAAATGAGTTAATACATATAAAACACTTTAGAACAGTGCCTAGCTCATAGAAAACACTCAAAAACAAGTTATTATTACCCATTCCCTGCCTTGCCCCGCCCAAGAGGCGACTTGTACTTTTATAAGCATTCATTCATTCCAGACTTGAGTCTTATATGCTACCTGATGGAAATATGAATATTCCTAAGAAATGTTCTGCACTTACCTGCCTCCACGCCCATTTCCCATGCGATTCCTCTTTGCCCCAAATGCCCCTTTCAATCTACAGATATCCTATTTATCCTAAAGGTCCAAACCAAGTCAGACATGCCCCTCAGATACAAGCCTCTGGTTCTGCCACATCAACCTATCAGGATGTATCTTTCTATCAGCAAATCTGCCGTGGTACTCTCCGTTCCTTAATAATCTATCTTAACTTGTAATTTCTCATGCAGCAGTACATCTGTTCTACCAAATCAATTATAAGGTTCCTACATGAAAAAGAATGTCTCCTTCTCTGTAGAGAAGGTATCTCTGTAGTACCTTACACATCACAAAGGAGGTCAGTATGTTTACTAAATCATTTGTATTTGAAAACATGTATATTCTACCAAGTATTAGCTTCCAATTCTGCCATTTTTAAAACAGAAAAAAGTTAACCATGGGAAGAACTAATATTTGAACCAAACTTCTTTAAAATACTATTAATTTTTTTTAATTTTAAATATTTTTAATTCAATTAATTAACATATGGTGCATTATTAGTTATTAGTTTCAGGAGTAAAGCTCAGTGATTCATCAGTCTTATATAACACCCAGTGCTCATTACATCACATGTCCTCTTTAATGTCCATCACGCAGTTACTCCATTCCCCAACCCCTATTCCCTCCCGTAAACTTGTTTATTTCCTATCATTAAGTGTCTCTAGGGACACCTGGGTGGCTCAGTTGGTCAAGCATCTGCCTTCAGCCCATGTCATGGGTCCTGGGTCCTGGGGACTGAGTCCCATGCTGGGCAATCCAGGGTCCTGGGACTGAGTCCCGTGCTGGGCTCCTTGCTTAGAAGAGAGTCTGCTTCTCCCTCTGCCTGCCACTCCCCATTTATGCTCTTTCTCTGACAGATAAACTCTTAAAAAAAAGTCTCTGATTTTATTTATTATCAGAATTATACCTAATTCATTACTCACCTCATCCAAGGATCCAAGTAGTTTACTAAGAGGCTTGGGAGTACTGACACTGTCAAGTGGAGTGCTGGGCCGAGGCATCGTGTTAGACATTGTCAGGGAAGGAGCTGGCAGTCCAGGAATAAAAACCTTTCCCACCTTTAGGCAATAAAAAGATGTGGGGGAAAATACTGGCTTTAATGTATCATATCCTTAAATAAAACGTTACAGCACGTAAGCATAAGTTTCTTTTGATATTCCAAATTGTACACACACTGAACACATCTAAAAAATGAAAAGAACTAAAATGTTAGTAATTCCACCATCCAACTACAAATATCTTGGTATAATTTCTCTTGGTCTGATTCCTTTTCTTCATTACTGAGGACTTATTTTGGTGCAGGAAAGTGGGTGAATGCTAATAGAGTCAGAACATAATACAAAATCCCATATACTATACATTTTCCTACTGTATTGGCAATAAAGACAGCAGGGACATTAAGCTTTCAGAAACTATAAGCGGCAATCTTGTTAACGACATCTCTGGGCAGAGAGAATGAACATCAATTACTTTCAAGGAGCTAAAAAATGAAGCTGACTGATGCTCCAGAAATTAAATCCAATGTAATCCAAATTGTGCTCTTGAGCTCATAACCTGCCTTCTTCCCTCATAAACTCAAAATTGGGGAGCCTGGTGGCTCAGTCATTAAGCATCTGCCTTCAGCTCAGGTCATGATCCCAGAGTCCTAGGATTGAGACCCATATCAGGCTCCCTGCTCTGCAGAGAGCCTGCTTCTCCCTCTCCCACTCCCCTTGCTTGTGTTCTCTCTTGGGCTGTTTCTCTCTGTCAAATAAATAAATAAAATCTTTTAAAAAAATAAACTCTCAAATATTTCCTCAAAAAGCTTTATATATATTCTTCATTAGAAGAGTGAGTTAACCCCTTATTTTGGCTATCCATGGGGATCTCAGGAAAAACACAACAGAAGTTCAGATCCACACAGGCTGAAAACTCTGATAAGACTCAAAAGAAATATTCAGAACTCAAGTGAAATTCTAACAAAATCCATATTTATGTCCATATCTTACCCAAAAACTAATAAAATTACAAAGTTACCCAAATAAAATCCTCAGGATTAGAAGTAAAATGAGGATAAAAACCAGTATATATAAAGTTTTTAAAAAGCTACAAGAGGGCACCTGGGTGGCTCAGTCAGTTGAGTGTCTGCCTTCAGCTCAGGTAATGATCCCACGGTCCTAGGATTTTGCCTTGCTTCCAGCCCCACATTGTCCCGCATGGGGTTCCCTGCTAAGAGGGGAATCTGCTTCTGCCTCTGCCCCTTCCCCCGCTCATGCTCTCTCTCAAGTAAATAAATAAAACTTTTTTAAAAAATAAAATAAAAAACTACGAGAGACCTCTAGTTAATGAAAATATGGAGTAAGTACCTATCATGCTATTCCCCCCACTATTTAAAATAGAATCTGTACAAAATTTATAATGCAATGGAAGACTCTGAAAGCTGAGGAAAAGAAGACACCGGCTAAGGACCTGAGATTCAGAAATAACCTACGGTGAATTCCCTAGGTGTTTTGTTTCTTTCACTCTTTCCACAACTAGTTCTTGAGTTCTCAAGCGGCTTGCAACCCAGAAATGGCCACAGGTGCAAACCAAGAGAAACCTTGCTCTTTTTAGAAAAATGTCAGGAAAAGAGGGACCAAGCAAGACAGAGACATCTTCACCATACCTGCCCCACTCCAGAAACACTAGGAAAAAAGCCATGGCCCTCAGTTTCCTCCGTATCAGGAGCTGTGGTCTGGAGACTACGGGCAGAGTTCTATCACTGCCCCTGTGAGGACTAGGTGGCTTCCCTCCTCCATCATGGGACTGTGGACCAGGCCTATTTTGCATGGTGGTAACTAGGCGGTATGTCCTCCCCTCCTCATCAGGCACTGCAGGTGCAGAGACTATGGACAGAGCACTGCTGCCTTCATTGCCAAGAGGCAGCCCCTCTGCAACTCCCCATGGTGCAAGGGGAGGAACACTGGCTTTCATCCTTATTCTTCAATAAGACAGCATACCTCTCCCCTTCCATCCTCCACAGAAATTATAGGTGGAGTGCTGTGTTCCATTAATACCCTGCAGTAACAAGGCAGTAACCCCTCTCTGTCCTACCTAGGGAGTGAGAAGAAGAATGGAAAGGAAGTAAGAAAATGATTTCTTAAATATGTGGTTGAAATCCTGGGCAGGCCTCTGAGTGAGCTATGTGTGAAAGTGACCAACAATGACACAGTAAAAGAGCTAAAAACTAAACACTGATCTGTAACACTATTCAGTTCTCAGGCTGTCCTCTGGGAAGCAAAGAAGTTGGGGCAGATACAATCTCGGTAAGAGAGCAGACCAAAAAAAAAAAAACAGGCCCCAGAAATACCTCTCTCCTTGGCCAAAAAAATCAGGAAAGGAACAGCTTAACAAGATTGAAAACTTCTCGACAGTAAGTGATCTACTCCAGATAAATACCATGGGAAAAACTGTGTCCCACTTCTCAGTCCAGCCAGCAAAGGCCAAGTGGGGCGCCTAGATTTCCATTCTCACCTGGCTTTAACAAGGTTACTAATCCGAATGCTACATAAAGCAGCGTACAGAACTCTCATACACTGCTGAATGTAAGGATTAAGGGAACATACTGTAAACTGGTACAACCTACACCTTGGAAAACAATCTGGGGCCTCCCCACTGTGGCCAAGCTGAATATGCATATACTCTGAAGGTTAAGAGACATGTGTAAGAATTTCTTTAAAGCATTACGAGAGGAAATAGCAGAAGCAACACAAACACCCCCAGTGATGATAAAATGGTATAACCATACAATGGGCTACTATAGAACAGTGAATGAATAAACAACAGCTACACATGGACACAGATATATCTAAAAATAAGTAATAATGTTGGGCAAAATAATGAAGTCCAGAGAAGACCATATGGTATGATCTCCTTTACATAAAAATTTAAATTTAAGGAAAACTAAACAATTTACTCCTTAGTGACATGTACATAATTGCAAAAAAGCCTATAATAAAAATACAATTTATCACAAGAAGTCAGAACAGTGTCTATCCAGGGGGAGACAGGGAGATGAGGATGTAAGTAAGGAAACAGCACCCTACAGATGATAAAAAAACTGCCACTGCCCACCAACCTGGGCAGTGGTCATGGGAAGAGCTACTTCATCAGTCTTCAAATGGTGTATATGCATTTAAATTTCACAATTTAAATTTTAAAAATTTACATAATTCTGTATATAAATTTCACAACTGTTAAAAAAAACTACATGGTAAATATATTACACATTTAATGAAACTTTACAAAAACTTTGAGACTTAATAAACCTACTCATAACAATGCCGAGGGACCAAGGCAAGATGGCGGAGGTGTAGGAGGCACGGAGAGCACTGGGATCCAGAAAGAGGCTGAAAACCACTCTAAAAACCGGCAAACACAACAGCAGAGAGAAGAGAATAAGAACAGCAATTCTAGGAGCAGAAAATCAACCACTTTCAGAAAGGTAAGAGTGGAAAAAGTGAATTTAAAGCGACGGGAGGAGAGACCCCCGGGGGGAGGGGCCGGCTCCCAGCAGCCGCAGAGCCGGGGAGCACAAAATCAGGAACTTTTAGTCCACTCCGCTGAGGGACATCGCTCTGCAGGCTAACCGGGGGTTCAGCCCTCGTGGGAACAGTGTGGTTTCAGGACCCGTGGGGTCACTGAGGGACCAGGGGAGCCCGAGTGCGGCAGAGCTCCCAGGTATCGGGGCGGAGAAGCCGGCGGCAGAGAAGGAGCCGCGCGACGCCACATAGGTTTACCTTGCAATATATAGGAACTGAGGAACTGAGTATAGGAACTTGGACTATAGGAACTGAGACATATAGTCCATATAGGGCTGCTGCACTTCAAGTGGGGACCCCACGGGAGGCAGCTCCGGAGACACCCCCTCCTTCCTCCTCCGGGAGGAGCGGTGTGAGAGCGCGCAGCAGGAATCTGCTGGTCCTGGGACTCCAGACGGGGCCGCGCGCTACAGATAGAAGCGCTCCGCCACGGGCTAGCTGAGCACAGAGCATGGACCGTGGACAAGGGAGAAGGGAGTGATAAGGGCTCTCCTCTAAGGGCCTGTGGAGAAAAATATGCAGCCAAGAATACTATATCCAGCTAGGCTGTCACTCGGCTCCTCTGGGCCGGAGACTGGGAGGCCGCCATTTTCATTCCCGGCCTCCAA
>CM053610.1:86640725-86659691 GCA_028646535.1 Procyon lotor | reverse complement strand
AAGAGAAACAAAACCTGGCCATTTGCAACGTCGTGGATGGAACTGGAGGGTATTATGCTAAGCGAAATAAGTCAGTCAGAGAAAGACAATTATCACATGATCTCTCTGATATGAAGAATTTGAGAGGCAAGGCGGGAGTTTGGGGGGGTGAGGGAGAGAAATGAAACAGGAAGGGATGGGGAGGGAGACAAACCATAAGAGACTCCTAGACTCACGAAATGAACTGAGGGGGGCTGGGAGGTGGGAGGGGTAGGGATAGGGTGGCTGGGTTGTGGACATTGGGGAGGGTATGTGCTGTTAAGTGCTGTGAAATGTGTAAGCCTGATGATTCACAGACATGTACCCCGGGGCAAATAATACATTATATGTTAATAAAAATTAATTTAAAAAAATTAAATTAAAAAAAAGAAAATAAATAAATAAATAGACCTACTCATACATCAATTTCAAAACTACATTCTTTATAAACTTCAGGTTAACTTTTGTTTTGGTTTGCTTTTGGTTTTGTTTTGTTTTAAAGATTTTATTTATCTATTTAACAGAGAGAGACAAAGCGAGAGAGGGAAAACAAGTAGGGGGAGTGGGAGAGGGAGAAGCAGGCTTCCTGTCAAGCAGGGAGCCCCATGAGGGACTTGATCCCAGGACCCTGGGATCATGACCCAAACCGAAGGCAGATGCTCAACTATTGAGCCACCCAGGTGCCCCTTCGTTTCTTTTTTTTAAGATTTATTTATTTTATACTTTTTTTTAAAAATAATCTACTGGTTAATGAATCCCCATCTGTGCCAGATAGCACCAATCTATCTAATGGCAGTGAGTCCTAAGCCTTCAAATTGGGATCAGCCTAACTGGAGACTTTTCTTTTTTCTTTTTGTTTTTGGAGACTTCATTTTCAACTCTCAGAAAAATTTTCTGCCAAGTTCTACAGTTTAATTTAATATTAGGTCACTTATATTAAATAGTCAACTAAACTAACATTAAAAAATAATCAGGGGCGCCCTGGGTGACTCAGTCAGTCAAGTGCCCTCAGCTCAGGTCATACTCCCTGGGAGCATGGGATTGAGTTCCACGTTGGGCTCTCTGCTTAGCAGGGAGCCTGATTCTCCCTCTCCCTGACTGCCACTTCCCCTGCTTGTGCTCACACTCTGTCACATGAATAAATAAATAAAATCTTTAACATGAACAATGAATCTTGGAACACTGAAAAAATAAATTTTAAAAATTAAATAAATAAATAAAAATAAAATCTGTAAAAAAGAATGTTTAAAAATAATAATAATAGGGACACCTGGGTGGCTCAGTGGGTTAAAGCCTCTGCCTTCGGTTCAGGTCATGATCTCAGAGTCCTGGGATTGAGCCCCACATCGGGCTCTCTGCTCAGCGGGGAGCCTGCTTCCCCATCTCTCTCTGCTTGCCTCTCTGCCTGCCTCTCTGCCTACTTGTAATTTCTCTCTGTCAAATAAATAAATAAAATCTTTAAAAAATAATAATAATAATAACCAAGGAGGTGGTCCTACAAAAGGATGAAAGGCTGCTTACTACTTACCCGAACCACTCCTGTGTACAGCACCAGGTTTCCACTGCCTTCAAGGACCAGCATGGTATCTATCTTCTGAGAGAAAGACAAAACTTTTATTTGCCAATCTGTGCAAATTATAAAACATAAGATTTTCAACTTCCCAAGAAATGTGCCTGCATTTACCTCCACTGGTGCTGCGTCCTTTGCATGTATGTTGGTGATGGAGCCAAAGATGAGCTGAGTTTTATCATTACTCTCTTGAAACTTTACACAGCTAAATATTAAAATAAAAGAGAAACAAACTACTGATATGTGCAACAACTTACAGTGATCTGTAAGGTATTATGCTGACTGGGAAAAGTCAACTTTGAAAGGTTACATATTGTATGATTCCATTTATGTAACATTTTCAAATGACAAAAATTATAGAAATGGAGAACAGATTACTGGTCGCTAGGGGTTAGGGATGGGGTGGGTGGGTTTGGTGTATGGACTATAAAGGAGTAGCATGAGGGACATTTTGAGGTAATAAAGAAGTGCTATATATATCTTGACTGTGGTGTTTGCACAAATTTACGCATGAGAAAACTTCACAGAATCATACACACACACAAATGAGTACACATAAAACTGATGAAATCGGAATAAGGTGTATGGGTTGTACTGATGTCAAGTTCCTTGTTTTGATAATGTACTATAATTATATAAGATGGGGGATAAAGAGTGCAGGGTACACAGGAATGTCCTCCTACTATTTTGCAACTGCCTGTGTTTTATAATTATTCCAAAATAAAAAGGTAAATAAATGGACAAGAGATATGAATACACATAAAATGATAAATGACTGGCAAGTAAGAACATGAGAAGGTGCTCAACATCATAAGTCATTAGGGAAATGCAAATTAAAAACACTTCATCATACCCACTAGAATGGCTACAAAGAGACAGACAACATGATAAAGAAATTGGAACCCTCATAGATTGCTGGTGGGAATATAAAAGGATGTAGCCTATTTGGAAAACAGTTTGGCAACTTCTTAAGAAGTTAAAAATGAATTTACTGTTCAACTCAACAATTCCACTCCTAGATATCTCAAGAAAAAAGAAATTATGTATGTCCACACAAAGACTTCTGCTCCAATGTTCATAGGGCCATAACTCACTATGATCAAAAGTGGAAACCAAATGTCCATCAACAGACGAATGGAGAAACATAATGTAGTGTATCTACATAATGGACTATTACACTGGAAGAGGAATAAAGTACTCATACATATTACAACATGGTGAATCCTAGAAAATATTACACTAAGTTAAAGAAGCTAGTCACAAAAAATACTACATTTTGCATGATTTTATAAAATCTCCAGAAAAGGCAATTCTACTAGGCATAAAGCCTATATAGAGTGGTCACCTGAAGCTGAGAATCAGAAGAGAGACTAAATGCTAATCAAACGCAAGAGATCTTTTTAAGGGGACAGAAATGTTATAAAACCGGACCGTAGTGATGATTGCATTAACTGTAATTTTACTAAAAATCATTTAACTATACACTTAAACATGTCAATTTTTTGGCATGTAAATTATTTCAATAAAGCTAAAGTTAAAAAAAGAAAAAAGAAAAAGCAGCCCTAAGTTTATTTATACAGAATCAAAGGGAAGTATGTGTACTTACCGTAACTGGAGCTCAGACTCCACTAAAAAGCACAAGAACTTCTGCCCACACAGGTCAGATGTAATAAACACTTTTGAGGCCTGTGAATTTTTCTCTCTGTAGTAGATAGAGACATTAATAAGAACACTGTCAGCATTGGTTCCAAAATCTGCCACAGTAACTCTTAATGAAAACATCCTTCAAGAAATCTAAAAACTACTTGGACCAAGCAATAACACTAAAGACCCCACAACACTTCTAAGACTAGAACTTCATGATCTCTGAGATTCTTTTCAGTTCTTCGATTCTGAGTCCATTCTACAGCTTTTCTGGAAATAAATTATAATAAATTTAATCATTAACAATGACCTTTTTAATTCTATACTAGTAAAGTTATGTACTGCTAAAGCTGCAAACTTGAATTCCTATCCTTTAAAGGTTGTAAGGGGTCAGACCTCTTATAACATGACCTCTCCTAGCCATCCTCTCTCTCGCAGATTAGGCTCTACTTCATCCCTCTTTCTGAAACCGTATCTCTAATTCCAAAGATTTCTTTTTGGAGTGGTACAGAGGACCATAATACTGTAAAATAATTATCTGCAATATATTCAATTTACCAAGAAATATTTAAAGACAAATGATTTTTTTTTTTTAAGATTTTATTTATTTGAGGGGTGCCTGGGTGGCTCAGTCGTTAAGCGTCTGCCTTCGGCTCAGGTCATGGTCCCAGGGTCCTGGGATCGAGCCCCACATTGGACTCCCTGCTCCGCAGGAAGCCTGCTTCTCCCGCCACCATTCCCTCTGCTTGTGTTTGCTCTCTTGCTGTGTTTCTCTCTGTCAAATAAATAAAATCTTTTTTTTAGATTTTATTTATTTGAGAGAGAGCGAGCGAGCATGAGAGAGGAGAGGTCAGAGGGAGAAACAGGCTCCCTGCTCGGCGTTGTGGGACTGGATCCCGGGACTCCAGGATCGTGACCCGAGCTGAAGGCAGTTGCCCAACCAACTGAGCCACCCAGACGCCCCAGGGACAAATGATTTTTAAATGTAGGAAATGTTTATTTCATTTATGAAGAAAAAAAACAGAGAAGCTTCTTCAACACTGTATTCACAGCTTTACTTTCCTCCAACTATACCTAAGAACATGCATTTGCCTTCTGCGTCACAGAGAAAATGGGACCGAAAGGCTTGAGCCCAACCTCCTGCCCTATGTATCTAATAACCATTACTGTCTTTTGTCTTACTCCGAAGGCTAATCTTTCCGCTTATGCTCCTTTCTGGTTCCTCGTTCTATCCATCATTTCCTCTCTCCTGTACTTTTGATGCTTTCCTGACATTGAGTATAGTCCTTGCAGCCTACTCTCTCATGTGAAGATAAAAATCTTGAATATGAAGAAAGACTGAATAATAAATGATATATAAAGGATTTACTGTTAACTGGGTGCAAAAATGGCCTTGTGGTTAGATAAGATGTCCTTATATTTTAGAAAGAGGCACTGGGGTATTTAGTCACGAAGACTAATTTTCTCTAATGTAATTCATCAGGAACAAAACTCTCCCTTGACCCTGAGACTCCCTCCAATGATGTATCCCCATCCTCAATCCATGAAATAATTTATATGTCAACATTCACTTCCTCAGTCCCCATTCACTTCTTCCACCCCACTCGAATCCACAGCCCCTCTCCAAGTGCTCTGGCCAAGGTCACCAGTGAACTCACTGCCATCCAGGTACCTCCTCTACAAGCTCATCACTTAGTGCCACACCTCATCAGCACTTGGCAATACTGGCAACTTTCTCTTTGAAAGGCTCTTTTCCAGTGTCCCATGACACTTCTACTGCTTCTCACACATAGGCTCTCCTGCTCTGTCTCTCCATAGCAGCTTTGTCTCTTTTCTCTTTTTACCCCCAAAAGCTTAAGTTTCCAAGACTTCAGTCCCCAGCTCTCTTCTGACTCTATACCACCTGATCAATTATTTGGAGGTCTCAGACCCCAAGAATCTAATGAATGTTAAAACTTCTCCTTAGGAAAAGTCTTATAAACTAACGTGCACATGATTACCGTATGCTAGGTTACTAGAACCTCTGCAATCGCAAGCCCATCCATATGGCTTCAAGGAACCCAGTGTCTACACACTCCTTTATCTTCTAATCCACCTCCCTTACCTCAATCACCACTTACAAGCCAACAATTCGCACATTTATTGCTCTGCTCTTTCCCCTAAGTTTATGACCCACATATAAGCACCTTCTTAACAGCCCTCATCAAATAGAGCAGCCCTAAAGGGCAATCTCTCTCAAGCCTCCCTTTTCCCAACCTTTGCCCTTCCTTCCAGCATAAGCAAAGTGAGAGTATTTGTACATATCACACACTCATACTTCTGAACTTCTGTTCTGATCATCCTGCCTACTGTGTCCTTCTTCCCTTTCCCACCCAGCCAAATACCTACTATTCATCTTCCCAAAGCCCTACTAGCAGAGTAGGCAGTGCCTCTGTTTTACCAACTTCAGCTCTTTATGAAGATAGGGACGATGACCAATTTGCCTGTTACCGCACACCACTAGCCCACACACTGGAAGTGGCTGAATTAATGAATGATCAAAGAGAACATAAAAGGAGAAAAGCCACCCAGAACAGAGGTCTGAGTTGCATTTCCCAGAAACAACTGCTGACACTCAACTAACGTAAAGATAAAACTTTAAAAAAACACTATACAACACCAAGTTTCTTAATCTACAGAAATTAGCTGTTCTCCCCTAAAACACCTCAAATCTGAGATTCTTACTATTAAAGAAGAAATAGGAAGTGATAAAAGAATACTTTTATAATCACTTTAATATCATTAATATCCTCTATCGAAACTGAGGTAGCCTTAATACTTAACTCTATATTTTTCTAAGTATTAGTAACTGATTATATTAAAAGACTAATAAGAAACTCTAAGCAAGACACCAAGGGTTCTCTAAGACTTTTACCAACATTTTTCTTTGAATATAAAAATATATATCCCAAACCTTATATTAGTAATCGTTTCTGTCCATAAATGGTCAATACAAAGTTCAGGAACAATCGGCTCTGTTTCTGGTGCAAGGAAGGAGCCATTAGAATTACTATTTGGAGAATGAGAAATACTATGTCTCTTTGGAGACTGATTATGGCTTGAAAGGTTGAACCTCTGCACCCCTGAAAAAGAGTGCACTCCTAAGGCAGGAGAATGAGCACGACTGCAAAATAAACAGAGAGAGGGCAGCAAAATTAACACGGCAAGCTGACAGAACATGCTTTCCAATCATACTTCCTGAAACTCTTATGTACCAAGTGCATTCCTAGCATAATCCCTGTCAGGAATACATTTTTTTAAAAGAGAGTAACTACTTAAATGGTTCACATTATGTGTTTTATTGTATTCTAAAGATTTCAATTTCTTGTTAAAATTCAATCTTTAATTATGAAACTGAAAATCAGTTCATCTCTGCCTTAGAACATGAACTGCTTTTATTATTCAAAAACGTCCAAACTACATTCCTATATATTCAGACACATACATACTAACAAAATTATGTCCCCATATTACCAGATAGATACTAATTAAAAATGAAAAAGCTAATGCAAAGACCAAAAACAAGAAAGGAAAGAAACTGAAATATGTTTGCAATCAATATTCATCAAATTGCTGCCGCTTGGTGATGGAAATGAGGCAACGAATCTTATGACAAGCACAGGCAGCTTCTAAATAGGACTCATTTAAAAAAACTAACTTTTACTTAGCAAGACAACTGGAATAATCACTATCTTCCTTAAAAAAAATACCCAAGAGGTTTCAACAGAGATTTTAAATCCTTCAAAACATTAAGAGAAAGTTTGAAAAGAAGGTATCTCTTTCTTGGGATATCTTGTTTAAAACAAGGAAACACTTCCACACTTAATTCCCACCTTAGAGCTGCCATGTTGGAAATAGAAGGTGAACGAGAGTGTAGACTGGGTGAGGAGGTCGAGCGACTCTGACTGTGAATGGAGGAGTAATTCTGGAAAGGTGAAGCCACAGGGGAATCTCCTTTGGAGAGGCTTCTGAGGTGTGCTGTGAGGGAGCTACTACTGGCCACATTCTGTGGGGTTCCCCCCTGTTCAGAGAACTTTAAGACAACATTCTCTTCCTTAAGTCAAAATGATGAGAAAGGGGGGGAAAAAAGGCAATAATTAGATTAAAAGGGTAATTTCCTGTTGAGAATTCAGGGTAGAAGCCAGTTATTAAAGACAAAATATTTCTTTCTTCCTAAGAAGCTCAATGCATTTCACAAATGATTCTTCCAAATACATGGGAAAGTTTTCAGTGTTAACTATCCTTTCATACGAAGACGTGTTTCATACTAAGAAATGGTTGCCTTTATCCTTACCTCTGTTTTGACCCTCCGGAGAGCCCACACAGAATGCAAACTTTGAACAGTGTCATAGGTCATTATAATAGAGGGGTCAGTGTTGAGAAAAACAATTTTCATTGCATGATCTACAACATACTGCACTCTTGATGAACCAAAAAGACCTTAAAGATAAAATAGAAATGATCAAGTATTGAACAATGAACTTCACAAGACAGTTCTTTATGAAGTGACTTTCTATAATTCCTAAAGAAAAACCCAACCAATTAAGTCACAAAACCCACTAATACATTATATTAATAACCTGAATTTTTAAATTTACTTTGTGTATCAACTTCAACATACATACAGAATACATTACCAGTTTCAATTCACATACATGCGATTACACGTTGAAGATGTGTGCTCACTGTCCTGTCGGCCACAGGCAGGTCTGTGACTACTCAACAACTAACTGATCTGCAAACTGCAATCAACTATTCCACCGAGTTTGACCTCTTGACTGTTTTTCTTCTATATGAAATCTGTCCTCTGTAATAACTATTCAAACAGAGCTCAACAGTACACTATTTACTGAGTATACCTGCAAAATAAGCTTTTCCTAATGAGTTTAGCTTTTACTTCTATAGTACCCTGAGTTGATTTCTATAACCTTATCTGAAAGCTTCCTAAATGCTTCCCTCTCAGTTAAAATATTTAATTTTAAATATTTTATAAAACTAAAAGGCACTTTAAGAAACAAATAAAAATCACTCATAATTCCACCATCTCAAAATATCCACTATTAACATATTAGGGAGTATTCCTTTTAGTGTTTTTTTTACCTACACGTATACATACATTTTTTATGCTTTTATAAAATTAGAATCACTGTATTCAGTTTTATATTCTACTTAACATTATGCATTATTCTACTTAACATTATGCATAAGCAATTCCTGAGGTCATTAAATATTATTCAAAAATATGACCAATAATGCTTCATGCCATTCAGTCATAGGCTCTAACATGTTTATTTAGGTTGTCTGTAATTGTTACCAACATAATACAGAAATATCAACAAACTCTTCTGTAGAAGGCCGGAGAATAAATAGCTTAGGCTTTGTGGACCACATACTGACTGCTGCATAATGTTTTTTTCTACAACTCTTTAAAAAGATTAAAACCATTCTTAGCTCATAAGCCATATAAAAACAAGCTGTTGGCTGGATTCAGCCCTTGGACTGCAGTTTACCAAGCCCTGATACAGAAGATTAAAACCTCAGTGGAATTTCAGAATATGTGCTTAGGATAAAGTCCTACAAGGAAAATTGGTCAAAAAATATAAACATTTTTTTCAGTTTTTAAGTCCTCATTATTTATATTACCTATTATGTTTGGTCACATTTAAATTTTTAAGATAAGCATCTAGAAATACCTGTAGGAAATATTAAAAGTTCTGCAGCTCGGCAAATTATTTCATCGTGAGCAGAGAAAATGAATTATTAAAATTTACACAGTACATGTGTAAGAACCTACACACTTTTTTCTTCAACAACAACAAACAATTTTAGTTCATCTAAGTATTGTTCATTTACTTGTTACTGAAGAACAAAATCCAGAGTCATCTACAGATAGGTTAGCAAATATATCAATATTCCTGATCGATTATAGGCCTTATTTTTAATAAAAGAATAACAATTAAAACAGTTAATACCATACCATGTTATTCAAGAAGTTCTTGTTTTAATATAAATTTTCATAATAAAAATGTTTAACTACATTTTTCTATAAAACAAGTCCAATTTTCATATAGCTCTTCCATTTCCTCCTATCCCCCAAACTGAAAATAAGAGCATATGTGAAAGAATTTATTTTAAAAGAAAGAAAGAAAAAATTTATAAAAATACACTTACTTCCAGATTTACAAACAAGTGGGGTTATTTCATCTAGTGGATGCAGCATGCTGAACATAGTGGGCAAAGGTTCTCTAGTAATAAACAAATAATCAATCACCAACACAAAATGATTCCATTTATCTGCAAATTTTGCACTTCCCTTGCAAAGAAATATCTTCTCCAGATTATACAAGCAACTAGAAATCTACCATCTCAAGCCTCTAAACTTTTTACATACTATTTCTCACAGTATCTTCTATTTCATTCCTGGAAATATCTCTTCTTGTGCATGATAATTCTATGCAAGCACACACACAGGGAAATCAACACCACCCAGGGAATTCCTACAAATAGCAATCATCACATTATCGAGCCAATAGAGTAATAAGCAGAAGGCAGTCTTTTTTGTGGGTTTTGTTTTTGTTTTTTTAACCTTAGTGGCAGTGTGTCTCTGGCAGCTAAGAAAGAAATTTATTAGTGTCCTAAATCCATTTACAAAAAAGTGTCAAAAAAAAAGGAAGAAAAACTTCAACTAAATAAAAAGGCTGTATTTTTTTAAGGAGTGACTTAAAAAGGAGAAAAAACAGGCCTTCTATCTAAACACAGAAAGATTAAAATTTGTAACAATGTTTTAAAAAGTGTCTACTACTTGCACCAGACTATGACAGGTACTATATATTCTGGCCCTTCAATGAGCTAACAATTTATTAGGGAGACAAGGTAAACATGCTACCAATAAGCACCTACAATTTATTGTGCATCTAATATGTACTAAGTCTTAAACGTCAAATATTACATACATCAGCTCATTTAATCTTTGCGTAAATCCTAAGACATAAATGACAGTACTTCTGTAACAGATAAGGAAACTAAAGCTAAGAAAGTTCTAAGGACTTGCCCGAAGTAACAAAATGAAACAATGACAGCTCTAAGAAAGTCCTTATATCTGTTAAGTATGTGCTCGTTTAATTTTACTATGGAGGGGAGGAGGGAAGCAGTAGATAATTAAGCACCAAGTCAGTAGACCTCATAAGTGTACAATACTGAGATGAGAGAAAAAGCACATTTATCTATGCTGTTAGCATGGAAATTATCATCATCCCAAACTTCTAGGTAAACAATTTTACCTCAGAACCAATACCAAAAAAGCCCAAATAATAATATACTGAACCGAGTAAAATGAATACCTGGGTGGACCTGGAGGTACCTCATGTATAGAACTGCTTCGTTCAAACAACAGTCCATACTTGGTGGGCCAAACATTTGCAACCTATCAGGCAAAAGGATAGGAAAAAACAGAAGTAAAAGAAACTACTCTTTATAACATGTGCTTAGGAAACTATAAAACATAAGATTTTCTTCCAACTTAAAGCTTTACGAAACAGTGTGATAATTAATATTTTTTTAAAGTCCAAGACAAAATCAAATCTAAGAAAAAGTTCAATGAGAAATTCCTGCCACTGGCTAATAACGGTACCAAAATGACAATGTGATGATGAGAAACAGGAAAAAGACTAATCTTCCTCACATGCTTTAATATTCCAAAATGCTTTCTCTTTAAAACTTAAACTGAAAAAACCCGCAGGGAAAAACTCCATAATCCACTTCATTAATTTATTTTTTATGCAAAGGATGGAAAAATGGCAAGGATTAACACTATTAAAATTTGGTTACTTTATTTGAATAAAAAATGACATTCTTGATTACTACAAAGCATAAGAATAGCAATAGTTCTGCACCAAATTAATTCAAAAACATCCTACAACAAAACACAAAAATAGTGAAATATTCCATTTACCTGAAAAGGTAAAGAAGCTATGTAATCCTTTCCTTCTATGCTATGCATGTTAATACATGAGCTTTGCAATATACATATACATTTTTCTACTTCATCACTACCTGAAAAGAAATGATACAAGAATTATGCATTAAAAAAACAACAAAAACTCAACAATCATAAACTACAATTCCCAACAGCACAAATTCTATAATATACCATAAAAAAATGCTTAGGATAAATCACTATTATTAGCGGCAGCTTATTTTGAACAACGACGACAACAACAACAACAAAAAACAAGGAGATAAACATTTAGAGTAAGATGAAATAAAACTTCAAAAAGAAACTTACTGTAGGCCTTCTCAGATTTATCCTGTGATATGATGAAGTCACACCACAAAGCCTAAAATCAAAACAAAATGCTTACCTCAGAAAATTGTATCTAAATAATAACCTATTCACTAATGGTATCTGACTAATAACAATGACACCTACATACCTGTCCCTCCTCAACAGCTCAATACATATACCATTAGAACAAAAAAGAATAAAATAAAATCAGATTTTTTTAAGATTTTATTTATTTATTTGACAGAGAGACACACAACGAGAGAGGGAACACAAACACAGGGAATGGGAGAGGCAGAAGCAGGCTTCCCGCCAAGCAGGGAGCCTGATGAAGGGCTCGATCCCAGGACTCTGGGATCATGACCTGAGCCGAAGGCAGAGGCTTTAACTACCCAGGAGCCCTGAAATAAAATCAGATTAATGATAAATATTATAAGGAAAGACAAACTATGTTTGCAGATAAGTTTCAGAAAGCTAAAGAGTTATCAGAAGAGTTCAAAATTGCAAAGCTATTTTATAATATCCAGACTTACCCAATGATCTTAACATTCTCAAACTCTCCTAGGCTCATTTTAGAAAAAAATCTTTAGAAAAATTAACATTTTCCTTTCTTAAAGGCCCCTTTTATAAAATACAAACTAGGAAAAGCCATTAGACTTCAACTGGCATGCTTGAGAATCACTTATTGAAATTGTTTAATGGCACTTTTATGTTTTTTTAAATTGTGGTAAAATGCATACAACATAAAATTTACCACTTTAGCCATTTTTTTTCTTGAGATAAAGAGGAAGAAAGAGAGAGAGAGCAAGAGAGTGCAAAGCGAGGAACAGAGGGAGAGAGAGAGACTCTTAAGCAGGCTCCATGCCCAGAGCAGAGCCCAACCTGGGGCTCAATCTCATGATGGTGAGATCATGATCTGAGCCCCACTACCAGTGACGATACTCAATCAATAAACTCAATCAAATTAATCAATTTGGTTGAGGTGGAGACCAACAGATACCTCTAAAGCAGAGATATATTTGTTCCTTCACATTAACAAGTAAGCCACAGTTTGAATGACACCTTGGTGCCATGGTCACATCATTTTACCCAATAGTGTTCATGTCCATTTACAATCATTATCAGTTTACACCAAGGTTAAAAAATGGTAATTTTCTAATCCTATCATTCCCTTTTTATTTATTCACCAGCATTTTATAAATAAGGGTTTTCCTTCATTAACTGGAGATGGACCGCATGTCTTCCACAAAGGCAGGGCAAATGCTTAATTCTTTCTCTCTAATTACCAATTTCAGAACAGAGTTAGATTTAATAGCCAACTACAATGATCGCAAAGTAGGCTGTTTTTCCTTTCCCTTTCTCTCTATTACTCTGAACCCAATTACTTTTTATTCAATATTCTGCAATTATAATCATCATGTGTTAAAATATTTTTGTAGGGGCACCTGGGAGGCTCAGTGGGTTAAAGCCTCTGCCTTCGGCTCAGGTCATGATCTCAGGGTCCTGGAATAGAGTCCTGCATCGGGCTCTCTGCCCAGAAGGGAGCCTGCTTCCCCCCTCTTTGTCTGCCTCTCTGCCTACTTGTGATCTCTCTCCTCTCTGTCAACACAAATAAAATCTTTAAAAAAAAAATTTTGTACCCTTAATGCCTTATAAATTTTTATTGACAATAAATCAAATTAATCAAAGACAATGTTTAAAGATTATCATTAAACTGACAAAAGACAGTATAAAAAAAGTGAGGATATAAAAAATAAATGAAATTTTTATTTTCCTACCATTATCTTCACAATCATTAAGTTATGTTTTTATCATTTCTGTTAAATTCTAGGACAAAAGTTTTTTTTAAAAAAAGTATTGAATTGGGGCACCTGGGTGGCTCAGTGGGTTAAAGCCTCTGCCTTCGGCTCAGGTCATGATCTCAGGGTCCTGGGATCAAGCCCCACGTCAGGCTTTCTGCTCGGCAGGAAGCCTGCTTCCTCCTCTCTCTCTCTGCCTGCCTCTCTGCCTACTTGTCATCTCTCTCTGTCAAATAAATAAATAAATCTTTAAAAAAACAAAATAAAAAATAAAAAAGTATTAAATAATCAACTAAATGCTAAAATTCAAACCAACTCACCTGCTGAACAGGACTGTCAACTGTAAACGCTTTATAAACAGCCAATGCCTGACTTTTACTTCCTTTGCTCCAGATCACCATATTTCCAGCCACATAGAGTTCCTCATCATAATCCACTTCTTCTCCAATTTCACTGACGCCTTTCCTTAACTGCCAGCTTTCCTTAAAAATTAACAAACGTAAGGCATGTTAAAGCATTCTTTTACAATAGTATAGAACAAGACTTATTAATTAAATCAAATGGTCATCCAGATACAAGTATCCTACTCTCTCTCTGCCTGTGGAGTAAGATTCAATCCAAACTCAACTCTCAGAAGGTCTGGTGGGTGTGTATACACACTCTGTGTGTATATCTTATAGGATTTCATGAACAAGAATCTACTCAAAAATTCTTCATATTAACTGCCTTATACTGTAATACATTATTCTGCCAAAAATATAAACAAACAAAAATAATACTTATCTATAGAATGAAACCAACATACTTGGGACACTAAAAAGGTATATTAAGCATATGTGGGGATGATGGGAAGGGAGTAATGAGGTACACGTGGAAATCACTGGCCAGAGTTTACACATAATGCACATTTCCGTTTCACAACTGCATATACACTCACCTTCCTTCTCTTGTCAAAAGGAATGGGAACAAGGTTTAGGTTTCTAAGTATATAAACCTCCCCTCTCTGAGATTTTGATATCACAAAGGGATAGGAAAAGGGCATAAGGCAGGAAAGACTGACTTTCTGACACATACTTGCATCTCATTCCCCTACTCTATCTACTTGAGTAGCATTTCTTTTCCCCTCTAGAAACATGCAGGTCTTTTGCAGTAGGGATCACCTCTAACTCTACAATCTACATCAAATAACATGAAATCTGGTCTCTACATACTAAGTGAAGAGGAGGTTTAAAATAGACCATCATCATACTACTGAAATTCACACTCATTATGACACCATGAGTTATACATGTCTAAATAAACAGCTATGACACTATAATACAATAATGTCATTATTTTAGCCTTGATTGAAATTTGAATATCTCCTAGTTGTATCATATTCCTTTCTGTTGCATCTGAGTAGTCTTAAATTATAAATAGATCATATCACTTTACATTTCAAAGATATAATGGGAAACTTAATGGAACCTTCTGTTTCTCGTGGATTGTAACCTCCTGAAGGGATCCCACCAAGCCAGCAGCACCATCAGAAGACCATAACTCAGAGGCTGGCTGCAGCTGGCGAAGCTGAAGGTTCAAAGCATTAGGGTGGTGCTTGCAGTGGTCTCGACCGAAAGGAACAAATTCCTGCAAATCCCCGGCTGCAATCATCGTTGCCCTTTCTTCATAGAAGTTCGACATGGGTTCCAAATATCAACATTATTTCTGCATGAATTCAAACACATTCCGGTCAGCTTCTAAAGTCAAAACCAGAATAAAGATACCATAAAGATTTATAGAAGAGTCATTAATCCTTAGATGAATGTCAAATAATCCTATCATATTGTAGGTATACAAGATCATAATATCAAAGGGCATTCCAGATTTCATGAAAAGCATACCTAAACGATCACTGGCATAATGGAATGAAACAAACAAACAAAAACCATTACATCTAACTCACCAGTAGTTGAAGTACTGTTTTTCAATGACCAGTCCACAAAAGACCTAATAAACTATCAAGTGCCATCAACAGTTTTGACACCCCAATTCATTTAAACATATAACTACAACCAATTCCAATTTTTGGTCCAACCAGAACCAAAGCATGAAAAACCATGGCCATGGAAAAGTAATGCTTGGAGCAAATTTAAGAGTGCTAGATTTTAATTAGTCTATTACAGTACAGTTCATTAGACATAGATGAGCTGTGAGTGGAAAAATACTCCTTTACCTCTAAAACATTTCTGTACAAAGCAACTAAGAGCTAATAAAATTCTGATAAGCTGCAATATGGTATATAAAGTGGATGCCAGTTGTCTCTGAGACAGCACCTACATTAGAAATAGGTTTTGTGGCATCACATTTAAACTGCAATCCTCGAACACAGAAATCAAAACATTTGATATCAGCACTATAAACAACCTTTAGTATCTAAAAAGCACTCACAATTAAGAGTTTAATTAAATGATTTAGATATCTCATTTGAGGTTTTTTTGGCATCAGTAGTTTTCCTTGCTGCACTACCCCAAAGCCTCTGTAGCTCCTATGCAGCAAACAGAGTTGCAAGGCTATTTTGCTGTGAATTAACATTATTCTTGAAACAACTGTATGTCACAATGGTGGCACTTACTTCCTCCTGCTAAAATTCAGAATTGAGAACAATTGAACTTAGGAGATAACTAATAATGTGCCTTATAAAACTTACAAGAAAACAACAAAACTCTGCTGGTCTTCCTATTTCTTAGTCAACAGGACAGCCAGCATTAAACTTGCGACTTTATCCAACTTCAGTTGTGCAATTTCGAAATGTTACTCTATTAAAACTTTGAAAAATTACATTATTACATAATTAACAGTGCAATAACTTTTTGTACGATTAAAACATATTTAATACTTTTATAGTACCCCAAATTTCTATATGTTTACTTATCAGGGCAACATTAAAAAACTGCATATAAAAGTACCATATTATATTGATAAGCTATAAATCAAGTTATAGGCATTGTTTACGATAAACAAAAACTACCCTGCGAAAGGTAACCACAAAACTGCTTCAAGAAGAGCCCCAAATGCACAGGAAAGCCTTCTTGGATAGTCTCCGCAAAAAAGGCAGAGCTTCCTCAGCCTCTTTAGGTTAGGGTTAGGTGAAACCAACAAGCTAAGCCCCTGGGCCTCAAAAAATCCTGTCCGAGAAGCAAGGGGCCTGATAAAGAAACTGAGGCCCACATGGGACACTGCGTCTAGCTCCGGAAGGAAGTCAGCAAGGAGCGGCGCGGGGAGGTGCACCCCGGAAAGCCCGGTCCGCAAGCCGGGGACCACTTGGCGCAAACGCGCGCTCAGGGCCTGCCCCTGGGCTCCCAGCCCTCTGGTCACCGAACGCATGTCAACTCGGGGCGAGTGCGAGGGTCACAGGACATACGGTGAACCACCGGACGCTGCGGGCCCGGGCCCACACCTGTGTAACTCGGGACGCGTCAGGCGCGGCGAGCCCCGGCAGCTCCCCGGAGACGCGGGGCCAAGGGGGCCCGAGGGCAGCGGTGGGGTCGGTCACGGTGACTCCTCGGCCGCTGCAGCTTCTCATTCCCTCTCCCTCCCCTATTACGGAGGAAGAACGGGCAGCAGCTACTGGCGCGACTGCGAACGACAGGCAGGAGTCCTAAAAAGCCACTCAAGCAAGATGTTCAAATGAACGCGTCCATCTTGGCTTTCCCGTCCTGCCTCGCGCGGGGGCGGGGCGAGGCGGGGTGGGGCGAAGCGGGAGGTGCGCGGCAGTGCCAGGGTCCTAGCGCCTGCGCAGCTGCGGGAAGAAAGCGTGGGACTAGATTTGCAGGGTGTTTCAACCTCTCTTCGCGTCCCTTAGATTTCCAAAGCCGAGATCTTCTTGCGTCTTCTGGAGTGTGTACCACGGTAGGTCCCTCCTGGCATCCACATCTTTCTCCAGGTCATGTCATTACAACTGAAACTGCTTCTTAACTCTGAAGGAGGAGATGTTCGGGCTAGTTTCACTCCAATCTCCTGACCCACAAATGGGAGGTATGTACCTTCAGGCTTGGAACAGAAAGGGATATGCTGATTTTCTCTTTGGCAGGACACTTTAACGTTTTCGGTTCTGGACTCTTTGAAAAGTTGACGAAAGTTATGCAGGCCCCCAGAAAAACGAAGTTCACAGGCACTTCCCCCAAGCGATTGGTAGACCCAGGTGAAGAACCCAGCTTTATCCCTCCTTCTGTATCCGTGGATTCAACTGTTCAATACCACACGTAGAGAAACTAGAACACTTTCTTAAGCTCTAATCTCCCATTGCGTGGTATCTCTAGGTTAAAAGTATTGCTAAGCATCCTGTTGCCTAAAAAATAAAGTTCAAGTTCTTCATCCAGAAATGTAAAGTTGGCTGAAACTTTATGTCCACTGGGATTCCCCTAACACGTTTGGCACTTCGTGGCCCTGGTATCTTGGTTCATTCTCTTCCTTTTGTTTGGAATGTCAGCCTTCAGGGTGTAGCTCAAATGCCTTTTCTCAGAATTCTTCACTCCCAACAGGAAAGAGGCTGCTGAGGATTGAACAATTGTGTCTCATCTAAATTTGTGTGTGGAAACATAATGGCCCATAGGAAGGTATTAGGAAATGGGGCCTATGATCTCAGGGTCTTGAGATCGAACCCCACATTGGGCTCTCTGCTCAGCAGGGAGCCTGCTTCCTCCTCTCTCTCTGCCTGCCTCTCTGCATACTTGTGATCTCTCTGTCAAATAAATAAATAAAATATTTTAAAAAAAAAAGGAAATGGGACCTTTAGGAGGTGCTTAGATCATAAGGGTGGAGCCTACATGAATGGGATTAGTGTACTTCTAAAAGAAACCCCACAGAACTCCTGGCCCCTGCCAAGTGAGGACACAGCAAAAGACAGCCATCAATGAGCCAGACAGCAGATGTCACCAGACACCCAATCTGCCAGCACCCTGATCTTGGACATCCCAGACTCCAGAACTGTGAGAAATAAATGTTTGTTGTTTATAAGCCAGGCAGTTTATGGTATTTTTGTTATGGCAGCCAAAATGGACTAAGCCAGAGACTATTTAAGAAGTTTGAGTAGACCTGCCTTTCACTATAGTCATTTGCCTGAAACCAAAGTATCTCATGACTTCCCTGGCCTGATCCGAGGAACAAATTTTGATCAAGGCAAATTGAACAGTAGGAACAAGGCCAGAAGGAG
The DNA here is from genome assembly GCA_028646535.1 of Procyon lotor. Lineage (NCBI taxonomy): Eukaryota > Metazoa > Chordata > Mammalia > Carnivora > Procyonidae > Procyon > Procyon lotor. Next base: position 86,641,149 of record CM053610.1, on the reverse strand, counting down.
CCAGACAAATAAATTCCCTTTTCTTCTCCCCCAGGTGGGCTAGTGTAAGGCATGTTTTCTCTGCACCACCTGTCAGGAGATGTGTGTGGCTGAGTGGGCCGCCCGCCAAGCTGACTCCTGATGTTTTCGCAGCCTGTGTGAAGCAGCACCAATGCAGTAGTTCTCATCTTTCCTGCTTCCTTTCCCTTTTCCTTCCTGCTCCAGCTTGAACAGCAAAACTCATCAAACTTGTCTTTTAAGGAACGCAGGCAGCACAAGCTGTAAAGAAATCTTATGCTGCTAGTTATCCAATCTGTAAAGCAGAGTCACTGAAAGGATGCAACTCTGCCCTCCGTCCTGAGTGTTCCCCTGCTGCTCGCAAATTCTCTCGAGATGGTTTTCTGCGGCCTCGGCCAGTGATGTCTTCTGCGAGGACACCAAGGGC
>CM053610.1:86612794-86640225 GCA_028646535.1 Procyon lotor | reverse complement strand
AAGAAAGCAAATGTAGCTTCTGCCACTCACCTCCGCTCATGGGGGTCCAAACCATAAACCCGGAAGTTGCAGAGAACAGTCATTTCCTGTTATCTCCATCATCCTCCCATTCTCTTCTGCTAGCATTTGAGGCATCCCCTTGGCTCAGAACACGGAAGCCCTGGTGTAGACTCCTACAGGCAGCCAACACACTGCACTTCTGCCATGTCCTCCAAACAAGCGTGGAATTACCTTGGGGTCTCCCGAGGTTGCATTTTCGATTCAGATACAGGTATATCCAGTATTATGAAGTAAATCTCTTTTGTTGGTGTACTTACCCAATAATTAGCAAAATTCTCCATATATAACTGGTGTGCCCAAAAAATGAATAAAATCCCTATTTGTCACTTTTAATCTATTTGTGACAAAATATACAAGTTTCTGCGTTAGTAGCTATTGCTGCATAACAATATTGCCACAAAATGTGTGGGTTAGAATAATATATATTTATTATGTCACAATTTCCGTGGGTCAGGAGGAGAAGCCTTGATGGGTCTTCTGCTTAGGGTCTCACAAGGCTGTAATCAAGGTGTTGCTTGTGGTATGGTCTCATCCAAGGCTCTGTTGGGGGAAGTTCTGCTCCCAGGCTCAGAATTCAGTTTCTTATGGTTATAGGACTAGGGGCTTCAGCATTTTGTTGGCTGTCAGTGGGAGGTTATCCTCAGAAACTAAACGCCACCCACAGTTCCTTGCCAGTTGGGGTTCCCCAATATCATCAGACCATGCAAGCCAAGAAGGCAATAGTGTTTACTAGCAAGAAGTTAGTCACAATCTTAGCTAGTCTAACCACAAAAGTGACATCTCATCCCCTTTGAGGGTTAGAAGGAAGTCACCTTCAGGGGTGAGGGAGGATTACATAAGGAAGCAGGGAGCGTTGGGGGCCTTCTCAGAAGCAGCCCACTGCTGTCTCCAACATCTGCCTGGTAAGTACCTTAGAATACCCATTTTAGCTGAGAGCGAAATGTATACCAGGTTCTTCCTCTCTTCTGAGCCCTTGCTGCTGCACCTCCTCTGCCCTTCCTCTCTGGGTCTGCCCGAGGCTTACATCTCCTCTCTACCAGGCCTGTACTTGGCCCACAGCGGACCACATCCCACCCTCCAGTTCTCAACAGCTTCATAGAATCAGAAACTATAAAAGGACTTTGATTAAACCCAAGTTTTCTGTGTTTTGACTACTGCAGAGGAGAGACAGGGGAAAAAAGCTGCTTCTCAAATGCCTGAAATCATATTTGATTTTTATAGGGTTGAAGAAAAAGGACTGAATAAGTCAAGGGACAGTTACCAGTTCATTTACATGGTAAGTGAATAACAAGAGGTATAATTATGAGCTATCACATAATGTTTTCTGAATGGTTCACAAACATGAAGTCAACTCAACCATAGGGGTTAGGATTTATATTTGAAATAGAGTGACCAGTCTTCCCAATTTTCCCGGGACTGGGGTTTCCCAGGACATAGGACTTGCAGTTTTAAAACCAGACATCCCACATCAAATGAGACTACTGGTCACCCTCATTTGAAATGACAAAAGGCAGGCTTTATACACAGCTGAGCAAACCCTTACCTTCTTGGACCTTGGGTATTGGAACTGTTCAGGGATGTGAACCCCACAGCATATAAAACACAATGTCTTCTCCATTTCAAACATATGGCTAGCCTGGCTGCTCCAACTTCATGTCTCATAACGTATTTGCAAAAAATAGTTGCAAGATAGGAACAATTTTCAACATTTCATTGAACAAACAGGAAGCCTAAAAACCTAGGAAATGAGGGGTTTTACTTATTTAATCAAAGCTTGTCCCATATTAAAGATAGAGTTCATATTTCAGACCTAAAATTTTTCTTTGTCAAACAGAAGGTTTACAGTATTTTGATTACAAATTTTTTTTTTAAAGATTTTACTTATTTAGGGGCGCCTGGGTGGCTCAGTCATTAAGCGTCTGCCTTCGGCTCAGGTCATGATCCCAGGATCCTGGGATCGAGCCCCGCATCGGGCTCCCTGCTCAACGGGAAGCCTGCTTCTCCTGCTACCATCCCCTCTGCCTGTGTTCCCTCTCTCGCTGTGTTTCTCTCTGTCAAATAAATAAAATCTTAAAAAAAAAGATTTATTTATTTGGCAGAGAGAGGGATCACAAGTAGGCAGAGAGGCAGGCAGAGAGAGAGGGGGGAGCAGGCTCCCCACTGAGCAGAGAGCCCGATGTGGGGCTCTATCCCAAGACCCTGGGATAATGACCTGAGCTGATGGCAGAGGCTTTAACCCACTGAGCCACCCAGGTGCCCCTTGATTACACAATTTAAATGCCACCTTGTCAAATAATGACCCATTTTCCCCAAGAAAAACACAACAATCTTAGAGAACTATAATTAGAGATTAAATTGAGAGTAGGTGGCATGTGGAAACTAAATAATAAAAGATTTTGTTTAGGGGTGCCTGGGTAGCTCAGTCATTAAGCGTCTGCCTTGGGCCCAGGTCAGATCCCAGGGGCCTGGGATCGAGCCCCGCATCGGGATCTCTGCTCTGCAGGAAGCCTGCTTCTCCCGCTACCATTCCCTCTGCTTGTGTTCCCTCCCTCACTGTGTTTCTCTCTGCCAAATAAATAAAATCTTTAAAAAAAAAAAAAAAAAGATTTTGTTTAACCATCTTTTCAAAGGCAACTCAGGTTAGTTTGATTAGTATATTTTATACCAAGCTCTTGCTTCCCAATTCTGATTTTAACCAGCAATATTATTATTATTTGAGGCCTCTGGGTCTCTTTGCTATTATTATAATTGCTAAACCAGTAGGCCACAAGACTTGAAGTGGTGACAGTAATGGACTTCTTCAGTGAATATGTTACTGTACATGAATATATTATTATATGGTACAAAATGGGCTACCTTGAGTACAGATGGCAACAAGCAGTCATTCTGTGGATGGGACATCAGTTCTCATAAAGTAGCAAGCAACAGTTAAGGGAGTATTTTCTAAAATCCCTCCATGATAAAGGTATTCTTAGCCATCATTCATGCCTAACCAATCGCAGGTATGGAGACTTTACCAAGTGAGGGTAAGTAGTTGAGGTTGATTGAGAAGGAGTAACACCACATGCTGAGAAAGAACTACACAGCTTGAATTCTCACTTGCCTCTTTTTTTTTTTAAGATTTTATTTATTTGTTTGACAGAGACAGAGCGTTCACAAGTAGGCAGAGAAGCAGGCAGAGAGAGAGAGGGAAGCAGGCTCCCCGCTGAGCAGAGAGCCCGATGCAGGGCTCGATCCCAGGACCCTGAGATCCTGACCCGAGCCAAAGGCAGAGGCTTTAACCCACTGAGCCACCCAGGCACCCCTCACTTACCTCTTTAATAGGTTTGGAGTACATGTGTATATATGTGTATGTGTGTGTATATATTTATATATATATGTATCCATATGTATATGCCTATACAGTATATGTGTAAATGTATAGTCTTTATATTTCCGCCTCTGCAAAAAAAAAAAATGCTTTCCAATTTCCACAGGTAAATATGTACTGTATATCATTCTCTATTGCTTTTTAAGAACTCTGAAGGGTCTGAAATTTTACCCTATCTGCCTGCCACAGTTCTATGAATGCCAGTAGAAGCCAGAAAACCACTGGGTCAGAGATGAAGGATCATTTATTACTTACAACAATAACAGCAGAGTAGCCACATTATTGTGCCAGTGCCCTGAGCCTCAATTCCCACAAAGTGATGTGAAGAAGGCCACATGACATCCGCATACATGTTGGGTTGCATCACAGGAAAGGAACAGTGAGGTTAGAAAAACCTTTAGTTTGGGGCAGTAGGAACATCTGCCCTTTGCTCAAAAGGCGACACAATCTCTGTCTTCAAAAGCTATAAACAAACCTGCCCTTTGCCCCAGAGATAGACACTATTTCTATCTTCCAAGGTTTCCTACCAAAGGAACAAGGGCAGACTGCCCCCTTGAAAGGCAAGCAGAACTGTATCCCAACATGGCAAAGTATGACTCCCTCATTGATCAAAGTTTCTTCCATACAAGTATATTAAAAGACACAGAATCTAATCTCACAATGGTTATGTATTAGTCATTTCTTGCTGTGTAACATGACCACAGACCTAGTAGCAATCCATATTTATTATTATCTCATAGTTTCTATAGAATATTAAAATAACATGTTTGTTGTTTTATACCACTAAATCTGGGGTCATTTGTTGCATAGTCATAGACATCTGGAACAGACAGACAATAAAGAATTAACACATATCTGAGGAAACGTCTGTACTAGGTTGGCCAGTAGCTCCTTTGCCCACCCTCCCCCGCAAATCCATATCCACCTGGAACCTCAGAATGTGACCTTATTTGGAAACGGGGTCTTTGCTAATATAGTCAAGTTAAAGTGAATTTATACCAGAGTATGGTTAAACCTCATCCAATGACTAAGATTCTTACCAAAAAAAAAAAAGAAAGAAACTTTGGTCATGAAGACATAGACACACACAGAAGGAAGATGGCCATGTGAAGAAGAAAGAGATTGGAGTCATGTTGCCAAAAGCCAAGAAACACCAAGGATTATTGACAACCAAGAAGCTAGGAGAGAAACATGGAATAGTTTCTCCTTCAGAATCTCCAGAAGGAACCAACCATGTCGACATTTTGATTTTGGACTTTTGACCTCTTGAACAGTGAGAGAATAAATTTCTGTCATTTTAAGCCACTCAGTTTGTGGTAATTTGTTATAGCAGCCCTAGATGATGAATATGGTCTTTAACATTAAAACCAAAAACAGTAAAAAGCAACTTGGAGTAAAGGGAGAATATACATAGAGAAGAAAACTTCTCAAAAAAAAAAAAGTAAGATTTTCAAACAGACAAGAGAATTTAGATGATATAGTAATGTGAACTAGGAAAAGTATACCATAAGAAGGAATAACCAGAGCAAAAAAGAATTCTAAGAAATTAAAAATGTAGATATAGGAAGAAAAATACTCACTAGAACAGTTATAAAGTGAAGATCTCCCAGAAAGTAGGACAAAAAGACGGGAAAATGGAAAGTAGGTAAGAAAATTAGAAGAATGGTCCAAGAAATCAAAATTCAAACAGGAGTTCCAAAAAGAGAGAATAGGGGATGCCTGGGTGGCTTATTTGGATAAGTGTCTGCCTTTGGCTCAGGTCATGATCCCAGGGTCCTGGGATCGAGTCCCACATCGGGCTTCCTGCTCAGTGGGGTATCTGCTTCTCCCTCTGCCTGCCACTTCCCCTGCTTGTGCTTGCCCCCCGCCCCGTCAAATAAATAAAATCTTTTTTAAAAAGAGAGAGAATAGGAAAACGAGAGGGCACAGAACCAATAAAACCAGCAAAATTGTCCAGAAAATGTTTACTTATTGAAAGGACCCAAGTGCCCAACGGTGAATGAGAAAAAATGTACACCAACTCTTATCTCTGAATTTCAGATACATTTTTGAAGAGATAAAACAAATATTCTGTAGAAGTGTTAGGAGTCAGAATGGCTTCAGACCCATGGTAGACTGACTGCATTAAGGGCCCTAATTAATGGCTTCTCTAGATCCATAAATAAGCTTTGCCATGAAACTCCGTAGTCGCTTTCTACTCTGACAATGGCCTTGGCCATATGACTTACATTGGTCAAAAGGACAGTAGCGGAGAGAACACTTTTAAAAAAAGGAAATCAGTGAGGTGATACATGTGTTAATTAACTTGATGGAGAGAATCCTATCACAGTGTATACGTATGTAAAATCATCATGTCTTACACCTGAAATATATTACAATTGTAGTTGTCAATTATGCCTCTCAATAAAGTTGAAAAAATGAGCCTATGGGTTATAGGAGAAACTTTAGATGCACAGATCCATGGGCAGGTAGCATTGAGAAATAGATACACACAAATAGAGTCAATTGGTATTTATTTTTAAAGATTTTATTTATTTATTTGACACAGAGAGATAGAGAGATCACAAGTAGGCAGAGAGGCAGGTGGAGAGAGAGGGGGAAGCTGGCTCCCTGCTGAGCAGAGAGCCCGATGCAGGGCTCGATCCCAGGACCCTGAGATCATGACCTGAGCCGAAGGCAGCCACTTAACAACTGTGCCATGCAGGCGCCCCTCTTCAACTGGAATTTGATGTTTTTCTTCTGATTAGACTGGGGATATGGATCTGGGGGAGGAAGATTTTAGAGATAAAGTGCCATTTCAGCCCATCATATGTATACCAACCACATGACTTAGTGTTGATTTTAACTGTGGTCCCCTGGCAGAGTAGTATTTGTAACTTCTTACTTTATATACTTTAAAATTACTGTTCCCCCTTAAAGAAGACAATATGTGCAGCCTCATTTAAAGAGTGGAGCAAATTGGGGCACCTGGGTGGCTCAGTGGGTTAAAGCCTCTGCCTTCGGCTCAGGTCATGATCTCAGGGTCCTGGGATCGAGCCCCACATTGGGCTCTCTGCTCAGTGGGGAGCCTGCTCTCCCCTCTCGCCTGCCTCTCTGCCTACTTGTGATCTCTCTCTCTCTGTCCAATAAATAAATAAAATCTTTAAAAAAAAAAAAACAAACATGCAATACGTGCCCTCCTCAATGCATGAACAATAAATCTTGTAACACTGAAAAAATAAAATAAACATATTTGGGGGGAAAAACATATTAAAAAATAAATAAATAAAAAAATAAAGAGTGGAGCAAATTGATTTTTTTTACAAAGTTGCAAAACGATTCAATGGAGGAAAGATAGTCTTTTTGACGATTAGTGCCAGAAGAATTGGATATCCATATGCAAAAAGACAGAGAGAGAGAAACTTGATCTGTACTTCATGCCAGTTATTCAAAATGGATCAAAGACTTAAATGTAAAAGTAAAACTATAAGACACTCACAAGAACACAACATAGTTGTATATTTTTGTGACTTTGGATTAAAGAATAATTTCTTAGATATGGTACCAGAAGCCCAAGGAATTAAAAAAAATAGACTTCATAAAAATTTTTATGATTTTGTGTTTCAAAGGATACTATCAAGGATGTGCAAAGACAAGCCACGGAATGGGAAGAAATGTTCGCAAGTCATACATCTGCATTTATTATCTAGAATATGTAAAGAACTCCTATAACTCGGGCACCTGGGTGGTTCAGTTGGTTAAGTGATGCCTTCGGCTCAGGTCATGATTCTGGAGTCCCAGGATCAAGTCCCATGTCAGGCCCCTGCTCAACGGAGGGTCTGCTTCTCCCTCTGACCCTACCCCCTCATGCTTTCTCTCTCATTTTCTCTCTTTTAAATAAATAAAATATGTAACAACGACAACAAAAATTAAACAACCCAGTTTTAAAATGGGCAAAGGATTTGAATAGACATTTCTCCAAAGAAGATAAACAAATGGACCAAAAAAAAACCAGACATGAAAAGACAATCAATATCATTAGTCATTAGGGAAATGCAAATCAAAACCACAGTGAGATACCATTCCACACCCGCTAGGATGGCTATGACCCAAAAGTTGTACAATAACAAATGTTGATGAGAACGTGGAAATATTGGAACCCTCCTACATTAGTGGTGGGAATGCAAAATGGTGCAGCCACTTCGTAGACAGTTTGACAGATCCTCACAAACTTCAAACCTAGAGTTACCGTATGACCCAGCAATTCTGCTCCCAGGTTTATATACCCAAGAGAACTGAAAACCTATGCTCACACAAACACTTCTACGTGAATGTCTGTAATAACAGCATTATTCATAATCGCCAGGAAGTAGAAGTAACCCAAAGGGCCATCACCCAATGCCTGGACAAACAAAATGCGACATATGCATGCAATGGAATATTATTCAGTTATACAAGGGAATGAAGTATTGATACATGCTACAACATGAATGCATCTTGAAAATATGATACCTACTGAAAGAACCCAGTCACTAATGGCCACATGTTGTATAACTCCATTTATAATGAAGGCCTGGAATAGGCAGAGCTACAGAGACAAATAAATTAGTGGTTGCCAGGAGCTGGAGGTTGGGACGGAGGGTGGGGACAGAGGAGCAGAAAATGACTGCTAATAGGTATGGGGTTTCTTTTTGGGTTGATGAAATGCTCTAAAATGATGATGGTTGTACAAATCTGTGAATATACTAAAAACTGCTGAATTATATAGTTTAAAAGGGAGAATGTTATCTTATGTGAAATATATCTGAATAAAGCTCTTTTTTTAATAAAGCTCTTTTTTTAAAAAAAATTCTTAGATAAGACACCAAAAGCCAATCCAAAAAAGAAAAAAAAAGTGAATTGAACCTCATCAAAATTAACACTTTTTGCTCTGCTAAAGACCTTGTTAAGAAAAAGAAAAGCCAAGCTGCAGATTGGAAAAAAATTTTGCAAGTCACGTTAATGACAGATAGCTTTTATCCAGAACATATAAAGAATTCTCAAAACTCAAAAAAAACGAAACATACCAGCTTGTTCCTTGATAAAGCTCTTATCGTACTTAAATGAGATCTTCATCGAGATCATGGTTACAAATTGATTTATCCAATTATAATCTGGTAAAAAAAAAGAAGACAGATTCTTAGTGAAGCTATGCAAAAAAAAAATTATGGTTATGAAAGAAGAGAACTGGGTAAAGACACTTTGTATAATACTTAACCAATGTTACCATTATTCTGAGCAGTTTTGTAGATAAAGCTAACCAAGCTATATCATTAATCATAACATAATCTTTATTATATGCTTTCATTGTTAGCGTATAGTCTTCTTTATACTCTTTGTAAGATTGCTTATTCTGAATTCCAAGGGGTCAGTTAGTACAAGATACTATTTAAAGGTTGTCTCATTCCAGTTTGAACAAGTATGATGGTAAAATTAGTGATTAGAGAGGAAGGAAAAAGCTTTTTGATATGTTAACTAAAAGTAGAATATTACCCATAATTAAATCAAAAGTAGGTTTTTGCGGCTCCTGAGTTAAGCAGTGTATTTTTTTTTTAAAGATTTTATTTATTTGACAGAGAAGAGAGAGATCACAAGTAGGCAGAGAGGCAGACAGGGAGAGAAGGGGAAGCAGGCTCCCTGCCTAGCAGAGAGCCCGATGCGGGGCTCGATCCCAGGACCCTGAGATCATGACCTGAGCGGAAGGCAGAGGCTTTTACCCCTTGAGCCATCCAGGTACCCCTAAGCAGTGTATTTTCATGCATTTGTTTGCTTCTGGACTAAAGAGTCTGCAAATCCTACCCTACTCCTTCAGTTCAGGGTGACAGCAGTCTACTTGACAATGTCAGTCTATTCTGTATCTGTGGTACAGTCCTCGACTGTGGTTCTTTTGATGTTTCTTCTGGTAAACCAATTCCTCTCAGGCAAGAGGGGACCCTAAAGAGGAGTTAATAGCTAGATTAACTCTAGCTATTTTGTTACATGACCTTAGCTGTTACTTGTCTCAGCAGATTGTGGCTGAAGTTAGGGGCATAGCTTTTAAGATTTAATAACACTTTATTGTTGCACATGAAGCTTTCCCCTTAAATTGAGAGACAAGAGAGATACAGAAAGGGTTATTGATGAACTAGTCTTTGTGAAAGATTAGCATCTTTTGTGAGGAAAAGTCTTTTTTCTCTCTTGTACTCCCTTTTAAAGATTTTTTTTACTTATTTCAGAGAGAGAGAGAGGAGTGGGAGGGGCAGAAGAAGAAGGAGAGAGAACCTTAAGCAGACTCCACACTTGAGCTCTGTGCTTGAGCACGGAGCTCAAGATAGGACTTAATTCCACGACCATGACATCAAGACCTGAGCCGAAACCAAGAGTTGGACGTTTCACTGACTGAGCCACCCAGGCACCCCTTTTGTACTCCTTTTAAAGTGTTCACCCATACAGGGGCGCCTGGGTGACTCGGTTGGTTAACCGGCTGCCTTCTGCTCAGGTCATGATCCCGGCATCCTGGATCGAGCCCTGCATCAGGCTTCCTGCTCATTGGGGAGGCTGCTTCTCCCTCTCCCTCTGCTGCTCTGCCTGCTTGTGCTCTCTTGCTCTCTCTGTCAAATAAATAAAATTTAAAAAATAAAATAAAATAAAATAAAATGTTCACCCATACAAAAAGAACAACAAGCTTAGGTTTTACAACTTCAGCCAAGGGTCAAAAGGAAATATGAAACTCAAAAACACCAATCCAGCAGCTCCAACACACACACACACACGCCTGCACACACACAATTTTTGCACTCTTAGTGGTGAGCAAACACATCAAAGAGAACAGAGAATGCGAGGAGATGATAGAAGGACAAGTATCCAAGTAGATGATCAAAAGCTATTATCAATCAGATTCTGTTGTCTGCCACCCGGCAGATCACCAGACAGCAGCCATTCCTCAGAAACCACCAAAACGAGACCCTCGTAATTTCAGTATGTGGTTCAGCAAATGGAATCTCATATCCTTACCACCCCCAATCCGCCAACAAACTGTAAGAACTAGACACTTCTTATTTTCAGAATAATTTTAGCAAGCAAGACGGAGTCTTTTGCATGAACTAACTCAATTCCCCCTACAACTACAAACGCAAAACACTTCGACTATTAGTATTTTGCTCAAGAAGCTAAATGGAATTGCTTACAGGCATCAGCTCAGTTCCCCATTGAACTATAAAATCTAGTTGTTTTTTTTTAAGATTTTATTTATTTCTTTGACAGAGACACAGCAAGAGAGGGAACACAAGCAGAGGGAGTGGGAGAGAGAGAAGCAGGCTTCCCACTGAGCAGGGAGCCCAATGCAGGGCTCCATCCCAGGACCCTGGGTTCATGACCCAAGCTGAAGGTAGACAGCTAACGACTGATTCACCCAGGTACCCCCAAAATCTAGATTTCTCCTATGTTCTGTAGCATCCTGAATAACCCCCTACATCCACCATCTCAACGTCCCCCAGTCTTCAAATGTTGGACACTTGTACATCCAGAATGCTTTTAGGCTGCTCTGAGACTCTGCTAAGCAACATCTCAGTGCCTCAGCGAATTCTAACGTCTAGATATTTGCACATCCCAGATGTTGTTCAGCATGGTGAAGGAATATCTTAGCAACTCTATCTCAGGTTTCCAAAAGCTGCAAGGGTTGGATGCTGGTCCTTCCAGTTTGTCATTTACCCCTCCAAAGGCAGTCACTTATATGCTCCAATACTTGTCTTTCCATATGCTGTTGACTGTAATTTGAGCCTTTTAAACACACAATCTGAATTTGTCCTCCCCACGCCAACCACACACATGCGGATACATGAGCTGGACAGTTTCCAATCTATTGTTCAGCACGTGGAATGGTATATCTTAAATGCCCCCATTATCATACCCCCCAAAAATTCAAGAACTGAGCACTTGGCTTTCTATTTTGTAATTCAGCCTGCTGGCTGAATGAAGTGTCATTCCAGAATTCTCTCAGCCCTATAACAAATTACAAATGCCAGACAAGAGAACTTCCACTTTTTTCCTACCGTGGTGAAGACATACACCATGTCATTTTTATAGCAAGTTGGAACCCTTGAATACTTGCACTTCTGCTCTTTCCAGGACACTCAGTGGATCCTCAGACATGCCCAACATCACTTCCCCAACAAACTACTAAAGCCCAAGGATTCTTTTATACAATTGTTCAATACATTGAGGGGCATCTTTAAACAGTACTATCCCTTTTCTGAGCTAGACAATTTTGCTTTCGGTAAGTTTTTCAGTCTAGTGAATGGATTTTCTCGCAAAAAAAGTTCTCAACAGCATGAAAGAGAATGCCTTTATTTCACTGTGATAATCACTGTGCTGAATGTAAACTTTTACTTGTACCGTTTCATTTTGCAATGACTACAAAAGCTATTGTACCATGAGGGCCTGGAATTAGCTTGAGCTATTTTGCTAAAGTTCCTGCATGGCCCTGATTCCTGGTCAGGGCATGAAGCAAACTGATTAATAATGTTGCTTTGTAATCATGGGTTTGTAGAGGTTCAAGGAGATTTGTACCAGCTTGTCAGCCTTGTTTATTGAAAACAGTGAGACAGATGATGTGCACCTGGTCTCAACGAGATCCCGCCCCGCAAAGGGCTCTGCTGTTGAGGCTGGTTATGCCTCGGAAATATGTCTAGGTGACCAACAAAGATATAAAAATTCCCAGCTGAGGGGCACCTGGATGGCTCAGTCGTTAAGCAGCTGCCTTCGGCTCAGGTCATGATCCCAGAGTCCTGGGATCGAGCCCCGCATTGGGCTCCCCGCTCTGTGGGAAGCCTGCTTCTCCCACTACCATTCCCTCTGCTTGTGTTCCCTCTCTTGCTGTGTTTCTGTCAAATAAATAAAATCTTAAAAAGAAAAAAAAATTCCCAGCTGAGCCTCTATCTTGGGCTCCCTGTTTCCAAGATGTTCCAGGTGGTTCCTGATCCAAAACAGAAAGTGCATCTGGCTATGTGCCTTACAGAAGGGAGGATAAAAGATGCTGTACCTGGCCTCTCTGGACCCCTTCCCATGAACTAACCTTTACCTGTGATGCATATTCTTACTTTATTGTTGTTTCTAGCCATACTCTCTTTTTGTAACAAACTGTAGGTTTGGATCTGGCCAGTCTCCTGAAGCAATAGATTTCTGTGTAACTGTCACCGATTCTACAAGTGCAGTGGCACACTTGTGTTAGATTCAATATTCCTAATGGATTACCTTCCCTACAACATAGGCCTCTAAGAGCTATACACTTGTACGCCTAGTATGTTGTTGAGCTCACTGAATGGAGACCATTCCATACACCATCTTTGTTGCCCAAGAAACTACAAGATGCTGTGTTGGTTTTTTTTTTTTTTTGCCTTTTTTTTTTTTAAAGATTTTATTTATTTGACAGAGAGAGTACAAGCAGGGGGAGCAGCAGAGAGAGAGAGAGAGAGAAGCAGGCTCTCGACTGAGCAGGAAGCCCGACGTAGGACTCAATCCCAGGACTCTGGCATCATGACCTGAGCCTGCTTAAAAAGACCACCATATTTATTTAGTTTAACATTTCCCCTGATCTAAAGAGAGAGATGTCAAAAGAAAAGCTAGAACATATACATAAGCACACACACCCCCCCTGAGCCCAGATAACCTAAAAGAAAAAATAACGACAAAGTTCTGTTCAACAGATAAATTTATCTTCGCTTCTGGAAGATGTTTCCACGCCCCATTCCACGTCCTCTTCCTCTTGCAGCCACTTGAGCCTTCAGAATAGCAGCTTTTCCCCGGCCAGCCCCTGAGCCTTGGTTTTTATTCTTCATGCTCTTTAACATGGGCGCATTTTTCAGCATGTCAGGCAAAATGAGAAAGCGGATCTTGCTGCCACGAATGTACACCTGTTCCAGCTGTGCCACTCGGCCGTCTCTGTATGTGACTGTGATGTTGGACATCTGGCAGTTCATGTTGTCCTCCGCCTCGATGAGCTTCCCACGATACACCTCACCAGTGTTTGTCTCACATGTCACGATGTGACCCTCAGCCTCGTGTAGGACTTTAATCGGCACACCAATAGACATCTTGGCAGGAAAAGAGTTCTCGCCGGTTCCGGCCTACTCCTCCTTTCCCGTGCTGCGGCAAATCTAGCGACTGCGAGGCGTGAGCCAAGCGAATGGCGGGTCTCGAGCTCTCAAAATACTCCGCGTTCCCAAAATGCTGCGCGCGGGCCCGGCCCCTTCCTTTTCTCTGCGGTGAGCGCGGTATTGCCTTTGCTTCCTTCTCACTCTACCGGCTGGGAAATGTTGACTCTGTTATGGTAGTTCCGACCCCGGAAGAGAGAGCTGGTGACAGGGCCCAGGTGCCGCCGGAAACACTGATCTTCAGGCTGTCAGGTGGGGGCGGGGGGCTCGCGTTTCCAAGCACCTAACACCAGGGACGGGCTGGACGGCAAGGCGGGGATCTGGGACTTGGGCCCTTGGATCGGAAGCAGCAGACAGTGTGGCTGAGGGCCAGGACGCTTAAGGCAGACGCTTAACCAACTGAGGCACTGAGATACCCTGATGCTGTGCTTGCCTTAAGATTTGGGGCACTGGGGTGCCTGGGTGGCGCAGTCAGTTAAGCATTCGACTCTTGCTTTCAACTCAAGTCATGATCTCATGGTCAAGAGCTCAAGCCCCATATCAGGTGCGGTGCTCAGGATGGAGTCTACTTGAGATTCTTTCTCCCTCTGCCCCTTCCCCTACTGCCCCATGCATGCACTCTCTCTCAAAAAAATAAGAAAGAAAGAGAGAGAGAGACAGAGAGAGAAAGAGAAAGAAAGAAAGAAAGAAAGAAAGAAAGAAAGAAAGAAAGAAAGAAAGAAAGAAAGAAAGAAAGAAAGAAAGAAAGAAAGAAAGAAAGAAAAAAAGAAAGAAAGAAAGAAATAGATGTGGGGCATTCTGAGTTGATTATCTTATTGTCACCACCCAGTTCCCCAGCAAATTTTGAGAACTTAGCATGTACATATACAACATGTTGCTCAGCACACTGAATAGAGGACAAGAAGTCAAGGAGCTTGAAATATATAGTGTTGAAATGTCATTCTATGGTATATATAATCACAGTATCCCTATTAGGGTACTGTGAAGGAGTGACCGTGGTACAAGTACTGAAATCTTCAAGGAATGAGAGAGAGTGCCCCAGGGGTATGTAGATAACTGCAGCAAGCAGAGCTGGTAACATAATGATCAAAGCCACAGACTTTAGAGAGGAGGGACAGGGAATGGTCTTAAGGCAGGAAGGAGAACCCCACCTCAGGGCTCAGGGATAGGAGAGAATGTGAGTGGAGGAGCCATGGTTCTGCTAAGGAAATCCAGGGAGCTGTACTGGAAGACCATGAATGGCTGCTGACTGAGTAAGTCCAGGCTATGACTAAGATGAGGGTTCATGGGACCAGCTCCTTGAGGGAGTTGCTGTGCATATGTCCTAGGTATTGATATTATACTTGGCATTGAGCACGTGCTCAGTCAATGTCTGTGAAATGGTGAATGAATGAATGGCTCTCTGGCACTGGAAGAGGGATGAAGCCATTTCTTGGCACATTCTCATTCAGAGTATGCTGAGGACAAGCCAGGTGTGTAAATACTATATCGGGTGGTCTGCATTATGTGATCATGGAAAGGAGGAGACCAGCTCTGAATTGGAGTCCATGTGTTAGACTGGAAGTGGGAGGGGCAAGTAAATTACGAACCACATCTGGGGACAAGGCTAAAAGGGTAAGTGTAATAGGGTGTAGGTTTCCAATGGGGTGGGTGAAAATAGAGTCCTTATATATTTCACATGTGGTCATGGGGAGTTCCATTGAAAGTCTTAAATCTTGTCATTGTTTACATTGAACACAGTCAATTCAGATTGTCATCACAACGCCCCTTGATTTGGAGCACAGCTCTTCTATACTTGAATCATTGGGGGTAGTCTTCCTTAGCCCCTGGATGAATGCTACTATAGGCCCTTGACATTCCTTCTTTTTCTTAGGTAATTAACAGCAGGGGCTCCTCCTTGTTATGAAAAGAGTCTTAGTAAATGCAAGATATATAGTGGGCATTTAAGTAATTTAAGTATGGGTTCCATGTTGGTATTGCCCTGCTGAAGTTGTACACATGTAGCATTTGGGGCCAGAGGTCCTATAAGCATGGAAATAAATATTGGTTTAGTGGGGTCTGAATGTTTTGGGGGGTTTTTTTTGCTCATATTTCCCTTCACATATTTGATCACTTGAATAATTAAGACATGAAATTACAAAGTCAGGGACTTTTCAAGATAGCAGAGGAGTAGGGGACCTTAGTTTTGTCTGGTCAAAGGAATTCAGCTAGATACCTATCAAGTCATTCTGAACACCTGTGAACTCAAATGGAGATCTAAGAAAAGAATTGCTGCAATCTACAAATAGAAAAGCGACCACATTCTTCAAGAATGACAAGAATGAGGTGACAAAACTCACCTCAAAAGGAGAACAAGAGGCAGTACTGACTGCCAGGGACTAATCAGTATGGATATAAGTAAGATGTTGGAACTCAAGTTCAGAATAACAATTATAAAAATACTAGCTGGGCTTGAAGAAAGCATAGAAGACACTAGAGAATCCCTTTCTGGAGATATAAAAGAAAGAAAACCTAATCGAGTCAAAATCAAAAAGGCTATTAATGAAATGCAATAAAAAATGGAGGCTCTAACTGCTAAGATAAATGAGGCAGAGGAAAGATATTAGTGATCCAAATGATGGAGAATAACGAAGCTGAGAAAGAGATAGTCAACTATTAGACCATGAGGGGAGAATTTGAGAGATAAGTGATACCATAATATGAAAAAATATTAGATAATTGGGATCCCAGAAGAAGAGGAAAGTGTGGAGAGGGGCAGAAGGTATATTGGAACAAATGATAGGTGAGAACTTCCCTAGTCTAAGGAAGGGCATTCAAGTCCAGGAGGCAGAGAGAACCCCCCTCAAAATCAACAAAAATAGGTTAACACCTCGACATACAAGAGTGAAGCTTGCAAATCTCAGAGACAAAGAGAAAATCCCGAAAGCAGCTCAGGACAAGAGGTCCATAACCTACAAGGGTAGAAACATTAGACTGGCAGAAGACCTATCCACAGAGACCTGGCAGGCCAAAAAGGATTGGCATGATTATTCAGGGTACTAAATAAGAAGAATATGCAACCAAGAATACGTTATCCAACAAGGCTGTCATTCAAAATAGAAGGAGAGATAAAAAGCTTCCAGGACAAACAGAAACTAAAAGAATTGTGATCACTGAACTGGCCCTGCAGGAAATATTAAAGGGGATTCTTTAAATGAAAAGAGAGCCCAAAAGTAATATAGTCCAGAAAGGAAAAGAAACAATATACAGAAACAGTGACCTTACAGGTAATACAATGGCACTAACTTCATATCTTTCAACAGTTACTGTGAATGTAAATGGCTAAAAGTCCCAACCAAAAGACACAGGGTATCAAATTGGATTCAAACAAACAAACGAACAAACAAGACCCATCAATATGCTATCTGCAAGAGATTCATTTTAGACCCAAAGACACCTTCAGATTGAATGTGAGGGGACAGAAATCCATTTATCATGCTAATGAACATTAAAAGAAAGCTAGGGGAGCAATCCTCATATCAGACAAATTAGATTTTATTAGACTGTAATAAAAGATGAGGAAGGACACTATATCATAATTAAAGGGTCTACCAACAAGAAAACCTAACAGTTGTAAATATTTATGCCTCTAACATGGGAGCAGCCAATTATATAAACCAATTAATAACAATATTAAAGAAACACATTGAAAATAGTATAATACTAGTAGGGGACTTTAATACCCCACTCACTGCAGTGGATAGATCATCTAAGCAGAAGATCAACAAGGAAACAAGGGCTTTGAATGACACACTGGACCAGATGGACTTCACAGATATATTCAGAGCATTCCATCCTAAAGCAATAGAATACACATTATTTTCAAGTGCACATGGAACATTCTCCAGGATAGATCACAAACTGGGTCACAAATCAGTACTAAAAGATTGGGATCATTCCCTGCATATTTTCAGACCACAGTGCTTTGAAACTTGAACTCAATCACAAGAGGAAATTTGGAAGGAACTCAAATACATGGAGTTAAAGTGTATGCTTGTTAAAGTGCAGCCTACTAAAGAATGAATGGGTCAACCAGGAAATTAAAGGAGAATTAGAAAATTTCATGGAAACAAGTGAAAATGAAAATACAACTGTTCAAAACTTTGGGATGCAGCAAAGGCAGTCCTAAGTGGGAAGGATATAGCAATACAAGCCTTTCTGCAATACAAAACCTAAGCAGACCCCTAACCAGCAAGGACACTGAAGCAGTAATTAAAAATCTCCCAACAAACAAGAGTCCAGGGCCAGATGGTGTCCCAGGGGAATTCTACCAAACATTTAAAGAAGAATTAATAATATTCTTTTGAAGCTGTTTTAAAAAAAAATAGAAATGGACAGAAAATTTCCAAATTCTTTTTCTGAGGCCAGCATTACCCTGATCCCAAAACCAGACAAAGAGCAGACAATGACCCCACCAAAAAGGAGAATTACAGACCAATATCCCTGATGAACATAAATGCAAAAATTCTCACCAAGATACTAGCCAATGGAACCCAATAGTACATTAAAAGGATTATTCATCACCCACCAAGTGGGATTTATTCCTGGGCTGCAACGGTGGTTCAATATCCACAAATCAATCAATGTGATACACTACATTAATAAAAGAAAGAACAAGAACTATATCATCCTGTCAAGAGATGCAGAAAAAGCATTTGACAAAATACAGCATCTTTTCTTTTTTTTTTTTTAAGATTTTATTTATTTATTTGTCAGAGAGAGAGCAAGCAAGTGAGCGAGCACAAGCAGGGAGAGTGGCAGGAAGAGCAGGCAGAGGGAGAAGCATGCTCTCTGCCGAGCAAGGAGTCCAATGCAGGATTGGGTCTCAGGACCCTGGGATCATGACCTGAGCTGAAGGCAGCCACTTAACCGACTGAGCCAACCAGGCAACCCCAGCATCCTTTTTTGATTAAACCTTTTCACCATGTAAAGGATAGAAGAAACATACCTCAATATTATAAAGGCCAAATACGAAAAGCCCACAGCTTCTCAATGGAGGAAAACTGAGAGCTTTTCCCTAAAGTTCAGGAACACTGTAGGGATGTCCACTATCACCACTGTTGTTCAACATAGTATTAGAATCCCAGCCTCAGCAGTCAGACAACAAAAAGAAATAAAAGGCATCCAGGGGCACCTGGGTGGCTCAGTCGTTAAGTGTCTGCCTTGGGCTCAGGTCATGATCCAAGGGTCCTGGGATCAAGCCCCGCATCGGGCTCCCTATTTGGCAGGAAGCCTGCTTCTCCCGCTACCACTCCCTCTGCTTGTGTTCCCTCTCTCGCTGTGTTTCTCTCTTTCGAATAAAGAAAATCTTTAAAAAGAAAAAAAGAAATAAAAGGCATCCAAATCAGCAAACAAGAAGTCAAACCCTCACTCTTCACAAATGACATGATCTTTACGTGGAAAACCCAAAAGACTCCAATCCAAAATTGCTAGAATTCATAGAGGACTTCAGCCATGTCCCAGAATATAAAATCAATGGACAGAAATCAGTTGCATTTTTATATACTAACAAAGAGGCAGAAGAAAGAGAAATTAAGGAGTTGATCCCATTTTACAATTGCACCAAAACCCATAAGATACCTAGGAATAAACCTAACCAAAGAGGCAAAGGATGCATACTTGGAAAACTATAGGATACTCGTGAAAGAAATTGAGGCAGACACAAAGAAATGGAAAAACATCCCATGCTCATAGATTGGAAGAACAAATATTGTTAAAATGTCTATGTTACCTAGAGCAATCTACACATTCAATGCAATTCCTATCAAAATACCAACAACGTTTTTCACAGAGCTGGAACAAACAATCCTAAAATTTGTATGGAACCAGAAAAGATCCCAAATAGCCAAAGGAATGTTGAAAAAGAAAAGCAAAGCTGATGGCATCACAATCCCTGAATTCAAGCTCTATTACAATGCTGTAATCATCAAGACAGTATAGTACTGGCACAAAAACAGAGACATAGATCAATGGAACAGAATAAAGAACTCAAAAAGGACCCTCAACTCTATGGTCAACTAATCTTCAACAAAGCAGGAAAGACTATCTGATGGAAAAGAGACAGTCTCTTCAACAAATGGTGTTGGGTAAATTGGACAGCCACATGCAGAAGAATGAAACTGGACCATTTCCTAATACCATACACAAAAATAGACACAGAATGGATGAAAGACCTAAAGGTGAGTCAGGAATCCAACAAAATCCTAGAGGAGAACACAGGCAGCAACCTGTGCGACCTCGGCCACAGCATGTCTTGCTAGACATGTCTCCAAAGGCTAGGGAAACAAAGGCAAAAATGAACTAATGGGACTACATCAAGATAAAAACTTTTGCCCAGAAAGGGAACAGTCAACAAAACCAAAGACAACCAACAGAATGGGAGAATATATTTGCAAATATCTTATCAGGTAAAGGGCTTGTATCCAAAATCTATAAAGAACATCCAAAGAACAAATAATCCAATCAAGAAATGGGCAGAAGACATGAATAGACATTTCTCCAAAGAAGACATCCAAATGGCCAACAGACACATGAAAAAATGCTCAACATTGCTTGGCATCAGGGAAATGCAAATTAAAACCACAATGAGTTACCACCTCACACCAGTCAGAATGGCTAAAATTAACAAGTCAGGAAACGACAGATGTTGGTGAGAATGCGGAGGAAGGGGAACCCTCTTACACTGCTGGTGGGAGTACAAGCTGGTGCAGCCACTCTGGAAAACAGTATGAAGGTTCCTCAAAAAGTTAAAAATAGAGCTACCCTCTATGAGCTAGTGATTGCACTACTAGGTATTTATCCAAAGTATACAAACATATTGATTATTTTGGGGAGGTTTTGTTTCTTTTTTATTTTTAAATTACGAAGACCGGGGCACCTGGGTGGCTCAGTCGTTAAGCGTCTGCCTTCGGCCCAGGTCAGATCCCAGGGTCCTGGGATCGAGCCCCGCATCGGGCTCCCTGCTCGGCAGGAAGCCTGCTTCTCCCGCTACCATTCCCTCTGCTTGTGTTCCCTCTCTCACTGTGTTTCTCTCTGTCAAATAAATAAAATCTTTAAAAAAAAATAAAAAAAAAAATAAATTACGAAGACCTAAGTTTACAAAGCATACATATTCTAGAATACTTTTCTACAAATGTATTGATTTAAAGGGGCACCTCCACCCCAATGTTTATAGCAGGAATATCCATAATAGCCAAACTATGGAGAAAGTCCAGATGTCCATCGACAGATGAATGGATAAATAAGAAGCAGTATATATAAATGGAATAGTACTCAGCCATCAAGAGAAATGAAATCTTGCCATTTGAAATGGCATGGGTGGAACTAGAGGGTATTAGGCTAAGTGAAATAAGTCAATCAGGGAAAGATAATTATATGATCTCACTCATATGTGGAATTTAAGAAACGAAACAGAGGATCATAGGGAGGAAAGGGAAAAATAAAACAAGATGAAATCAGGGAAGGAGACAAACCAAAAGAGATTATTTTTTTAAGGTTTTATTTATTTATTTGACAGAGAGCACAAGCAGGGGGAGTGGTAGGCAGAGGCAAAGGGAGAAGCAGGCTCCCCACTGAGCAGGGAGCCCGACATGGAGCTCAATCCCGGGACCCTGGGATCATGACCTGAGCCGAAGGAAAAACGCTTACTGACTTAGCCACCCAGACACTCCCACCAACAACTCTTAAACATAGGAAACAAACTGAGGGTTGCTGGAAGGGAGCAGAGTAGGGAATGGGGTAACTGGGTGATGGACATTAAAAAGGGCATGCGATGTGATGAGCCCTGGGTATTATATAAGACTGATGAGTCACTGATCTCTACTTCTGAAACTAATAATACATATATGTTAATTAATTGAATTTAAATTAAATTTAAATTAAAAAACCCAAAGATTTTTTAAAAATAAATAAATTCCAGTGTCATTTAGATGCATGGCATGTGTAATGAATACAATAGAGCTGATATCCCACATTTTAGGTATGTTTTCCTATTTGTGGAAGTTATAAAACATAGCTGCAAATTCTTTGACACTTCCACCATCAAGAGGTGAAAGGGGGTCTGTGGCTCTTCCCTGTGAGGGTGGGGTTGTGCCTGCTTCCACCAAGAGAGTCTGGTGAAGTAGAGCTAGGTGACCTCTGAGGCTATAGGTCTTTTTTTTTTTTTAATTTTATTTATTCATTTGACACAGAGAGAGAGATCACAAGTAGGCAGAAAGGCAGGGGGAAGCAGGCTGTAAGTGTTGTACATGTCTCTAGCTAATCCTAATTAGGATTAGCGAGCAGAGAGCCTGACGCGGGGCTTGATCCTAGGACCCTGGGATCATGACCTGAGCTGAAGGCAGAGGCTTTAACCCATTAAGCCACCCAGGTGCCCCTGAGGCTATGGGTCTTAAAAGACCCTATAGCTTCTACCTGGTTCCCCAGAATGAATGCCTGCTCTTGGTGGCCCAAACCACCATGCAAGACTTCCAACTGTACTGAGGCCACCATGGAGAAGCCTCATTAAGTGCTCTGGTCTGTGGTCTTAGTCTTCAGGTCATCCCACTGCAAGTCCCAGCACAAGCTTTTCGATCAGAGGTTGGCCAAGTTTTTCTTAAAGGGCCAGATCACAAGGCCACAAAAAAAAAAATTGTGCTGTGCTGCAGCACAAATGGCTGTATTCCAATAACTCTTATTTGCAAAAACGGGTGATAGGTTGGCAGGCTGTAGTTTGCTGACCCCTCTTCTAGATGATTCTAGTCCCCAGCCATTTGAGGCTAAGATTCCAGCAGTGATGGGGGAGCAAAGATAAACTATCTTCCCTGCACTCTGTCCAAATCTCTGACCCACAGAATCCATGACTCTAATATAATGGCTATTTCGTGTGTTTTTTTTTTAAGATTATTTATTTGTGTATTTATTTTACAGAGAGAAAGATCACAAGTAGGCAGAGAGGCAGGCAGAGAGAGGGGGGGAAGCAGGCTCCCTGCTGAGAAGAGAGCCTGATGTGGGGCCCAATCCCAGGACCCTGAGATCATGACCTGAGCCGAAGGCAGAGGCTTTAACCCACTGAGCCACTCAGGCATCCCAATGGCTATTGTTTTTTCCCCGCTATATTTGGAATGACATGTCACATAGAAGTAGATACTGGAATGTTATATGCAAGGTAGGCCTCAGCAAGAAAGAGAGGTTTGAGCAAACTTGAAGGAGTAGAGTTAATCAAGAGGGTGTGAGTCTGGGGGAAGAGCATCCTGAGCAAACAGTCAGTGTAATACCCTGCGGGGGCAGAGTGTCTACTGTATATGAACCACAGCAAGGAAATTCTATAACGATCCTGCTGACCTGGTGCCCAGCACATCTCCACATAGGCATGTAGGCAGGGCTTGACTGTAGTCTTACCTAAGTCTTGACAGATTGCTGTATGATTCCTCCTGGCACAAGAGGAGGTAAGCCTGGTGAGCAGCTCTTGGAACGCACTTTCCTATCCCTATCTTGCGGGAAGTTGCATCCAGCCCATTTTTCTTCCTTCTCCATAGTTCTAGTTGAGCCCAGGACTTTCCATCTCCTTCCCTTCATGCCTCCCCCTCCCCTGAAGGATACAACTGCAGGCTCCAGTAGAAGTCCGTACAACTGCTTGGCAGTAGTTTAGAGTTGGCCGCTCCAGGGCAGCCCATCGCTCAAGTGTGTACATCTGGCCCCTCTATTTTGATGTCTTCTTATGGGGCTGGGGACACAAGGAGCTGACACCATACTGATTTTGCTTTTGCCATCAGTATAATCACCTGCCTAAATCCATATGGATTTGTTGTCTCTTTACAGCCAAATCTACCCAAAGAGGCCAGCCAGCGTAAGGTTCCGGGCCTGTTTGACAGCAAACCAGCATAAATGGAAGTGGACCAAGGAGGTGAGGTCAGAGAGGATAGGGGACCAGGTCCCATAGGACTTTGTAGGCTTTTTGTCTTTATGCATCAAGAAAGCGAGAAACACTGCAGAGTTTTGAGAGTTAAAAGCACAGAAATGACAAATGATCTGTCTCACATTGTCAAAAATAATCTTGGGGCATCCAGGTGGCACAGTCAGTTAAGTCTCCCACTCTTGGTTTCAGCCCAGGTCCTGATCTCAGCAGGGCCATGGGATGGAGTCATGAGGCTCTGTGCTTAACCCAGTCTGCTTAAGATTCTCTCTTCCCTCTCCTGCTGCCTCTCGCCCTCTCTCAAAAAAATAAATAAATCTTTAAAAATAAGATAATCCTAAAAATGATTCCTTTAAGAAAATATGTAAATGTAAGCTCCTGTTGCAATTATTAGTAAAAGTGACTTAGATCTCTTTCATAATTAACTTTGCTGCTTCCCTCTTGGCCCCACCACACTTTTTTTTTTTTTTTAAGATTTTATTTACTTATTTGACAGACAGAGATCACAAGGAGGTAGAGAGGGGGGAAGCAGGCCCTCTGCTGAGCAGAGAGCCCAATGCGGGGCTCGATCCCAGGATCCTGAGATCACGACCTGAGCCGAAGGCAGAGGCTTTAACCCACTGAGCCACCCAGGTGCCCCATCCCCTCTACACTTTATACCTAACAGCTGCTTTTCCACTCCTGCTGTGCACTTTTCCGAGTCTCATCTCTCTTTGACTCCTCACGGGGGCGCAGTAAAGGATTCATCGGAGGCCGCCTGGGCGAGTCTCACACCTTTAGCCAGGTACCCAGGGGGCGCTCAGTGGGAAGTGGTGCCACAGTGGCCTTCGCTTCTGGGAACGTTGCTGCCAGGATTTTCTGTGTCTTGCACGTCTGGATTCTGGATCGCCGCGGCCCCAAGGTGCTGGACCCTTCACTTGGGTCTGGCTAAGGCCTTGGGAGCCTTCCACTCCTCTCCAACATTTTCCCCTCTTGCTTTCTCTCTCTCCCACCCACACGTGTTGGACTCCGGGCCCGTCCAGAGGCCCAGGCTCTTTCTCCTCCTCACCTCCGGCCGCCCCTCCCCTCTTTTTCAATCCCCTCCCTTTCTCTCCACTCCCGCCCCCCATCCCGGGCCGCCGAGGCTCGGCCCTTGGCCCGCCCCTCCCCGCCCCTGCTGTCCTGCCCGGTCCCCTTCCTTCCCCTTGGCTGCCCGCCTCTCCGCCCTCCTTCCCGCCCCCTCCCCACCCCAACTGGCTCGGGTCCGCTCGGACTCGGCCCCCGGCCCGCCCCTTTCGGCCCTAGGCACCTCCCGCCCCAGACTAGGCCGGGCACTTCGGGGTTAGCTGCCCGGCCGGCGCCGAGCTGCTTTGCTGGTGCGCTGGACCCGGGACTGGCCAGGTTTGGGACGTCTGTCTGTCCATCGGTCGGGAGAGAATTTCCAGACGCGCGGCCCCGGGATGGGGCGGGCCCTGCTGCGGCTACTGCTGTGCTTCGTCTTCCCCGCGTTCTGGAGCGGAGGTGAGGCGCTGGGGGTCGGGAGCTGGCGCCTCGGAGCTCCGGGGAGGGGGGCGCCAACGAGGGCGAGCCCGGCTGCTGGACAAGTTTGCAAACACCTCCGTACGCCCCAGGAGTGCCAGGAGAGTGGAGCGCAGGGCACCCCACCGACCTACTGACAGAGCACCCAATATGGGTCGTGGGTGCGCGTCTGGGTGGAGTTGGGTAAGGGTGGGCACCGAGGGCTCCCCTTTAACGCAGAGAAGGAAATCGCGCTTGGCCCGACCCGCTGCAGTTCCCGAAGTTTTCGCTCCAGAGGAATGTTGGTCGCAGGTCTGGTCGGGAATTCGCTGAGAACTTTCCCCTAGACACCGTAGTGTGCTTGGACCCCGGCTTTGGCAGTCGTTCTGGGAACCGCGGGCCCCATCTCCCGAGGGAGACTAGCAGCCTGGGGAGTTGGGATCACATTCCTGGTGCTGCGATCGACCAAGGACGGGAGTCCGCCAGGGAGGGACAGCGGTCCAGTCTGCTCCCACTGGGTCCTTATAGGTAATGTTAGTACCTCTTTGCAAGGACACGCTGTGAGTGTGGGGACCCTGGACTTAGGGGAAGCACTCTTTTAACCCCTATTATTGCTGAACAGAATCTAATGTGTTTGGACTGCATCTAGCTTTGTCCCGATTCGGTCACATTCCAATATAAGGTTCTAGATAAGTGGAGGCAAGGTAAGAAGGGTTCCATTCTGCATCAACAGCCTGTTTGGAGGCTAAGTAACAAGATAAAAGTTTGATCGCTGATGCATTTCTTGAGGAAGCTGGGAGAAACCTATGCTTTGCCAAAAAGAAAAAGGAATGGGGGGGGGGTGTATTTTGAATAAACTCATTCTTAGTTAAAAGTTTTCTATTTACATTCAGTATGTGGTTTTTGTCTCTTTTAACCTTGAACAAGGCTGAATAGCTTTTACCTAATAACAAAGATATTTTTTAAGAATACCTGGAAAGTAGGGGCTCCTGGGTGGCTCAGTGGGTTAAAGCCTCTGCCTTGGGCTCAGGTCATGATCTCAGGGTCCTGGGATCGAGCCCCATATTGGGCTCTCTGCCCACTTGCCCCTCTGCCTGCCTCTCTGCCTACTTGTGCTCTCTCTTTCTGCCAAATAAATAAATAAAATAAATAAATAAAATCTTAAAAATAAAAAAAGAATACCTGGAAAGTTCAATTTGTAGTTAAGCAATTTACTTAAAATGTTTTCCTTTGGAAACTCAGTTGCTCAAATAAAAAATTTTCATGCAGTGAACTCTCTTATTACACATTAAATTACATATGCAATTTATAATTTGGGGCCACATAGCAATTTGAAGCAAAAAGCCAAACCAATCAAAGAACCAAAACAATTCCATTCTCCACCCCCACCAAACCCTAAAAAATTCTTCCACATTTCTGCCAGATCCCGTTTTTCATAATCTGCTGCAAATCTGTTCTATTTTGTAACTACTCAGGACTGGCCATAGTCTTGGAGGTAGTGAATGTGGTGAAAATTATGGGAAAAGCAACAGAAATGACATTTTTGTTGCTTATAAGATATTTTAAAATGGTGTGTTTTCTCTAAATTTTTTAAAAAACCATTATCAAAAATCTTTCGTAGCAGACGATTAGCTTTAGGCAGATAATCCTAAAAGGTCTACTAAAACCTACCTAGCAAGAAGAATGAAAAATTTTCCAGTTTTTCTTCTACCTTTTTTTTTTTTTTTAAAAAAAGAGAGGGGGCTCTTGGGTGGCTCAGTGAGTTAAGGCCTCTGCCTTTGGCTCAGATCATGATCTCAGGGTCCTGGGATCGAGCCCCGCATCAAACTCTCGGTTCAGCAGGGAGCCTGCTTCCGCCACACACACACACACCCCCCCCCCCCCCCCCCCCCCCCCCCCCCCCCCCCCCGCCTACTTGTGATCTCTCTCTGTGTCAAATAAATAAAATATTTTTAAAAAGAGAGAGAGAGAGAGAGAGAGAGAGAGTGTGCTGGGGGGTGGGGCAGAGGGTGGCGAGAGAGTCTTTTTTTTTTTTTTTAAGATTTTATTTATTTATCTATGAGAGAGAGAATGAGCCAGGGGAGAGGCAGAGGGAGAAGCAAACTCCCTGCTGAGCAAGGAGCCTGATGCAGGGTTTAATCCTTTTACTTCGGGATCATGACCTGAGCTAAAGGCAGATGCTTAACTGAGTCACCCAGGTGCCCCAAGAGAGAGAATTTTTTTTTTTTTTACATATTTTACTTATTTATTGACAGGGAGAGAGATCATAAGTAGGGAGAGAGGCAGACAGAGAGAGAGGGGGAAGCAGGCTTTCTGCTGAGCATGCGGGTCTCAATCCCAGGACCCTGAGATCATGACCTAAGCCGAAGGCAGAGGCTTTTTAACCCACTGAGCCACACAGGCGCTTCCCAAGAGACAGAATCTT
>CM053610.1:86587247-86612694 GCA_028646535.1 Procyon lotor | reverse complement strand
GTGTATATACAATGGAGAGGAATGGATAAATAATTAAAATTTACATATCACTTTAACCCAGGACTCCCCCCTCCCCAACACACACGGAGGCATATACACAGATACCATCCCATGAAGAAACACACACACAGAGAACTGAAACTGCTGAACCATGGTCATCAGACTTTCCAGTATGTCCTTTCCAGTATGTCCTTTCTGCTCAGTGTCTGGATGGGGGAGCCAGTGAGCAGCGAAACCAGGCAAAGTTTGGCTGTCTAGAGGGCCAGGGTGAGGATAGAGGAGGAGAAATATAAAAGGGGATAAAAGTGAAGGACTCAGCCCATCATGTAGCAGTACATGCAGCTAAACTCAATCCCTAGAACAAACTGGGCTTTTTTTTTTTTTTAAAGATTTTTATTTATTTGACAGAGAGAAACATAGCGAGAGAGGGAACACAAACAGAGGGAATGGTAGCAGGAGAAGCAGGCCTCTGCAGAGCAGAGAGCCCGATGCGGGGCTCGATCCCAGGCCCCTGGGAATCTGACCTGGGCCGAAGGCAGACGCTTAACGACTGAGCCACCCAGGCACCCCCAAACTGGGCTTTTAAAACCCTTCAACATTAGCATTTCCCTCCCTAGCTTATGGGATGAGGGAACCCGTGTTACAATATATTGTAAATATTTTCCCTGGGAGAACTTTGTCATCCTATTGTTTATAAGCTTTATGACAATGGCCTCAAATGCTTTTTGGAAGTAAGCAGGACACATTTTAAAAATAAATAGTTTTTAAACATCATTCTGATCCCCCTTTTGAAAGTGATGACTGGAACACAGATATGTTTAAAATTAACAAGAACTTTTCAATTTTATTTTTAGAAATAATTTCCAGATAATCCGAGGAACAGGGCCAGTGAGTTACCAGTCAGAGCTGGTTATGAACAGGTTGAATCTTTAGATGCCTGTGAATTAGGAACATGTTACCAGGTAGAAAAGCTGAGGCGGGATATTGGTTACCCCCTGCCTAGAAATGAACACCTGTGTATAACCGAGGCTTCCCACATAGTAGCCAGAATGAAAGTAGAGAGCTAAATCAGATTGTGTTTGTGTTGTCCCCTTGGTTAAAATTCTCCAGCGGCTTCCCACTCCCTTCGCCCCATTTCCACTTGTTCTAATGTTCACACTGCTCTATCCAGATGCCACAAGCATCTGTCTAGCACATTTGCAGTGGATGTTCCCTCCAGATGGAATCTTTTCCCCAAGATCTCTGCCTGCTGGCTCCTTCTTGGGTTTCAGCTCAGATGTCCTGAAAGAGGCCTTCCCTCACTCCCACCCCAGCCAGAGTTACACAACACACACGTACACACTCTCTCTTCTCTCCGTTGAATTTAATTTCCTGAGAACACTCTTCACTACCTGACGGTGAGATGGCACAGTGCTTTCACCCATGTCAATCAATGCTCAGTGAGTATGTGGGTGGAGTCAGCGGTGCCCGAGTCTGTGGGTCTCACCGTGTGCTCCTCCCCCTTCTCTGCCCCTGCTGGCTCACCCAGACACAGAATTGCTGCAGCTCCCTTGTGCTTGGGGCTTGAGTGAGAAAACAGCCTTATATTTTGCCGTGATGCCAAATTGATTTCATTACTAGGAAACTTAGGGCATTGAAAGAAGATCGATTTTTGGACTATATTAACCCAATAGAGCAATATTGACATTATATATATATTTTAAAGATTTTATTTATTTATTTGACAGAGAGAGAGAGATCACAGGTAGGCAGAAAGGCAGGCAGAGAGAGAGGGGGGGAAGCAGGCTCCCTGCTGAGCAGAGAGCCTGATGCAGGGCTGGATCCCAGGACCTTGAGATCATGACCTGAGCCGAAGGCAGAGGCTTTAACCCGCTGAGCCACCCAGGCGCCCTGACATTTTATATTTTCTTAACTATTCCAGCTAGAGGGAAAAAGAGCTAACATGAAAAAGCTGGTTTTCCATGTTAACAGAGTTAGTAGCTCCCTGCCAGAGGCAGGTGGCCTGATACCCTGTTAGTCGAGACCCTGAGTGCCTTGCCTTTGGCCCATTGTCACTAGTTTAATCTTACCCCAACTACTTGGCTCTGGGTTGGTATGCATCTCAGCAGGAGGTTAATGATTATAAAAATGGGAAAAAAGCAGGTTCACCACAGGAGTTTCTTGAAACCGGGATGAAAATGTTAATAGGGGGGCTGGGTAGGCAGCAAGCTGGGCTCTTTGTCCCTCCTGGTCTTTGGGGAGGCCTGGGGGCCACGGGTAACTCAGGACCTCAGTTTCCTCTCTGGTACTGTGGGTCTCTTCACTAGTCACAGAACTGGCAGGAGGATGAAATGAGCGGAGGACACATGGAAAATGCTACAAAAATATTAGCCATCCCTGCTGTTGGTTCTCCATTCTTCTGAACTCAAACTTTGGCGTAATGTTTTTCCTAAACAAAAGGTGTTGGGGGGAAACGTTCTTTTCTCCCTGAAATGTATACTAAGTTGCAGCCTGAAATATGAGAACAGAGCTGTGGGCCACCCTCCACCGTTCCCGAGCCCTTCAGTGAGGGGGTCCTAGAGCCCTAGAGCGAGCAGGTCCTTGTCGCTGCTCTTTAGGGCTTTGTTCCTAGTACTTCCTTGCAAAACCCACGCCTGTCCCTTGTGGCTTGTCGGGTGAGGCAGGGCCTGCCTTGTCGCCACTCCCCCCACCCCCCTTCTCCCCGTTCCCTTCACTTGTTGAGTTCACATTTAGCATAGTACAGGAATAGCTTCCGGTCATGTGCCTCTCAGGAAGGTATAAAAATGCAGTCCAATTCCTGCTCAACTTCTCCCACAGAATGCTACTCCAGAGTGGGTGTGGTTTGTTTTTGTTGTTGCATTTGTTTTGGGTTTATTGGTTTTGAATGTAAAGCATCCAAATAATCCCTTTCCTTTTTATCTTCTGAAACTAGGTTTCCAAATGTAGGCTTCTGGCTGCGGCCGATCAAAATGAGGCTTTGTCTCTTGGATTAACTGTGGACACGTCTGAGTGTGTGCGTGTGCGGAGTGCCCGCGAGCACAGAGAAGGGGCAGGGAGCTCCAGATGCACTCCTGGCTCCCAGACTCTTCCTGTTTCCTGGCGGGTGAGAGCCAGCACCCAGGTACCCTGAAGGAAACCCTGACTCCTCAGGTCCTATACGCCGCCGGGCCTGTGTTAGCCCCCGACTGGGAAGTAACTTACTCTGTCTCTTCACCCAGTTCTAGTCCTTCTACCTCCAGCTGAGGGCTGAAAATGCCTCCTGGCGGGGGTTGAACATTCCATTAGGATTTGCGGCCAGGACCTGCTGGGGAAGCCCTGTTCCTGGTGTTTTATTTATTTACTTGAGTAAGAGAGAGAGCTCTCAAAAGAGAGG
This sequence comes from Procyon lotor, assembly GCA_028646535.1. Classification (NCBI taxonomy): domain Eukaryota; kingdom Metazoa; phylum Chordata; class Mammalia; order Carnivora; family Procyonidae; genus Procyon; species Procyon lotor. Next base: position 86,609,321 of record CM053610.1, on the reverse strand, counting down.
AGAGAGAGAAAGAATGGGAGAAGCAGACTCCCTGCTGAGCAGAGAGCCTGATGCCTCTGCGGGGGAAAGAGGGGAGACAGGGACTCCATCCCAGGACCCCGAGATCACCACCTGAGCCCAAGGCAGACACTTAACTGACTGAGCCACCCAGGTGCCCCAAGTTCCTTGTGTTTTAGAGTGATAAATGGGACACCTGGGTGGCTCGTTGGGTTGAGCAGCTGCCTTCAGCTCAGGTCATGATCCCAGGGTCCCAGGATCGAGCCCTGCATGGGGCTTCCTGCTCAATGAGAAGTCTGTTTCTTCCTCTCCCTCTACCCCTCCCCCTGTTTGTGTGCTCACGATCTCTCTCTCTCTCTGTCAAATAAATTAATAAAGTCTTTAAAAAAAAATAAAGTGATGAATAGAGAAAGGGTGATTATGTCTTATACATGTCATAGAGAGACCTACAGAGTTCTTTCACTTAATGGTAGAATGGATTTTCCATGAGTCTTGGGGGTGGTTGGGGAGGATCTCAGGGGGAGGGAGAAAGAGAGAGAGGGGACAGATGTTGACTTTGTGTTTGGACCAAGATCGTATAGAAGTTTTACACCAAAAACTAAGAATGTTTGAGAGACACTTGGAGAAAACCCATTTCATTTCATCTCAATTTATAGACTCTCATGACAGCAGATTCTATCCTCCTGTGTCTCCTTGTACCCAGTCATTAATGTGTCTTCTGGTTATTTCTCAGTTGGTTCCTTCAAAGGTGCTGTCTGGCGCCTGTAGAGTGAGCTGAGGCCCCAGCCAGATCTGATCATCACAGTATTGGTGCCCTGCCCTAACTCGCTCCGGAAGGGGGCTCGCCCTCAGGACACATAGGTCTCAGGTTGGCATTTGACAATCAGGCAAATGCTCTTGGACAGATCTCTTTCTGTATAATCTGCTTTTTTGGAGGGGTCGGGGAGCTCCAGTTACCTCAACATTCGGGGACAGTAAACGTCTTAGAATCTGCCTTCGCTGTGGTCTTGCCTCTCATTAGACACACAAAGGAAAGCCTTGTTTATCTTGGAGAAGCCATTGTTTTGCTATTTTAAGCTTTAGGGCTTGTCCCAGCTCCTAATAGTAGACTGGCCTCATTATGGTTTTTGAAAATGATCTTTTTTTCTACAAGTCAGAACAAGCTGTCTTAGTGGAGAATATTAGAACATGGACTCAAAGTTGCTGAAAGTTGTTTTCAGCCCCTGCGCTACTTAGTGAATGCACAGTGAAGTGATAAATATTCATGGGCTCCTAAGTGCTGCCTGTATGGAGGGCTGGTTTTCCACTCGCCCTAGTACATGGCAGGCTGCCTCCACACAGGAAGTGAAACCAGCCCTTAAGCCTTTTTACAATTCTGCCTCATGATCCGAAGATTTGTTGGTGGAAACAATGCTCTTTGAAAGTTTTGGGGCAAAGAAAAAAGGAAGCTCATTAGATTTAGCATTCCGTCTAAAGCATTCGTTGAAAAATAAAATAACCTCTTGGGAATCCAGAGATAGACGTTCTCACCCCAGTTTTGATACTAACTTGCAAGGACACCTGAGGTATGCTGTGCCCTCTTTCTGAAACTCCACATCCCCACCTTTCCAATGGAAGGGCAGATTCTGGTGCCCTTTCTGGGCAGAAAACAGATTCTGTCTGAAGAGGTGGGGTGGGACACGTCCTTGGTGTGGTTCCAGACCCAGTGCCTTAGCATGAGGGTGAACCTCCCGGCCCTGTGCCTGACTCTGGCTGTGAGTGTCCTCAGGCATCAACCTAGAAATGGCGCCAGGGGCAATACAGAGTCTTTCTTAAAAATGAGTCATACCAGTGGGTTCTACCGTGTGGGCGGCTGCCATTCCCTGATGCCTGAGCTGTCTGTGCCCCCATGAAGTAGCCCCTCCAGCTCCGCGGTTGTGAATTTCTGAGCATACCAAACCTGCCCACATTATGGCTTCTTAGGATCAAATCTGCAGACAGCATGGACTCTTGGGTTCTGGAAGATGTGGGATGATTATAGTCTTTCTAGAAGGGCTGGGCAGAGTAGAGCATGTCTCCACAGGGTGCACAGAGGAATCCCCAGGGTCGGGGGAGGGAGGATCATTTTAAAAAGTCTGTTCATTTAGTATCATGATGTAATTTTATATTTGGAAATTAAGTAAGTATTTTATCATGTAAATTGTAGGATGTAAAGCTCGTAAGCCTTTTGGCTAGGAGGACAAAGAGAAAGTCAGCTAGGAGGCTTTATAGAAACCCAAGCCCCACCTAGGGCATATGGACTCAGTCTTTAGGGTGCAACCCTAACCAGCAGGAGTCCGAGCAGATCTGAGCTCACATCTGGCTACACCCACCAGTGCAATGCGTCTGATTCTTGAGGAGGACCAGGGAACCTCACACCTCCCATTGAGGCCCCGCATTGCTCCCCACTCCAGTCTCCTCCCCTTGCCTCACCTCCTCCAGAGAAAATCACTCCCCCACAATAGGTGTTTTAATTCCCACGCATCTCTTTCCCCTTTGACAACACATAAGTATAATGGTGACAAGTTGCAGTGTAGGGTCTACTTTTGGTCGCATGTTAACAGAAAGCCTCACTTCAGTGGCTCAACCAAAAGGAAGGTATTTCTCTCCTGCAATAGGCAGTCTGAGGGTAGCTAGGCTGGGGTTGGGGCAGAGGCCCCATGATGTGGTCAGGGGCCTGGCTCTTCCTGACTCTTTGTTCAGTCATCTGTAGTAGATGGTTTTTAGAGCTCATCGCCTCCAAATGGATGCTGCATCTCTGGGCATTTCATTTGCATTCCAAGAAGAAAGAATCAGGAAGGACAAAATACAACCAGTTTCATACCAACTGAGTCTGCCCCTATAAAAAGGCCATGAGAAGGTCATAGCTTTATGCAAAGCCCTAAGCTGTTGACTTCTGCTTGAGTTTCCTTGGCTGTACCAAGCCACAAGGAAGAGTGACAAATCAAGAGGGTTAGCAAGACAAGTCGCTCCCTGAATGAGATCAGGTCCCATTTGTAGGAAAAGGGGGGCTGAGCATTGAGTAGGGCACTAGCAGCTGCTGCTATGCACATGTGATAAAATTTTATATAAATAGTGTGCTTTCTTTCAGCTTGCTTTTTCGTTCTCTGTTAAGTTGCCAAGACTCATCTGGGTTGAACAGTGTTGCCCTAGTTTATTTATCTTCATAAGGCAACTATGTGGATATTCCGTAGTTTATTTATCCGGGCTCCATTCATTGGGCATTTAGACTTTTCTATGTTTTTCTGTTACAAGCAATGTTGCTGATGTGGAAATGAGGTTTGGAGCAGGCAGTCAAGAAAGCATTCTTGAAACTTCTTAGGTGCAAAAAGGTGGTTTTAGTAAAGAGACAGGACCCTTGGGCAAGAAGAGCTGCACTGAGGTCCTGAGGAGTGATTGATTATATACTTTCAAGTTGGGAGGGGGTTAGGGACAGCACAAGCTTCCCAGGTAATTTGGGAACAAGGTTTCCAGGACCCTACGGGGGCTAGCTATTGTTAGGAAAAGGTCTTTTATTGCTGTTTAGTACAAACCTCAGTCTTGAGACCCTTCGGATGTATATCAGTGGGTCCTAGGCTTGTAGGATGACTGCCTACATATATCTTGGGGTAGAGACAAAGCAAGTTTCCAGAGGAATTTCCATTTGTTTAAAGTAGACACACAGGATCCTGGGGGTCGAGATGATGTTAAGCTAAGATTGCCTTTTGCCCTTAGCCAAGTGTCAACATTAGCTCCCAGAGGAAGGTCACTCTGCCTGTTTTTTTTGTTTGGTTTGGTTTTTTTTTTTTTTAAGATTTTATTTATTTGACACAGAGAAAGAGATCACAAGTAGGCAGAGAGGCAGACAGAGAGAGAGGGGGAAGCAGGCTCCCCGCTGAGTAGAGAGCCTGACATGGGGCTTGATCCCAGGACCCCGAGATTAGGACCTGAGCTTGAAGGCAGAGGCTTTAACCCACTGAGCCACCCAGGCGCCCCTCACTCTGCCTGTTTTAAGGACCTGTCAATGGGCAAAAAAAAAAAAATTTAATTTTTTTTCCTTTTGCCTTTGTTTCCCACATCATTGCCATGAGCATTCTTGTTTTTGTTTTTATTTTTATTTTTTTTAAGATTTTATTTATTTGACAGAGAGAAACATAGCGAGAGAGTACAGCGAGAGAGGGAACACAAGCAGAGGGAATGGTAGCTGGAGAAGCAGGCTTCCCGCAGAGCAGGGAGCCTGATGCGGGGCTCGATCCCAGGACCCTGGGATCATGACCTGAGCTGAAGGCAGGCGCTTAACGACTGAGCCACTCAGGTGCCCCAGCATTCTTGTTTTTAATCTTTTCCTTAGAGAGGTTTAATTTGCTATAATAAAACACACAGATTTTAAGTGTTGAGTTTGATGAGTTTTGACAAATATGTGTCAAAACCACTACCCAAGTTACGATAGTCATGAACTTTGCGTGTGTATGTCTCACCATGGAGATATGTGAGTCTTTAGCGGTAGAAATGCTGAGTTGTAGGTTGTAGGTTGTATTTAATTTCAGCCTCTTCGTATATTGCCAAATTGTTATTAGAGTAGAGAAAAACCTTCCGCACATCTTATAGGTAGGTTATTGCTATTAGAGTAGAGAAAAACCTTCTGCACATCTTATAGGTAGGTTATTGCTGTGGAAGATCTCAGCTAAGGCATTTCTTCAATACCGTGGGAGTACTCTAGATAGGTCTGGTTGTAGCCAGGCTGCAAAGCAGGCTGAGACCATCTTAGCAGCACCCACGGGCCCTCCAGGCTCACCACCCAGCACCTCATCCCAACCCTTGCCTGGCATCAGGCACACTGGAGCCTTGTTCTGTCCAGCCCTCAGAAACAACCACAAGCAGGGGCTTCAGAGCTGGAGCCTGAAGCTGGTGAGGCCAAGGTGGGTAGGACCGGGAAAAGTCCCTTCACTCCTTCCTACCCAATGATCTGCGCCAAGTTGCCTAGCACCCATGAGCTTCAGGCTCCTCACTACAAACAGGGGGCAGTGATACTCCCTGCCCAGGATCAGAGAGGATTGTGTAGGTGGAAAGCCTGGCAGTGTGTGAATGTCTGGAGATAATACGGGTGCTGCAGCTTTTGCCTCTTACCCAGTAGAAGATATTAAACATAGTTGGATTTTACATGATCTCTCTGATATGAAGAATTTAAGAGGCAAGGAGGGAGTTGGGGGCGGGGAGAGAAATGAAACAGGAAGGGATGGGGAGGGAGACAAACCATAAGAGACTCCTAGACTCACGAAACGAGCTGAGGGTGGCTGGGAGGTGGGGGGGTAGGGATAGGGTGGCTGGGTTGTAGACATTGGGGAGGGTATGTGCTGTTAAGTGCTGTGAAATGTGTAAGCCTGACGATTCAGAGACATGTACCCTGGGGCAAATAATACATTATATGTTAATAAAAATTAATTAAAAAAAAAACATAGTTGGATTTTAAAAATTAAATCTTTGGGATAATTTTAGATTCTCATGCTGTTTCTATAAGAAATAATATGGAGAAGCGCCGTGTACCCTTTACCTAGTTTCCCCCAAAGGGTAGCATCTTAGGAAACTGTAGTACAGTATCACAAGCCAGAAACTGACATGGATTCACTCCACCAGCACAGGAGCCCTCCTAGTGCCCTCTTAGAGCCTACCCATATCCCTCTGCCCTCTCACCCCCTTAACTCCTGGCAGTCACTGATCAGTTTTCCATTTCTGTAGCTTTGTCATTTCAGAAAAGCTATACAAATGGAATCAGACTGTATTAGTTTTCCATTTGCTGCCATGACAAATTGCCACCAACTTAGTTGCTCGAAACAAAAAAATATATCTTAACAGTTCAGTAAGACAGAAGTCTGACATGGGTCTCACAGGGGCTAACATCAGGGATACAGCAGGACGTCCCTCCTTTCTGGAGTCTGTAGGGAGAGTCTGTATCCTTGCCTTTTCTATCTTCTAGAGCCTGCCTGTTGTCCTTGGATCCTAGCCCCTTCCTCCAGCCTCAAAGCCAGCAAGCATGGGTTGTGTCCTTCTAGCATTGCAACACCGACCCCAAGTCTTCTTGCCTCCCTTTCTACTTTTTATGGGCCCTTGAAATCACACATTCTCGACAGCATTTGGTGACATTTGGTCGCTGTTTTTAATTTCAGCCATCCTGACAGGTATGAAGTGATATTACGTTGTGGTTCTAATTTGAATTTCCCTAATGGTTTACGATGCTGAACCCGTTTTCATGAGCATATTTGTCATCCATGTATACTCTTTGGCCAAACGTTTCTTCGTGTTTTTGTCCTCTTCTAATTGGATTGTTTGTTTCTTACTGAGTTTGGAGGATTCCTTAATAACCTAGATACTAGCAGTTTGTCAGATAGGTGGTTTGCAAATAATTTCTCCAAGTCTGTGGTTGTCAGTTTTTGTTTTTGTTTCTTTTTTCTTTCTTTCTTTTTTTTTTTTTAGATTTTATTTTTATTTATTTGACAGAGAGAGATCATCACAAGTAGGCAGAGGCAGGCGGAGAAGGAAGGGGAAGCAGTCTCCCCGCTGAGCAGAGAGCCCGACGCAGGGCTCAATCCCAGGACCCTGAGACCATGACCTGAGCTGAAGGCAGAGGCCCAACCCACTGAGCCACCCAGGCGCCCCTTGTTTTTTTTTTCTTAATGGGGTCTTTTGCAGAGCAGACATTTTTAGTTTTCATGAAATTCAGCCTATTTTTCTGTTTATATATCATACTTCGGTGGCAGGTGTAAGACTCTTTGCCTAGCTCTAGATCCTGAAGATTTTCTCCTCTATTTTTTTCCCAAAAGTTTTATGTTTTACATTTCTATTTTATATATTATATATTAGTTTTTGAATAAAGTGTAAAACTTAGGTCAAGTTTAATTTCTTTTGCCTTTGGATATCCACCTGCTCCAGCATCATTTGTTTAAAAAACTATCTTTCCTCCATTGAATTGCTTCCAACCTTTGCCAAAAAGCAGTTGGATATATTTGTGTGGGTCTATTTCTGGTTTTCTTGTGTTCCATTGATCCATGTGTCTGTACCTCTGTCAATACTATCCAGTTTGATTATTGCAGCTATGTAATAAGTTTTGAAATTAGGGAGGCTGATTCCTCCCATTTTATTCTTCTTTTTCGAACTCTTTTAGCTATCCTAGATCCTTTGGTTTTCTACACAAATTTTGAAATACATTGTTTTTATCTACCGAAAAAAAAATCTTCTTGGTATTTTAAGAATTGTGTTAAATCTTTGTGTGCTTTTTTCCTGATATCAAATATGTAGTTTCGACAACAAATTCTCCAGTTCTCTGACCTCCACTGGGTGTCCTACAATTCATTTCAGTTCTGACACTAACTACCTAAAGTTAGCCTAGACCTCACAGGTTAGGTCTCAATCTTATAGGACTGTCCCCCACTTCAGACACCAGCTCAAATGACCTCTCTAGGCTACCTACCTTCTGCCCAGCTGAGTACAGATTCAGGGGTGCCCATGCCATCCTTTCCCATCCTTTCCTATTCCCATTTGGTAATTCACTAGACGGACCTACAGACCTCATAAAAGCATTGTTCCTATGATTACAGCTTTATTACAGTTTATTAGAAATGATACAACTCAGGAGTAGCCAAATGGAAGAGTTACATAGGGCAAGGTGTAGAGAAGAAGGTTCAGAGCTTCCATACCTTCTCTGGGTGTACCACCGTCCCAGCATATTGATGTGTTCACCAACTCAGAAGCCCCCAAATCTTGTTGTTTAGGACTTTTAAATGGGGTTCCATTACATGAGCATGATTGTTTGACTCATTGGCCATTAAGGACTAAAATTTCCAGCCCCTTTTTCCTACCTTGAGGTTGGGTATTGGGCAGAATATTCTAACCCTCTAATCCCATGTTTTTCTGATGACCAGCTCCCATCCTAAAGCAATCTAGGGGCCCTACCCTAAATCACCTCATTAGCGTGAACTCAGATGTGTTTCAGAGGTGCTCTTTATGAATAACAAAAGATATTTCTACCACTTGGGAAATTCTAGGGATTTTAGGAACTCTGTGCCAGGAACCGGGGACAAGGACCAGATAAACGTATTTTTATTATACCACAATATGTATGTCACTTTGAGGAGAGTTGATATCTTTACTGTGTTAAGACTTCCAATTTATGAACCCAGTATGTCTCTCTGTTTATTTAGATCTTTTTTTCATTTCTCCTATCTGCTTTGTAGTTTTCAGATTTTGAGTTCTGAATGTGCTTTGTTAGATTTATCCCTAAATATTTCATCATTTGAGAGTGACTATAAATGGTACTGTATTTTTAATTTTGATGTCTATGTGTTCTTTATTTAGTATATAGAAGTAACATAACTTTTGTATATTTATCTTGTATCCTATGACCATGATGAAGTCAGTTATTAGTTCTAAGGACATTTTTTATAGTTCTGTGGGATTTGCTATGTAGACAGTCGTATCTGCAAATAGTGACTATTTTATTTATTCCTTTCTGATCTTTCCATTCTGATGCTTTTTATTTCTTTTTCTTGCTTTACTGCGTTGGCTAGAACTTTCAGCACTATGTTGACTAAGAATGGGGAATGCAGGGACATCTGGGTGGCTCAGTCAATTAAGTAATCGACTCTTCATCTCAGCTCTGGTCTTGATCTCAGGGTCATGAGTTCAAGCCTGTGTTGGGCTCCATGCTGGGCGTGGAATCTACTTAAAAATAAACACACAAAAAAATGGAGTAAATGGCTGTTTTGCTTTCTTTCTAATTTAAGAAGAAAAGAATGAAATTCTTCACCATAAAGTAAAATGAGAGCTGTTGGTTTTTTATAGATGCTCTTTATCAAGTTCAGCAAGTTCTCCTCTCTGTTTTCGTAAAAATTGTGAATGGGTATTGAATGGTTGTTGGACTTTGTTAAATGATTGATATGATTGTATGATTTTTCTTTAACCTCTTAATGTGGAGGATGACATTGGTTTTCTTTGATTTCATATATTGAACCAACTTTCTATCCATGGAGTAATTTCCACTTGATCTTGATATAGTATAGAATTCTCTTTATATTATTGTTGAATTATTTACTGATATTTTGTTAAGTTTTTGCATCTATGTTCATGAAGGATGTTGATCTGTACTTTTTTTTCTGCACTGTGTCTGTCTAGTTTTGGTATCAGGACACCAGCTTTGTAAAATATATTGGCTTTTATCCTCTCCTAGTTTCTGGAAAATATTATATAGAATGTATGTAATTCTTCTTTAGGCATTTCGTATAATTATCCAGTGAAACCATTTTGGCCTGGAAATTTATTTTTGAGAGAGTTTTCTAGATGATGAATTTAATGTCCTTTATAGTTATAGGGATATTCAAATTATCTGTTTCATATTGGGTTATAGTAGTTTGTGTCTTTTGTGGAATTAGTCCTTTTCCTCTATGTTGTCAGATTTGTGTGAGAGTTCTTCATAGTATTTAATTATTATCCTTTTGATGTCTGTACTATGAATCATAATATTCCTTGTTTCATTCCTGATATAGTAATTTGTGTCTTCTTTTTTTGTTTGTAGTCTTGCTAGGATTTGTCAATTTCACTGGTTGTTTTCAAATAACCAGTTCTTTGTTACATTGATTTTTCTCTAATACTTTTCTCTTTTCAATTTCATTTCCTTTAAATATATGATTTTTTGTTTTCCTCTTCTTTGTGTTCTGAGCTTAGATTACTGAATAAATTTTCCCTTAGCAGTGTGTTGTGTCCCATAAATTTTGATATGTTTTATTTTTATTTTCATTCAGTTCAATATATATCTTTTTATTTCCCTTGAGACATCCTCTTTGATCTATAGATTATATAGAAGTTTAGTTTGCAAGTATTCGAAGAAGTTCCTATTACCTTTCTGTTATTTCTAATTATTTCCATTGTGGTCAGAGAACAGAAACTGTATGACTTTAATTCTTTTAAATTTCTAGAGATTTGCTTTATGGCACAGGATATGGTTTATCTTGGTTTATATCCCATCGTCATTTGGAAAGAATGTGGATTCTACTGTTGTTGGATGGAATGTTCTATAAATGCAGACTAGATTCTTTCCATTGGCAATGTCATCTAGTTCTTCTATATCCTTGCTTATTTTCTGCCTCATTCCTTGATCAGTTCTTTTTTTTTTTTTTTTTTTAATTTATTTGACAGAGAGGAGAGAGATCACAAGTAGGCAGAGAGGCAGGCAGAGAGAGGAGGGGAAGCAGGCTCCCTGCCGAGCAGAGAGCCCAATGCGGGGCTCGATCCCAGGACCCTGAGATCATGACCTGAGCAGAAGGCAGAGGCTTTAACCCACTGAGCCACTCAGGCGCCCCATCTTTTTTTTTTTTTTAAGATTTTATTTATTTGTTTGACAGAGAGAGACAGAGTGAGAGAGGGAACATAAACAGGGGGAGTGGGAGAGGGACAAGCAGACTCCCCACTGAGCAGAGAGCATGATGCGAGGCTCGATCCCAGGACCCTGGGACTATGACCTGAACTAAAGGCAGAGGCTTAACGACTCAGCCACCCAGGGGCCCCTCTTTGATCTTGAGTTCTTGAGAGAGTTCTTAAGGGAGAGAGTTCTTGAGAAAGAGAGATGGTGAGGTCTCCAACTATAATTGTTAATTTGTTTTTTCTCCTGTCAGTTATATCAGTTTTTGTTTCACATATCTTGTAGCTCTTTGCCTTGTTTGGTACACACTCATTTAAGACTGCTATGTCTTCTTGGTAGATTGAGTCTTTATCATTATATAGTTTGCCTTTCTGTCTCTGGTAATTTTCTTTGCTTTGAAATCTACTTTATTGGGGCACCTGGGTGGCTCAGTGGGTTAAAGCCTCCGCCTTCAGCTCGGGTCATGATCTCAGGGTCCTGGGATCGAGCCCCACATCGGGCTCTCTGCTCAGCGGGGATCCTGCTTCCCTCTCTCCCTCTGCCTGCCTCTCTGCCTACTTGTGAGCTCTGTCAAAGAAATAAATAAAATCTTAAAAAAAAAAAAAAGAAATCTACTTTATCTGATTATCAATGTAGCTATCCTGCTTTCTTTTGATTAATGGTTGCATGATATATCTTTTTCTGTCTTCTGTGTTCAACTTTCCTATATCATTATTATTTGCCATGAATTTCTTATAAACAGCAGATAGCTGGATGTTTTTAATCTACTGTGCCAATCTTGGTCTTTTAATATACTTATATCATTTACATTTAATGTAATTATTGATATATTAGGTGTTGCTATTTCATCAGTTTAAGGTAATTATAAAATCCCTACCTCCTTTTAAGTTCTTTTATTTTCCCATTTAAAACATAATTATCTTAAATATTTCTTCTTCATATGTAGAACTGTATCAGATGGTATTACAATTTTTCTCCAACCATTAGAGATAGTTTAGAAAACTCAAGAAGAGGAAAGTCTATTGTATTGACCAATATTTTTGCTTTCTGTATTTTTTCCTCCCTTCCTATGATTCAAGTTTCCTTCTTTTATTGTTTTCTTTCTGTTTAGAGAATTTCCTCTAGCTCTTTTTTAAGAGTAGGTCTGCTGATGACAAATTCTTAGTTTTCCTTCATCTGGAATATTTTGGTTTCCCCTTAATTTCTGAAAAATTGTGAGTTGACAGTTCTTTCCCTTCAGCACTTATGAAACGTGCCACTTCCTCTGTCCCCAGTGGTTCCTTATGTGAAGTATACTCTGCCAGTTGAATTGTTTTTCCCCTATAGGTGAGGCATCATCTCTCCCTCTCTCAGTGCTTTCAAAAAGGTTTCTTTGTCTTTACTACTCAGAAGTTTGACTATGATGTATCTTGGTGTGGGTATTTTTTGGGTTTATTGTATGTTAGGTGCACTCAGATGATTGAGTTTGTAGGTTTATATTGTCAGGTTTAGGAAGCTTTCAGCATTATTTCTTCGAGTGCTTTTTCATATTTGCTCTCTTCTTTCTCCGCTCCTTCCAGGGCTCTGATAATACAAATGTTAGATCTTTAGTAATAGTCCTATGGGTCCCAGAGTCTCTGTTCATTTTTTTTCTCAGTCTCTTTTCTTTCTGTTGTTCAGATTAGATAATTTTCTATGGTTCTGTCTTCCAGTTCACTGATTCTTTCCTCTGCCCCGCCCTTCTGTTACTGAGCCCACCCATTGAGTTTTTTTTGCTTTGGTTATTGTATATTTCAATATACAATATATATGTATATATTGTATAGTTCAAAAAGTTGCATTTTTAAAAATATATATCTTTTATTTCTTAATGTGACTTTATATTTCTTTGTCAAGGTTTTCTATTATCATATGTTTCATGTTCATACTTGTTCACTGAAGTACTTTTATGATTCCTTTTTTTGAAACCTTTTTCAGATAATTCTGTTATCGTGCTGTTGGTGTTTCAGTTTGAGATTGAATGTTTTATTGAAACCTAAACATTTGGGGTATTATATTATGAGACTCTGGCTCTTATTTTTATATTTTGTTACATTGGGTTTCCTCTCAGCTGCTCTGGCTGGTGAAGAGGTATGCTGCCTCTTTGCTGCCTGCTGGGGGTAGAATTCTAGGTTTTCCATTCAACCTCCACTAGCATTTGAGTGTGAGTTGCCGCTGGTCAGAGGTGGGGTAGGAGTTCTGGCTGCCCATTGGGTTTCCACTGACACCTCCTGTCTGGGAGGGGATGGAGTGCCTTAGTACTTCCTGACTGTGCCCCACCTTACCTCCACTGCCACTAGGGGAAGAGAAAGGATGGCCTTACTGGTAGCAGTGAAAGCCCTGTTTCTCTACTAGGCCTTCTCTGCTGCCACCCCAGTGGGGATGGGAAGGGATGCCTTGTTAATGGGAGGTGGGAGTGGAAGTCCAGGCATCCCACATGGTCTTTACTAATACAAGCCAGTGAGGATGAAAGTCTCAGCTTTCTACTTGGCCCTCTCTGATACCACCCAGTGGAATAGTTGTGGTACCTCTTTTCAACCTGTTAAGGGTGGAAGTCTAGGCTCCCCACTTGACCTTTGATAGCATGGGTGGGGTTGGGACCATAGGTTTTCTGGGTGGTTTGCCTGGAGGAGGACAGTTGTTTTGTTTTGTTTTGTTTTTAAGATTTTATTTATTTATTTGACACAGAGAGAGAGAGAGAGAGCCAGAGAGAGAACACAAGCAGGAGGAGTTGGAGAGGGAGAAGCAGGCTTCTCTCTGAGCAGGGAGCCCAATGTGGAGCTCAGTCCCAGGACCCTGGGATCATGACCTGAGCCAAAGGCAGTTGTTTAATGACTGAGGTACCCAGGCGCCCCAGGAGAACAATTTTTTTAAAAAAGATTTTATTTATTTATTTGAGAGAGAGAGAGTGCGCATGAGCAGGGAGAGGGACATAGGGAGAAGCAGGCTCCGATGTGGGACTTGATCTTGGGACCCTGGGATCATACCTGAGCCAAAGGCAGATGCTTAACTGATTGAGGCACTCAGGTGCCCAGGAGAACAGTTTATTTTCTAAAAATCTTCTGTATTGGTGGGCTCTCCCTTTCCTGGTCTTTTGATTCAGGAAAATAGGCTTTCGTTGGGGTTTTGTTTTTGTTTCTGTATTTTTGTTTGTTCGTTTTGGTGGTGGTGGTGTTCTTTGCCTGATAACATTTCCAGATTGAGACATATGGAGCCAGAGGAAAACCCAGAGAATTCATCGTCGTGGTGGGCTAGCATTCTGAAGTCCTAGGTTCATCTGCCTTCTCTCCACTTTTCAGAGTAGTTGCTGTTGTTGTTGTTTGTTTGTTTAATATTTGTTTCTGTTGCTTTTAGGTGTACTTAGTGGGAGGAGTCAGGAAAAGTATATCTGTTTTTGGACAGAATTCTCTGCCCTCTGTCACTTAGAAAAGACTTCGACAAACTGGTTCGGTGTTCCAGAAAGTCACGTTTTAAAAGGGAATAATTTTTTTAAAAGAATGGCTTTTTATTAAAAATTTTATTCATTTGAGAGAGAGAGTGTGCACACATGTGTGTGAGCAGGAGGAGGGGCAGAGGGAGAGAGAGAATCCGAAGCAGACTTCACACTTCCACAGAGCCCAACACCCATGGTCCCAAGATCATGACCCTGGCCGAAATCAAGAGTCTGACACTCAACTGACTGAGCTACCCAGGCGCCCTGAAAATGGCTTTTTATTAATAGGCATTCAGGTATTGGTGGGCTGGAGCGTATGTGTTGGGAGTGGTGTGGTGGAGGAATTAAACTTGGAGCCTGAGAGTCTCTCCTAGATCTCCTGAAAGCCACATCTGGGCCCTGGGGAGAACCAACCCCAGATACCCAGGGGGCAAACTGCTTCACCACTCTGGTCAGACAGTGTTCCTTCAGTCTTTCTGTGACACTTGGTGTGCTGCCCAAAGGGAAAGAGAAGGAAAACCCTCAGTTAAGTAAACATATATTCATATTTCCCTGCAAGAGGTTGAATGGTCTAAGTCAGCATAACTGGTCCCATATGTTCAGCATTGATGGTCCAGACATGACTAGTTGCACCTTCGAAACGACAGATCATTTGTTTCATGTTACAAAAATCTTAACTGGTGGCGCGCTCATGGCTCAGTCGGTTAAGCATCTGCCTTCAGCTTAGGTCATGATCTCAGGGTCCTGGGATTGAGCCCCGTGTTGGGCTTCCTGCTCAACAGGGTGTTTGCTTCTCCCTCTCCCTCTTCTTTCTCCCTGTGCTCCTCTCCCTGCTCGTTCTCTCTTGCATGCTCTCTCTCTGTCAAATAAATAAATAAAATCTTTTAAAAAAGAAAGAAAATCTTTTTTTTTTAAGAAGATTTTATTTATTTATTTGACAGAGAGAGAGAGAGAAAGATCACAAGTAGGCAGAGAGGCAGGCAGAGAGAGAGGGGGAAGCAGGTTCCCCGCTGAGCAGAGAGCCCGATGTGGGGCTCAATCCCAGGACCCTGAGATCATGACCTGAGCCGAAGGCAGAGGCTTTAATCCACTGAGCCACCCAGGTGCCCCAAGAAAGAAAATCTTAACTGCCATTTTTTGTATGTCTGTGTATGCCAGGCATTGCACAGAGTTTTATGTGCAGTATTCTGCTATTATTCTGAAAGAAGGAGGTATTATGTGTCTTACTTTACAGATGAGGAGACTGAACCTCACTTGGACAAGTGACTCACACAAGGTCATCTGGTCTCTAAGCGGCTGAGCTGGGTGGGGCTAAACATCGCTTCTTTGACTTCAGAGTTCTATGTGCCACGCTCCCCAACCACAGGCATTCAAACCTAACCCTTCTGGGTGGATTCTCAGGTGGGACCCTCGAGAGCCCCCTTCCCCAAGGTGATTTGAGCTGCTGGATCCATTCATTCCCTTAGAGCAGGGGGTCTGACCCTGGCTACACATTAGAATCACTTGAAGATATTTTTTTTAAGTCCTGATACCCAAACTGCCCCTGACCAATGAACTCACGCTCTGGGAGAAAAGCAGGCATCAGAGCTTTAAAACTTCCATGGAGTTTCTGATGTTCTGCTAGTTTGGAAGGCATGCTGGAGAGCTAGGAGACTATGATAAAGGGTCACAGTCAGACTCTGGAACTCTTTTCTGGTTGAATTGGTGTTCCTTTACAGAAAGGATTTGAGGGGTGCAGTCCGCTTGGGAAGCTTCATTTATAAAGCACTTCTACCAAGAAAAAGTTAAACACCCCAGTCGCAAAGTGGAGTACAGGCTAAAGGGGATCACGAGGAGCTGCTTAAAGGCCTTTGAGGCCCTTGGGACTTCACTGCAGGAGTGTGTGCCGGAGGGGGAAAGTAGGTGGAGCTCTGCTTTTTTTCTTAAGCCAGAAAGAAGGGGGGAGGCGGGAGGAATCCTGGTTATCATCATTGTTGCTCAGAGGTCTGAGCCCCTTACACCCTCCAAGGGGGGGCTCAGAGAGGTTGAATAGCTTGCTTAATGTGCTGGGTCCCTCTTTGTCCCCTCCAGACCCACTCTTCACCCTGCTCTGCATCCCACGCTATGGGAGGGCAACAGTGAACTCTAGCTCCAGCTGGTTTGGGCTAAATGATACTAAGTTATAGATACTGGACTGAGTGGATCTCTGTGTACTGGCATATCCCTTGCTTATCTGAAATTCAAGGGTAACTGGAACGTCTTGTTTTTTTATCTGGCAACACGATATGTCCGTTGGGGTGCATGTGGAAAATCTGATCTGCCCACACAGTGTTTTATACTGACTTTGCTTTCTTCCCTCTGGGCAGGCATGCCAGTGGGTTTTTGCTGGCATTCCATCTTTTCTGCCGTCACACCACAGCTGTGACCCCTCCGTACACAAGCAGCCCAACCATGTACTCCCCTAGCTTTCCAGTAAAGTCCCTGCTGGAGCCCTTTCTGTCCTGCTCAGCCACCCAGTTTCTGCTAGCGGGGCTTTGCTACACTTGCTACAAATGGGACTGTTCAGGAGTCAGTTTCATACCGTGAATGGTCTTTTTTTCTGTGTAACTTTTCCCAAGTGGTGGAGTGCATTCACTCCAACGAAGCTAATGTTTACCATTTATAGTCTGGGGACCATTGAGTCAAGTGATTTCAGGGCAAAGGTTTAAAATTTTTCTCATTAAGTATTGTTGCTACTCTTTATCAATCGAGAAAACTTCACGTTTACATAAAGTGAAACAAGACGAAGTAGAAAGTTTCTCTTTGAGCCACAGGGATGGGGAAGGAGCCCTTAAACTAGAGGACAGGAAAGCTGCCCAGGGTCATGGTTCAGACATCAGCCAGGGGGATGGGGTGGGGGAAGAGAGACAGTCCAGGTATGGCCCTTTCTCTTGGAGGGGACACAGGACACTACAAGGGAGGGGAAGGGGTGCGGGCCCCAAAAGCCTCTTTGTAAACTGCAAACTTACTGCTGAAGAAGCCGCAACTGACAGCCAGGCCAGAAAGGAGGCCTTAGCTCCTGGGCAAAGGGCATCCTCCCCTCTGTCGCTGCTCCCCTGGACCACGTATGCTTTGCAGGTGGGAAGCAAAAAACCCACAGGAGTTCTAGGCTAAGCCCTCACTCTTGCCTCTCCCTTTGGGCCTCCTGATTCTGAGGCTGAGCCTCAGAGAGCTCGCTTGAGGCCACTGTTTTGTTGTTTGAGGAAGAATAGAAAGAGCTGGGCAGTGGGTCCCGCAGGTTGGCGCTTGAGTCCTGTCCTTATTCCAACACTCAGGCCAAGGCACTTCCGCTCTCCCTTTCTGGGGACCCAGGATTGTAAAGCAGATTGATGACACCTGACACCCAAGGCAGGGTTGAATTCAATTGGGCTGGCCAACCCGCACTCTTCCTCCTGCCCCCGTGCCCAGTCATCCTCCCGTGGTTTGGAGTGCCTCCACGGCCCGGGTGCTGCCCAGTGCATCCATTCCACCCACTACCCCTGGACCTGCAATTTTAGCGGCTTCCACTTCCTTTATCCACCTGGGGCTGTAGTCCCAAGGCTTGGAGAAGAGGAAACGATCTCATATTATGAATGCAATACGGAGACCAGCCAGCCCTACAAAGATACCTTCGAGCCCAGAGCCTCTGGCCATCACAAGCCAAAAGTTTCTTTTCTCTTCTCATTCGCGGGTGGCAGTTATATTCCAATGTTGCTATTCCCTATGCACTGACCTCTCTGATTAGTCCCAGCACTCAGCCCTACCCAGGCCTGGCCTCAGATATCCTACTTCAGGTGGCCAACAGGCCCCGGGTGCAGATGCAAGCCCAATGACAATATCAGCCAAAATCTATGGAAAGCTCTGGCAGACCCTATATGCCTAATCATGTCCTACCACCGAGGCACTCTTATCTTTGCAGGGGATCGGAGAAGCTAACGAGCTTTTCTGAGGTCATGTCTCAGGCAGCAGGGGACTTTCCTGGGCAACCACCGAGCAGTACTAACCACCAACCAGCCCACCTGCCATCATGCACACTCAGCAAGCATGCAGCCACTATTTGTGGATTTAAAGGTGGGATGTGTTTAGTCGATGATACAGAAAGTAGACTGTTCACTAGCATCGCCCAACTGACCACTTTTGAGTCTAGCAGACTAAGGTCCCTAAATGTCTGGCCCACTGTGGCTACGTGGAAAGGCGCTGCTTCAGAGGCATGCCTGCGTCCCACCTCTGTCCCACTCGCAGCCACAGGGGTGTCCCTTCCTGGACCCCCTCTCTTCCCTGCTCACCCTTCAGAACTCTTGCCCACATCACACCCATTTAGTCCATGGAAGTTCACTGCGCATTGAGTCCGTGTTGTTCATCCTGCCGGGTTCAGGGGATGTCACCTTCAGCTTCTGAAGAAGCTATAAATTTATTCAGAAAAACAAGGTGAACCTGCATGAAACAATGGACAGTGTATCTACCCAATTTATTTGTTGCCTGAATAAATACTTGTTAATTGTGTCCCATAAGCCTGTCTCTGCACTCGGCACTGGATGTCCATGACAGAGACACAATCCCTGTCTGTATTAAGCTGTTGTAGGAATCTGGTCAAGGTGATTGGGAAGGGGCAGGGATGCTCCATAAGCAGCTGCAGGGCTGAGTGGGCGTGGCCCCCTGCAGCTGGCAGATGCAGCTGCTGGAACAGCTGGCAGCTACTCTCCCACCTGGTAGGGAGGCCAGTTATCCAGGGCTGCTTAGTAGCAGTTACTTAGGTACAGTTCAACTTGCCACTTCATTGGCTTATCCAGTCCACAGAAGGAAACAAAGTGGGAAGGAGAGGAGGCGAGGGTGAAGTTTCTTATGAATTGCACCCAGATTACAGCCGGAGGCAGCTCGCTTTTCCGTGTGCGCTGCTAGAGACCAAGCTCTCATTCAGTCTCCGTGGGCTTTAATATATCTCTCACACTGGGGGTGCCTGGGTGGCTCAGTGGGTTAAAGCCTCTGCCTTCGGCTCAGGTCATGATCTCAGGGTCCTGGGATTGAGCCCTACATCGGGCTCTCTGCTCAGCAGGGAACCTGCTTCCCCCTGACTCTCTGCCTACTTGTGATCTCTCTGTCAAATAAATAAATAAATAAATAAATAAATAAAAAATAAATAAATAAATAAATAAATAAATAAATAAGTAAGTAAGTAAGTAAGTAAATAAATAAGTAAATAAATAAGTAAACAAACAAACAAACAAACAAACAAACTCTTTAAAAAAAAAATACATCTCTCACACTGACTAAACACTGTCTCCAGTGTGTGTCCATCTAACGGGCTGTCCTGTTGCTTTTTGCCATCTTAAGGATGAGTTAACAGGAGCAGATTGGTGAGAACTAGAAGGTTGGTTGTATAAGCAAGTCTTGTTGGCCTGATCTCTCCTCCTATCATAATTACACCCCCATAATTTTAAAGTGGTCCACTTCTGTAAGGAACAAAGCGGGGAGGGGCCTTATACACGGAAGTAGTCGAAACAGTGAAAAGTTAGCAGCTTAACGCGTGATCTCTGACTGGTCATTGCTCTGGCCCTTGAGTGCAAAAGCTGGGATTGGTATTTTGCCTTTCTTTCACATTATCCATAATCACTCAAGGCCCCCTGTCTGCACTGCAGAGTTCTAAAGCACCGTTTACACAGACTGTTACGTGAATGGCAGCCCCGCCAGCGCCCCAGCGCCCCCCACAGTTGTGCACTGGGAACCTCACCAAGCTGACCGTCCATGAGGAGTTGTTCAGCCCTTGCTCTCAACCCCTATAAATCAGCCCCTCTCAGGTATTGGAGCGTGGCAGGTTTTTACTGATTCACAATAAAATAAGAAAATAGTAAGAAATGGGGTGCCTGGGTGGCTCTGTTGGTTGAGTGTCTGACTCTTGATTTTGGCTCAGGTTGTGATCTCGGGGTCCTGGGAAGGAGCCCCATGTGGGGCTCCCTGGTTGGTGTAGTCTGTTTGTCCCTCTCCCGTTGTTCCTCCCCTGCTTGTGCTCTCCTCTCTCTCAAATAAATGGATGGGTAAAATATTAAAAAAAGAAAGGAAGGAAGGAGAGAGAGAGAGAGAGTGAGGGGAATGAATGAATGAATGAATGAATAGGGGTGCCAGATGGCTCAGTTGGTTAAGCAGCCACCTTCAGCTCAAGTCATGATCTATCCCAGGGTCCTGGGATCAAGCCCCACATCAGGCTCCCTGCTCAGCGGGGGTCTGCTTCTCCCTCTCCCTTTGTGCTCTTTCTCCCTCTCAAGTAAATAAATAAAATCTTTAAAAAAAAAAAAAGGAGGGCGCCTGGGTGGCTCAGTTGTTAAGCGTCTGCCTTCGGCCCAGGTCAGATCCCAGGGACCTGGGATCGAGCCCCGCTTCGGGTTCCCTGCTCGGTGGGAAGCCTGCTTCTCCCGCTACCATCCCCTCTGCTCGTGTTCCCTCTCTCGCTGTGTTTCTCTCTGTCAAATAAATAAAATCTTTAAAAAAAAAAGGAAAAAAGAAAGAATAATAGCTACCAATTACTGAGTGCTGACTATGAGCCCAACATAGGAATATGTCCTTTCTTGCTAACGGCAGCACCATTATTGCCATCCCCACTTCCCCTGTGAGGAAACTGCACCACCATAAGCAGCCTCCTGGCCTGCATTCTTCTCACAACAACCGGAATCATGACCACTCTGGAGAAGTCCCCTGTGTTCTGAGATTACATCCTTCCTAAAAACTTGGTGTCAGATCGTCCTTTCTGTCTTGGGACAGTGGCGATACTGACTTCAGCCCCTCGCCTCTCCCCCATCCTTCCTGCTTCCTGGCTGCTCTGCTGGTTAGGTCTTCGCTGTCTTCCTGGCGGGTTTCCCACCTCCTGGCCTCCTCCTTCCTGCTCCCCTTGCTCCCGCTCAGCTGGATGTCAGTGCCAGGGTCAAGCCGCCTCTGATCTTCCCCGTCCTGGGCTCAGAAACCTTCCAGGAATCGTTGCTGCCTCGGACAGGATTTGGGCTTTCCACGGTCAGCCTGTATCCACTTGCTCTGTCACTTCAGTCCGACCGGGGTTGGGGGGCAATCTACGCCTGCATTCATGTTCCCAAACTATTAGGACCTCCTCTTTCTCTTCAGTTTCCCACCCCCCTGACCCCTGAAACCCTGTCCACTTCCCCTCCCTCTGCTAATTTATGCCTTCACTTATTCATTCAACACACCTACTTTGAGCATCGTCTGCGAACTGGCTCTAGTGTGGGTACCAGGTCTCTTGGTGCTCTCAGTCCAGTAGGAGAGAAAGAACTGAACGAGGGAATCACAGGTCGTGTTACAAAGGGGAGGACCCCAGCACCGAATGGAGGAGGGCTAAGTAGTCAGGGGTGGGAGGGACCAGGGAAGGCCTCCCTGACACTGTCAGGACCTCCCCCTCACTGCAGTTATCTATATCCCCTTTCCCCCATAACTCCTGGGACCCTCTGCTGCTCCCCCTCTGGGGCAAGTGCCTTTCTGTCCCCCCATTAGACTGTCACAGCAAATCTTACTTAGCCCCAGTACGTGCTATGTAAATACTGGTTGGGAATTGAATCATTGTGTCCACTCCTGGCAATTCAACTCCTGGAGCTTAGCTATCTTTTCAACCATCATGATTACAGGGTAGGATTTCTGCTCCTGACATCATCTGAGTGGGTGGCCTTGCCTTCAGTTTGTTCAGTGTGCTGCTTACCTCATAGAAAAAAGACTGTACTCAACTGTAATCAGGGGTTGTTTTGCAGGGTTGGGGTTACAAAACAGGTTTCCATTTTATATTTTCTGTGCTTCTATAAATATTTGAATTTTCCAGTACCAACTTGGGTTACCTTTATTATTGGGCATTTTAAATGCCTTCACGTAAATTAAACAGACCAAAGAATTATTTGCTTCTCCCACTCCACTTGTTTGCTTTAAATTTCAAGGAAAACAAAGTTAGGCAGACGTACCCCTGACTTCCCATTCCCATGGATGTCAATGAATAAGGACCATAGACAAGTTTGCTGACCTAAGGGGCAAAAGTGAATTGTGAGTGCTTCAAAACTTAGAAAAAGAGCATTCTTGTGGAGCGTCTGCAGGCATAAAATTAATAGCCAGAGCATTCATAACTGCAGAAAGTGTCCTCAAATTCAGAGGAAGATGATGGAACTGGATGGGACCTAGGCAGAGCTTTGCTGTTCCCTGCTAAGAGCCCAGGCCCACACTTGTCCATAAGATTTGCCTCGCA
>CM053610.1:86565178-86586747 GCA_028646535.1 Procyon lotor | reverse complement strand
TTGTTCTTGAGAAGCGTGGTGCTGTTCCAGATTCATAGGTGGTGCTGCTTGGCTTCTCTCTGGAAGCTTCTGGGATCTCCAATTAATCTTGGAGCAGTGACATCCCCTAGTGAAGCCCCTAACTGGGTCTTTGCTCTCCCACTGTGCTGCCCACCCAGGGGCCTGGTTATTAAAGACCCAGGTCTCCAGTTGTGGGGCATTTTCTTCGGTTATGTTCCCCTTCCTGTGTTCCTTCTGGAACTCCTCTTAAGTTGTTAGAACGCCTAGATTGCTATTCTGAGCTCAGAGCCTTCGCTAAGGGAGCCTCCAGAGACTGCCTGCTGTTTCCTTTAGGGAGAGGGAGGAGCTTGGGACAACCATTCCTGTCCACCTCACCCCCTCCCTGCCTTCAGCACGGCAGCCTCTACTTGCTTGTCTAGGAGGCAACAAGTAGAACTATTCATGGAAAATCTTTGCTGCACTTAGAAGTAAGATGGATCCTGACTTGCTGATTAACGCAGGCACATAGCCCTTCTCCCCAGACGGACAATTGATCACCTTTTCCTGATAGGAATGACTAAAAGTTTTGATCACGTTTCCTTTGCACTCTCCTTTTCTACTCCTGGCTGGAATTTTCCTTCCTTGCTGTTTGGCTTAAGGTACTCCTAGACTTTTTGGGCCTTTTATGTCTAACTTCTGCAGCGGAGGTTGGGCTGTTAAAATGTTACTTACGCCTAACTTCTTAAATCTCTGGGGCCTCCACGCAGATGTACTTTGCGTCCTGGGGCTCTGGCCTGTAGGCCTCTGCCCTGCAGGCCTCTGTGGCCTTCACTCTCGCTCTGGTCCCTGGCTTCCTAAGTCACGTGGCAAACCTACAACAGCAGGGTCCCAGACCCTGGGCCAGAGCCAGGCCTTCAAAGGCAAAGCTGTCCTCATCCTATCAGATCTCATCGTCAGTCCAGCTTCCCCCCCCCCCCCCCGCCCCCGGGTCTTGCCTCAAGAAAAGGACGACTCTTATAAACGAACTTGTGAAATATGTGGAAAGGAGCCCCCTCTTCAGTAGACATGACCTTGGTATTTTTTTTTTGGAACTGCAGAGTAGACTAGACTGGTCGGCCTGGTAGAATCTTCGGGAGCTGCCAAGAGCAAGGTGCTCCATTCAGCTACCAACCGATACTCGTGATGGACGGTGCGCCATTCCAGACGCATGCTTCTCTCCTTTTCTCTTCCTGCCTCCATGACGTTCAGGGAGGTTTATCAGAAGAAGATTGGCTAGGCCCTTATTTGGAGATATTTGTCCTGTGAGATCTCCTTCCATGTTCTCCTGGTGACCTCCAGACACTGGGATCTTCGTTCCTGCTCCAAAGCATGGAGAAGCCTGGCCTTTCTTGGCCCTCGAATCTTTCCCAAGTCAACATTCATTCATTAGGGCCAATTCCAAAATTATATCGCTCCTACACGGGAATGAGGGGAAAGGCGAAGAAAGTATTCTAAGTCGGCGGGGCACTGGTCAGGTGGGCACATCAGGAAATGCAGGTGACAGGTGAGAGTCATGTTTTTAGGTCTTGGAACTAATAAGGCAGCGATGTTGACCCAGGCAGCTCTGGTTCCCCTGGTTCTGAGTGACACCGTTGTTGTTGTTGTTGTTTTAAGATTTTATTTACTTATTTGAGAGAGGGAGAGAGAGCGTGATCAAGAGAGCACAGGCAGGGGAAGCTATAGAGGGAGGGGACAACCAGACTCCCCGCTGAGTGGGGAGCCCAATGCGGGGCTGCATCCCAGGATTCTGGGATCATGACCTGAGCTGAAGGCAGACGCTTCACCAACCCAGGTGCCCCTGATTGACACCATTCTTGACATATATTTTAGTTCCTCTGCTGATCAGAAGCTAAAAGGGAGCTGCAGAATGGCATTATTGGGGAGAAGCTGTAATTTAAAATGTTCCTGGGGCACCTGGGTGGCTCAGTCAGTGAAATGTCTGCCTTTGGCTCAGGTCGAGCCCCAAATCAGGCTCTCTGCTCAGTAGGGAGCCTGCTTCTCCTCCTGCTGTGCTCTCTCTCGCTCTCTGTCAAATAAATAAATAAAATCTTTAAAAAAAAAAAATTCCTTGTTTGTTCTAAAAACGTGTTCAACCTCCAGGCCCAGGCGCCTCTCTGGGGCAACGTGGCTCCTGACGCCCTGTGCTGTGTTGTGTTTGTCCTGGTGGCTGCCGCCTGCTGCCCATGGGACCCGTGGGCCAAGATGGCCTCCCCCACCCCTTGCCAGCTTCCTGGTCTCTTTTAAGCGTTAAGCCTCCATCCTCGACAAGGACTTTATTTTGCTTTGAGAGCAAGCTGACGGAAAGGAAGATGGACCCCTCCATGGTTTTCTTATTTTACTTTTCTTCTCTCGCCGTGACTTTTGCTCTGCCTGGTGAGCCGAGTAGAAGAAGTCAGTGTCTTTGGGCCAGGGAACGTGTCCTCTCTTGGAGGGTGTCTACGAGCATTTCAAAGAGTTCCTCATTCCCTCACCCCTTCCCACTTCTAGCTAAGGACTGCTATAGTGTAACTTCCTGCTTGTAAACAACTGGAGGGGTGGAAAGCAGGCCTCTCAAGCTCTTAGAGCCCTGTTTAAAGAGGCTACCTGTTTATAGCAGAACTTTATAACGTGTAGTGCTCAAACTCTGGTATAAGGAAAACAAAATAAAGGTGATCTATAATAAAGTACACGTTCGCAAGTGCCAGGCATGCCCACTCCAGGAGAGAGAATAGAGTGCACAGGGACTGGCATCCTGGCACTCCCCCACACACAGGAAAACTGCGGAGGGAGAGACACTGTCAGTGATCTGAGTCACGACCAGGTTCCAAACAGCACAAAGGGATGGTGGCCCCCGTGTTCAGGTAATTACAGCCCTGGGAAATTAGGTGGATATTAAAACCAGATAAAATTATTTGTGTGTATGTAAATGGAACTGGGTTCTAATCTCAGAAAGTCATCTGGAATATGGAACAGTTGCCCCTGACCCCTAAAAGTTGCCTTTGGCCCCTAAAAGCCATGGTGCCTCCTAGTTTTTGCGCCTACCCTACAAATTTGCGGAATGCCTCGATGGGGCAATACCCCAGTATAGAGAATCCTGGCCTACCATTGAAGGCAAGGCAAGTGACAGCAAATGCATTAGTCATGGTTCTTCAGAGAAACAGAACCAAAGAGGGAACAAGAGAAAGTTATTTTAAGGAACTAACTAATGTGATTGTGGGTGCTAGCAGATCTGAAATGTGCGGGGCACCAGCTAGAGACCCAGGGAAGAGCTGGTGTTGCAGTCTTGTATCCAAAGGCAGATTGGAGGCCGAATTCCCTTTTCCTTGGAGGACCTCCGTGTTTGCTCATAAGGCCCTCAGTTGACCAGATGAGACCCCCCATATTATGAAGGGTAATCTTTACTCAGAGTCTGCTGATTTTTTTTAATGTTAATCATACCCAAAAAATACATCTAGAGTAAAGTTTGACCAAATATCTAGGTACCATGACCTAGCCATATAAGGTTGATACAGCATATGACGAAGAAGTTGAAGAATGTTCTCTTCCTATAACAGTAACTCAAAGAAGGGGCGCCTGGGTGGCTCAGTCGTTAAGCGGCTGCCTTTGGCTCAGGTCATGATCCCAGGGTCCTGGGATCGAGCCCCACGTCGGGCTCCCTGCTCCGCAGGAAGCCTGCTTCTCCCGCTACCATTCCCTCTGCTTGTGTTCCCTCTCTTGCTGTGTTTCTCTCTGTCAAATAAATAAAATCTTAAAAAAAAAAAAAAAAAAAAAAACAGTAACTCAAAGGGTAGTCACTTTTATAGTGACTATATATAAATATATAATAATATATTATTATATATATAGATATAGTAAATATCTATATTTGTTTTCTTTGAAGCATAACCAGTGTGCAGCGTTCAGACAACGGGTCATATATCTGTAAGATGAAAATAAACAACGAAGAAATTGTGTCTGACCCCATTTACATCGAGGTGCAAGGTAAGTCCAAAGCCTGGCCGCAGAGTGGTCTGTATTAATTGCTTTGCATATAAATCGCTAGAGTTTGGTGTGCCCACTTATAACTCTGTGTGCAAACTTTACCAAATTCGTAAGAACTCAAATTTTACAAGGTGATCCTCTTTTGAGACTTTAGGGAATAATGGATGAATGACAGGAATTTGATTCTCAGAGTTTTAGCTCTATCCTCAGCAATAGGGCTGAGTTAAAAACAGATTGTGGACCTACCTGTCCTCAGGTTATTTACAATTTAGAAACCTGGAGACTTTTTTCAAAGCGAAATGCATTCCATCTCACCCGTTCCCAGTGCTGGCGTCAGAGACCGCTCACCTGGTCTAGTGGTCATTTGCCTCGGAGGGTGAGCGCTTTTCCTGAACGGGGTCAGCAGCTCCATCTGGGACTCATTTGGGGCCCTAGGATTTATTGGGTACGTGGTTCAGCGCAGTTCCATGACATGACATAAGACGGGCTCAGTGAGGGCACGAAGTGAGACATGGACTGGAGAGGGTGGTCTGTGCTCTCAAGGAGCTTGAACTGCAGTGGGGAATGTGAGCTGATGTCTGAGATGAGCCCAGGTCCCGAGGCCCTGGGTTTCCCCGAGCTGCGCATGCTTGCTTTCTGCAATGGCAGGGCCTATCAAGGAAGGCTTCAAGGAGGAGGCACCTCTGTTATCACCACAAATGATCAATCATTCCTTACCAGCCTGCGGGCTACCTCCGGGACCCTGCATCCCAGC
The DNA here is from genome assembly GCA_028646535.1 of Procyon lotor. Taxonomy (NCBI): domain Eukaryota; kingdom Metazoa; phylum Chordata; class Mammalia; order Carnivora; family Procyonidae; genus Procyon; species Procyon lotor. Next base: position 86,582,015 of record CM053610.1, on the reverse strand, counting down.
TTTCTGAGAACCCCTGTCAGCAGAAGCACCCAAACGCCTTTCTTTTTTACTTCCTCCTTACTTCCTTCCTGCCTTTCCTTCCTCCTCCCCACAGGTTTTAGAGCAGATGAATGGCTCTTCAGGGATGTTCAACTAGAATCATCTCCCACCGAAAGGCTGCTCTGCTCCCTATTCTTTTGCAAACCTAAACCTCATACCTAGTAATGCTGCAGGAGGCCTGAGGGAGGGACCCCTCAGAGGAGTCTCCTTCAGAGCTGTGTTCTAGGCCCATCCCAGGCTGGACAGCTAAGCCTCCTCAGGGTTTTGTCAACATCAGCCCGCGGGTGGGGGCGGTGTGGTAGTGTTTCTGTGTTTGCTGTTAATCTTGGAAAAATATCGAGAGGACATTTAACTTGTCAGAATCCCAGCAAAATGCCCGGGACAGGAACACCTTAGGTCCAAATGGAGTTTTGCAAAACTTCGAAACAGGAAAAAAGGACCCCATTTGGCCACCCCCACATCATTCCTCCTGGGACCGGATCTGTCAGTTCCCAATCCCAAAAGGACACAGTTCAAATCCCCAAGAACAGTTGGCTTGCCCTGTTTAATTTTTGGCACGTGCCCCAAATGAGTACTCTCGGGCTTTCTCTGAGGTATTTCCAAAGTTGCATTCCTTACGGTCTCAATTCTGAGTTGCAGTCAAAGATTTTCGGATTAGGGGTGTCTGGGTGGCTCAGTGGGTTAAAGCCTCTGCCTTCGGCTCAGGTCATGATCTCAGCATCCTGGGATCGAGCCCCGCGTCGGGCTCTCTGCTCAGCGGGGAGCCTGCTTCCTCCTCTCTCTGCCTGCCTCTCTGCCTACTTGTGATTTCTCTCTCTGTCAGATAAATAAATAAAAATTAAAAAAAAAAGATTTTCGGATTATAACTATGTAACTGTATCTATACTGTTCTGGTCAAAATGTACTTGGAGAAGGCATCCAGCCCTGCACCAGTGGACAGATTTTAAAATTCATTATTGCTCCTCTTAAAGTGTCACACAGAGTACTTTGTCCTTAGAAACAGGCGGACCTGTTACGTGGCTTTTTTAATCTGTGTGTATTTTGGGAAGGAATACTGAAAACATGCCAGCCTGTCCCAGGAGGTCTGAGCAACCCTTGGTTTCAACATGGGCAGGCCTCCCTTCTGGTAAAACCAGTTCTGAATCACCATCACAGCCCCTTTGGGAAAGTATCCTAGAAAGCCGGCTGGAGCTAGTCGGGGAGGCATTAGCTTCCCTTCTTCCCGAGCCAACTTTCAGAAGGTGAAAATTGGCCATTTCAGGCCTGAGGTGCTGTATGAAGAAATCTATTGCCAAGTTCCAGAACAGTCTCCCTTCTCCTTGGGGCTCTGCCTTTGCCTGTGGATCTTAAACATTCTTTCACTGCACTCTTTCTTGGCAGGACTTCCTCACTTTACTAGACAGCCCGAGAGCATGAATGTCACGAGAAACACGGCCTTCAACCTCACCTGTCAGGCCGTGGGCCCTCCGGAGCCCATCAACATTTTCTGGGTTCAGAATAGCAGCCGTGTTAACGAACAGCCGGAAAAGTCCCCCTCTGTTCTAACTGTTCCTGGTAAGTCCGAGTCTTGTGACTTCTTTACTGTTTGCTCTCAAACAGTGGGAGGGATCAAGAGTTTGATGCCCGTGGCGGGTGCAGTAGAAGACAATGATGACGCAGGGGTGGCAGCTGAGGTTAGGGGCCCGGGCCGTGGACAGGGAGGTGGGAATCTCAGGAGTGAGAGTTCACGAGCCAGGGGTGGGACATGGGTGAACGAATGCCCCGAAGGGTGTCTGTGCGTAAGTGAGCAGAGAGGTAGGATCCCTGAGCCCTGGCAGCAGGAGCTCTGCTCACACCTCCCCTGCAGGCCCTTCTTGGTACTAGGAACACAGGGGGCGAGCTTCTGGAAATGGTCTTCTGGCTTCCTTCCCACTCCAGGTCTCCTCCCCTGCCCCCCACAGCCTCATTCCTGGACCCACTGCTTTTCACTCTGAGACGCCTCCCCACCCAGGGGAGTTTCTCTCCATCCTGGCATCTATACCGGCTGTGTATAATGGCCTTGAGCTTTGTATCTTCTGACCTTCAGGCTCAATCCCTCCCTGGCATTTTCACTTGCTGGTGCATGGGCATCTTAAAATGAAACTCTTGATCCACCTTCCCCACAGACGTTTTGCCCCAGAATTCCCCATCTTAGTAAATGACACCACCAACGGCCCATCCTTCCTCTTTCTCATTTTTTTTACATTGAATGCATCAGCAAGTTCTCTCCATTCTGCTTCTACTGTGTGTCCCGAGTCTGTTTTCTCCCTCCGTGCTGTAGCACTCCACTCCACATCACTGCCAGCACGCGCCAATACCAGCCCAGGAGCTCCCGAAGGGGTCTCTGCTTCCAACCTTGGTCCCACTCTAATCCATCCTCCTCAGTGGCTCCCCATTGTCTCAGACTGTCACTCTGAGTCATTCCTGCCCCTGCCATCAGCCCTGTGTGCTCCGGCCACCACCCAACTCTCCAACCCAACCCCCCCTCCCCCAACTCCACCTTCTTGTCCCTGCTTATTAAGCACCAGTCATTCTGGTTATCTGTCATTTCCTCACACACATGGCCCTCCTTCCTGCCTCAGGACCTTTGCATTCTCTTCTCTGTCTACCTATAGTGTTCTTCCACTTGCCCTTTGTCCCATGACACAACTCCAACATCACTTCTTCCGAGAAGGCTTCCCTGGTCATTCAACTATTTTAGGTCCTCCCCACCTCCTTATTGACTCCCAGTCGTGTGTTCTTGGGGACTCTGTTGTTGAAGTCGTCACAGTCTATCATCACCCATTTATTTGTTTAGCCTCCTTGTCTGTCTTCTCAGAAACTATATGCTCAGCAAGGACAAGGACTTTGTCCCAAGGCAGTGCCTGACTCATAGTAGCACTCACTGAATATTCATGGTGACAACAGACTAGGAAGTGAATGCCAGCCCCTCGGTTTTATCTCTGGATCACTTCCCTAACTCCATAACTGCATAAGGAATATTATGGTTTTCTCTGCCTCTATCTGAATTGTCTTTGAATTTCTCCCAAGAAGTTGATAATCAAGCTCCTTCTTAATTCAAAGTCAATTTGAGGAACCTCCATAATGTTCTCCAGAGTGGCTGCACCAGTGTTTGCATTCCCACCAACAATGGAAGAGGGTTCCCCTTTCTGTTCATCCTCACCAACATCTGTTGTTTCTAGTGTTGTTGATTTTAGCCATCCTGACAGGCGTGAGATGGTATCTCATCACAGTTTTGGTTTGTATTTCCTTGATACCAAGTGATGTTGAGCATCTTTTCATGTGTCTTTTGGCCATCTGGATGTCTTTTTTGGAAAAGTGTCTATTCGTGTCTTCTGCCCATTTCTTAACTGGGATATTTGGTTTTTGGGTGTTGAGGTTGATAAGTTCTTTATAGATTTTGGACACTAACCCTTTATCAGATACATCATTTGCAAATATCTTCTCCCACGTTATCGACTATGGAGAGAGCCCAAATGTCCATCAACTGATGAATGGATAAAGAAGATGTGGCATACACACACACACACACACACACACACACACATACACACACATGATGGACTATTACTCAGCCATCAAAAAGAATGAAATCCTGGGGCACCTGGGTGGCTCAGTCGGTTAAAGATCTGCCTCCTACTCAGGTCATGATCTCAGGGTTCTGGGATCAAGCCCCGTATTGGACCCCCTGCTCAGCGGGGAGTATCCTTCTCCCTGTCCTTCTGCCCCTCCCCATCCCCCTGCTTGCCCTCTCTCTCACATATAAATAAATAAAATCTTTAAAAAAAAAAAAAAAGAATGAAATCTTGCCATTTGCAATGACATGGATAGAGCTAGAGTGTATTATGCTAAGTGAAATATGTCAGAGGAAGACAACCATATGATCTCACTCATGTGGAATTTAAGAAAGAAAATAGATGAACATAATGGGAAGGAGGAAGAGAAAAAAGGAGAAAGGGAAACAAGCCATAAGAGACTCTCAACGATAGAGATCAAACTGAGGCTTATTGAAGGGATGGGCTAGATGGGTGGAGGGCATTAGGGAGGGTACTTGCTGTGATGAATACCAGGCATTATATGTAAGGGATGAAATCACCTAATCCTACTACAGAAACCAATATTGCACGGTATGTTAACTACCTAAAATTTAAATTAAAAATATTTTTAAATTGGGGCACCTGGGTGGCTCAGTGGGTTAAAGCCTCTGCCTTCGGCTCAGGTCATGATCTCAGGGTCCTGGGATGGAGCCCCGCATGGAGCCCTGCATCGGGCTCTTTGCTCGGCAGGGAGCCTGCTTCCCCCTCTCCCTCTGCCTGCCTCTCTGCCTACTTGTGATCTCTCTCTGTCAAATAAATAAATAAAATCTTTAAAAATTTTTTTAAAAATTTTAAATAAAAATAAATTAATAATTTGAAAAACCCAAAGTCCATTCGAAAACTATCCCCACCCTTTCCAGGACAGTGGCTCTGAAGTCCCCTAAAGAAAGACTTGTTTTCATTGAGGTAAAATTGACATTCAGTTAGGTGTGTAGAACTTAAATGCACAACTCAGTGAGTTTTGATAAATGAAGACACACATGGAACTGCTTCTGTCAAGACCCAGAACATTGCCCTCACCTCAGAATGTCCCCTCATGTTCCCTTCCCATCAGCCCCCACCTCTCATAGGCAATGGTGTTCTGATATCTGCCATCATAGACCAGTTTGCTAGGTCTTGAATATTGAATAAGTGGGATCATGAAGTATATATATTCTTTTGTGTCCGGCTGCTTTCCCTCAACATGATGTTTTCGGGACTCATCCATGCTGACATGTGAGTAGTATGTTATTGCCAATAGTGCTCTATGGTATGGATGTGCTACATTTTGTTTGGGTGGTGAACCTTTGGGATGTTTATGGATAAATAAGAGAGCTACAGATATTTGTGTGCAAGGCTTTGGGGGGACATATGTTTTTATTTTGTCTTGGATAATACCTGGGAGAACTTCTGGATCATATACTGGGTATATGTATAACTTTTTTTTTTTTAAAGATTTTATTTATTTGACAGAGAGAAACACAGCGAGAGAGGGAACACAAGCAGAGGGAATGGTAGTGGGAGAAGCAGGCCTCCTGCCGAGCAGGGAGCCCGATGCGGGCCTCGATCCCAGGACTCCGGGATCATGACCTGGGCCGAAGGCAGACGCTCAACGACTGAGCCACCCAGGCGCCCCTATGTATAACTTTTAAGGAAACCACCAAACTGTGTTCTAAAGTTGTGCCAAGTTATATTCCTAGCCTCAGTGGATGAGTGTTCCAGTTGCTCTATCCGTGTCCTTACCAACATTTGATATGGTGAGGGTTTTTTTTTTCATTTTAGACATTCTAGTGAATGCACAACGGTAAATTTTAAATTTGCATCTCATTGCCCTACTGTCAGATTTTAAATTAGACTTAGAAAAGATTTTAGTGGGGCCAGCGTGGCTCAGTTGATTAAGTGTCTGACTTCAGTTCAGGTCATGTTCCCAGAGTCCTAGGGTCGAGCCCCCTGTTAGGCTCCCAGCTCAGCAGAGCGTGTTTCTACCTCTCCTTCTGCCCCTCCCCATTGCTTATGCTCTCTCTATCTCAAATAAATGAATAAAATCTTTAAAAAAAAAAAAGGACAAGATTTTAGCATTTTTTTCTTGTGCTTACAGACCAGTCATATATCCTTCTCATGGAAGTATCACTTTGGGTCTTATGCCCATTCTCATAAAAATCTTAGAATCAGCCTGACAGCTTTTTGCAAAAGGGTCTGTTGTGATTTGGTTTGCAATTGTATTGAATTTATAGATCAATTTAGGGGGAGATCGTATCTTAATAACATTGAGACTTCCAGTCCAAGAACATACTCTATCTGTTTATTTAGGTCTTCTTTAATTTCTCTCAACAATTTTTTAAAGTGCTTAATGCAGGGGCACCTGGGTGGCTCAGTGGGTTAAAGCCTCTGCCTTCGGCTCAGGTCATGATCTCAGGGTCCTGGGATCGAGCCCCTCATTGGGCTCCGCTCAGCAGGGAGCCTGCTTCTCCCTCTCTCTCTGCCTGCCTCTCTGCCTACTTGTGATCTCTCTCTCTCTCTCTCTCTGTCAAATAAATAAATAAAATCTTAAAAAATAATAAAGTGCTTAATGTAGAGGTCTTATATGTCACTTGCTGAAGTTATTTGTAAATATTTTATGTTGCTGATGCTGTTAAGTAGCATATTAAGTAGCATAACCATAACCAGTTGGTTAGTGTTAGTATATAGGAAATAAATGGATTTTTGTATGTTGATCTTACATCCCTACAACCTTGTTAAATTAATGTTACTAGTTCTAAGAGGGTTTTTTGTTGTTGTCATTTTGTAGATTCCTTAGATTTTTTTTTTATAGGCAATGTCACCTTCAAATAGAGACGGTTTTGCTTCTACCTGTCCATTCTTGCCTTTTTATGCCTGTCCCTTTCCCTATTTTACTGGCCAAGACTCTAGCACAATGCTGAATAAGTTGGAAGAGTTGATGTCTCTGTTCCAATCACCAACTATGACAGAAATTGGGTTTTGGTCAGTGCCCTTCATTAGGCTGAAGACGTTTCCTTCTATTCTCAGTTTACCAAAAATTTTATTTTTTTATCGTATGGTCATATAGTTTTTCTCCACTATTCTAATACAGCAAATTACACTGATTGGGTTTTCAAATGTTAAACCAGTATGCATTCCTAGGACAAACTCTACTTGGTCATGATGTACTGTGGATTCAGTTTGCTAATATTTAAGTAAAGACTTCTGCATTTACCTTTACTCTGTTTCACTGCCAGACTAGGGTAACACCAACCATGTGTACTGCGATTCAGTTCCGACACTGACTACCCAAAGTCTGCCACAAAGCTCACTCTGGGTGCCAACCACAAGTCTCAGGGTGGAGGGTGGGGATCCCCAGACCACTTGCACTTCCTACTGACTGGCTATAAATCTGGAGGTTCCCATGACCCCCTCTGGTTTGATAATTTGCTAGACCAACTCACAGAACTCAGGAAAGTGCTATGCATAACAATTAGAGTTTTATTACAAGGGGTATACCTCGGGTGAAGTCTGGGGGGTTCCTGCATGCAGAGGGCTTCCATGCCCTCTCCTCTTTGATTCAGAGGGTGTCACCCTCCTGGCACACCCAGGAAAAGGACATTCTACTTAGCTTTGGGGTGCAGTTTTTTTAATTGACATTTCCTTGCATAGGCATAACTGATGAAATCATTGGCCATGTGATTGAACACAATCCCCAGACCCCTGAACCCTCTCATCACATGGCTAGTGGTTCTGGTGATCAGTCTTCATCCTGAAGTTTTCCAGGGGCCCATTCTGAATCACCTCATTAGTGTAACAAAGCACTCAGGCAATTATAAGAAACACAAGCTAAATTCTTTATTGTACAACAATGCTCTGAGGGCAGTGGTCCAAAATTTTGCTTTTGGAATGTCAGTTTTTGGGATCTGGGTATTGTCCTCATAAAACTATAGTCAGAAAGTATCCCTCCCCCCTCTATTTTCTGAAAGAGTTTAGTAACATTGGTGTTATTTTGAAAAGACGCACATAAAGTTCAGTGGACGCTGCAAGATTATTTATTTATTTATTTATTTATTTATTTATTTATTTATTTAAGACATGATATTTCTGGTAGTGTAGTTTGCATTTCTTTTTTTTGTTGAAGGTTAACATTTTGATTAATGTTAACTTTGAGGCTACCTGAAATCCTCAAGTCTTTTTTTCTCATCAATTACCGCAAAGTCAAAGCTCTCCTGTTTCTTGTATATTTAATTATTTTTTTAAGTTCACCCTACCATTTTTCCTTATAAAAATTTAAACTATTTTCCTAGCCCACTGAGGCCATTTGGAACCTCGATCCTGTCCTTCAGTTAACAAATCACCCCCCGGCTTTGCGCCGGCTGTCTTCTGTGTCTTGTCCAAGTTGTTGATGAAAATCTAGATTCCATCCTAACTGAGTGCAGAGTCCAGTGGCTGCTGATAAAGGCAGAGTAGGAGTTGACACCAGCTCATTAAATCAACTTTCTTGGCTACTGTTCAACCACTTGTAAATCTGTCTGCTTTCATTTTCCCTCCATTTATTTCTCTTTCTTATCTTCTGAGATGTTATTGCTACATTGGGCTAATGACTATCACAGAAAAGTCTGGAAATCAGCTTGGAATTCATTTCAAAATCAGACCTGACTTCTGAGTGAGCCAAATGACTAGATGTGATAATTTCTCTCATTCTTACAGGCACTAGTTTGACAACCCTCTTTTTTTTTTTTTAAGATTATTTATTTGAGAGAGACAGAGATAGCAACAGAGAGCAGGAGCGGGGAGGAGAAGGAGAAGCAGGCTCCTCGCTGAATAGGGAGCCTGACGCGGGGCTCTGTCCCAGAACCCTGGGAGCATGACCTGAGTCAAGTGTAGATGCTTAACCTACTGAGCCACCCCTTGATAGCCCTCTCTTAAGTTTCGTGGTGGATTTCTCTCTCAATGATTCTGTACTACCAGGATCAATGTCATTTTTCTTTATGAAAATAGGGACAGGGCGCCTGGGTAGCTCAGTCAGTTAAGCATCTGCCTTCAGCTCAGGTCATGATCCCAGCATCCTGGGATCAAGCCCCACGTTGGGCTCCCTCATCGGTGGGGAGTCTGCTTCTCTCTCTCCCTTCTCCTGCTTACGCTCTCATTCACTCTATCTCTCAATGAATAAATAAAATCTTTTTTAAATCAAAGAAAAGAAAATAGGGACAATCTGTCAATCTCTGTTCATCTAGAACTTTTCCTCTATTGCATGTTTTCTTAGAAGATAAAAGTGTGTTTCTGTGATAAGATTTGCAAATTTTTTTAATGCCCAAGACTATGTATAATTTGTCTCAGCTTGGAGACCTGATTTATTTCTAAATGGTGATGTACTCTCAACCACAACCTGTTTTGGGTTGCAAGTTCATTACAATTTTACTTTACTTTTTTTCATTTTAAGATTTTTTCCCTTTGGTATAGAAGATAGCAATAAAATAGGAAATAGAGCAGCTTATAGCCTGATAGTATTTTTTTGTTTATTTATGTATTTGAGCGAGAGAGAGAGCACATGTGCATGCACATGTAAGCCAGGAGTGGGGGTGCAGAGGAAGAGCGAACGAGAGAATCTCAAGCAGATTCCATACTGAGTGTGGAGCTGGATGTGGGGCTTAGTCTCACGACCCTGAGATCATGACCTGACCCGAAACCAAGAGTTGGACACTTAACCGACTGAGCCACCCAGGCACCCCCCAACAGTGTATTTTTTAAAACAACCTTTACTGTGATGATAGTTATTACACTATCATACCACAAGCTACGCATGTGGTTAACTCATAATAGAGGCACATGCATGTGTGTGCACACACACACACGCAAATGAGTTCATGTATAATTGGTGAAATCTGAGTAAGCTCTGTGGGTGGGCCCAATGTCAGTTTCCTGGTTTTGACAGTGCACTCTGGTTATGCAAGATGTTAACATTGGGGAGGTAGGGTGAAGGATACCCTGAACTGCCCTGTATGTTCCTTCACATCTTTCTGTGAATCCATAATAATTTCAAAATAAAAAGATTTTGGGGGGGCCCAGGTCATGAGGCTGGGCGTAGAACCTGCTTAAGATTCTCTCTCCCTTTCCCTCTGCCTCTGCCCTACTCTCTTAAAAAAAAGCACTGTTTTTTTTTAACTTTATGTTACATAATTATTAAATGGTTTTATATCTAAACTGTAGAAAATTCAGAAAATGTATTTTTACATCTTATCATACATGTACAATTACAACAAAACAGATTTATGTCCGTTTAAACTTTTTCTGTAACTGTATATGCTTGGGTGTATATATGTACATAGGTGATTTTCCTTCAAATTAGAATGATAGTACATATGCAGACTAATTCCAGTCCTTTTAATTTTTTAATTCTTTTAAAGATCTTATTTATTTATTTATTTGAGAGAGAGAGAGTGCACCTGAACTAGCACAACCGAGGGGAGTGGCAGAGGGAGAGGGAGAGAATCTCAGGCAGACTCCACACTGGGCGCAGAGCCTGACCCTGGGCACAGAGCCTGACGCGGGGCTCCATTTCCCAACTCTGAGATCATGACCCGAGCTGAAACCAAAACTCAATCACTTAACCAACTGAGCCACCCAGACGCCCTGATTTCAGCCTTTTTATTACCCAGATAATACGTGAACACATTTTCATTGTAAAACATTCAAACCATAGCAACAAACCAGAGCAAAATGGGCTCGTCTCCCTTGATTCTCCACACGTTCGCTCCCCACGTAGTTGTCACATACAATGTGTGTGATGACACACAGTGTGAGCCACTGGTTCACTTCCTTCTAGGCCCTTCTCCTTTAAATGTACTCACATATGTATATATACACATAGATGACCAAGACGTGGATCTTTCCATATAGGTACTCATGGGCCTCTCATTGTTTATGATAATCGCCTTATTGCATGAATGGACCATAATTTATTTAACCACCCTCTTGTTGATGAGCATGTAGGTGCTTTTATTTTGGTGATTGTTGTTACTTACGTAGACGTCTTTGTACCCAAATTATTTCTTTTTTTTTTTAAGATTTTATTTATTTATTTCACAGAGAGAGAGAGATCACAAGTAGGCAGAGAGGCAGGCAGAGAGAGAGAGGGAAGCAGGCTCCCCGCCGAGCAGAGAGCCCGATGCGGGACTTGATCCCAGGACCCTGAGATCATAACCTGAGCCGAAGGCAGAGGCTTTAACCCACTGAGCCACCCAGGCGCCCCTCTATGTATTTCTTTTCTGAAAACCTTTCTGGACATCCCATCCTTGTCTGTGTATCTACAGGGCCTCTTCCATAATGCTTGTACCTCCCTGCCACGTGAAAGCGCAACCGTCTACTGTCTCCCCACCCTGAGTTATTGATCAGTGTGATTATTACATATTAGTTCTTAATTACCTCAGCCCTATCACCCAGCACAATGCCTGGCACATCAGAACTATGTGAATGAATGAATGAACAATGAACAAATGAATTATAAACAGACCCCGAGTTAGAGGTCCCTTCACTGGGACAAAGGAACATAGTGAGAGTGAAGTAACTTGTATTTGCATAATTGCTTTTGCACTTAAACTCATTCTCATCCTTTCTCATTTATATTTCTAACCAGTTCTATGAAATTAATAGAGCATTTTTTTTACCCCCATTTTGTAGACGGAGGACTTAAGGAGTTCCATGGAGAAAGGGCCAACCATGCAAGCTTCTGACACACCAAGATAGAACAAGTCAGCGATCTGTAGACTATTCCCAGGCGCCTGAATTTTGCAACATTGTAAAAGATTTACATTATTCTTATTTACACCTGTGTTTAATTTTGAGGATGTGGTAGTGAGAACTGAGCCCACCTCAGAAGTTCACGGTTGAGGAGCTAGCTGCCATTCTGACCAGAAGTGCCAGGGGTGGAGTTTATGGTTCACCTGCTGCTGCAAACCTGGGAGTGTTTCCAGGGAGAGGCCATGCGGTCTTGAAATTAACCATATTGAAATTAACTGTGAAGTAAACTTTTCCCAGATCACTTCTACCAAGAGGTGCTAAGTAGAGATGTGGTTTAAAGAGTCCTGATTGTTGACACTTGCTTTGAGCAAGCACATTTATGAACAGGAAGGCCGTATGCTTTTTTCCTCTTGTTTCCAGTTGGGTTTTTTGTCCCTCTGTGACGTAAGAGCTGTCTTTAAGGACACAAGCAAAGCAGTACTTTGTCTAAAGGGCACTATTCTGAGTCAACAAAGCCAGTCTCAAAGGTTGCATGCTGTGTGATTCAATTTATATATAACATTCTCACAAATGACAAAGTGATAATGATTAATGAGGGGTTAGCTTGGGTAAGACGTTCCTAAAATAGGAGGGAGCTTTTTTTTTTTGGTGCTGAAGTAGTACGAATCTTTTTTTTTTTTTTTTTTTAAGATTTTATTTTATTTACTTGATAGAGAGAGATCACAAGTAGGCAGAGAGGCAGGCAGAGAGAGAGGGAAGCAGACTCCCCACTGAGCAGAGAGCCCGATGTGGGCCTCAATCCCAGGACCCTGAGATCATGACCTGAGCCGAAGGCAGAGGCTTTAACCCACTGAGCCACCCAGGTGCCCCTGAAGTAGTACAAATCTTACCTAAAATAAAATTTCACAGAGCTATACACCACCCCACACATACACCCCCCAAAAAATAAAACAGAACAAAAATTGGTAAACTCTGAATATGGTCTGTATTTGAGTTAATAGTATCATACAGATGTCACTTTCCTGATTTTGATCACTGTACTATAATTATGTAATATCTTATCATTAAGGGAAGCTGGTGAAGGGTATACAAGAACTCTACTAGTTCTGCAACTTCTTGTAAATTGAAAATTATTCCAAAACAAAATTTTTTTATTTTGTAAAAGATTTTACTTATTTATTTATTTGAAAGAGAGAGAGAGAGCCTGAGCTGAGGGAGGAGCAAAGGGAAAGGGACAGGAAGACTGCACGCTGAGCACAGAGCCCAACACAGAGCCCAATCCCACTACTCCGAGATCACGACCAAAGGCAAAAGCAAGAGTCTGAGGCTCAGTGGACTGAGCCACCCAGCACCCCACAGTGTAGTTTTTATTTAAAAAATTTTTTTTAAGATTTTATTTATTTTTTTGTCAGAGAGAGCACAAGCAGGGGGATCAGCAGGTAGAGGGAGAAGCAGGCTCCCCGCTGAGCAAGGAGCCCCATGCAGGACCCTGGGATCATGACCCAAGCCAAAAGCGGACGCTCAATCCACTGAGCCACCCAGGCACCCCAGTTAAGGCATTTTTAATACCCATTTTCAGATCAGGAAAAAATTTGGAGCTAGTATGGGACCTACTTGCTTAGGGTTTAGTCTCCATGTGGCTCCTGCAATGATCCTGATAAAACACAAGTTAGATTATGTTGGTCTTCTGCTCAAAGCTCCAAGTTTCCCATCCTACTTAAAGGACAAAGCAAGGGCCCGTTCCCTTTGCCCAGAACTCCCCTCCCTGCATCATTAGCCCATTTCCTCACTCAGAGTCATTCCTCAGAGGACAGTACCCTGAGCCACCTCTGACCTGAATATTTAAAATCACAGCCCACTTCCCCACCCATCCCTGGCCCTCTGATCCTTTTCTGTTTTTCCAAAGCATTAATCACCTTCTGTTAGAGCGTGAAGCTTCCTTATTTATCAAAGTTATTCCTTCTCACCCACTTCCCTTTGTGAGTGTGAGGTCTGTAAAGGCAGAGATCTCTTTTATTCATGGATATACCCCAAGTGCCTGGGAAAATGTCTGACACCTAGTAAGTACTCAGTAAATATGTGTTGAATGAATGAATTCAGGGCAGAGTGTGTTCCAAGTTAATAAGCAACTTCCTTTATGCAAAGTGTGCTTCCTTTGCTTTGCCTCTTTTGATCTAGGGGGGAAAAAAAGAAAAAAAGAAAGGGCTGCTTATTCAGAACTTAGTGAATTGGCCCAACTGGTGCTCTTAGAAGTTGCTTTCTTGGCAATTCTGATTGTCCTTCCCTCGAGGGAACATCCTGTTACTGAATGTTCTTTAAAATACCTTCCAGACCCTGAAAGGTATTTTAAACCAACAGACCAAGCAAGAGGGGCATGAACATCAGGAGTTAGGTGGGATGTGACAGTACCGAGGGTGGCCCACTGGAGGACATGGCTCAGAAAGACGGGAGGTCATTTGGGAGAGAGTGGGTAGTAGGGTGGGGACTTAAGGGGGTGGATGACTTTTCTTCCCCTGGAAAGCCACAAGGGCTGAGGCTATAAAACTTCAAGGTCTATTCCAGTTTGGTTATTGTTCACCCAGACAGAGAAGAGGAAAGTGAGAGGGAACAGTCTTTCCCAGTGTACGCTAGTTGCCATATCCAACCCAGGCTCTTCCGTGAGTCTCTAGCCGGGAAGCTAGTGCCATTAAACCAAGGAAGTATATATAACTGAATACATTAAGCAAAGAAGACTGTATTTGGCCTTCAGTTTTGGCCCACCTACTTTGGGAGAAAGTTAACTTTGGTTTGAACCAATTTCCCCTTCTCACTGCTGGTGTCTCTTTGGCCTGCGGGCACGAACCACCTCAGCGTGTGGGCAGAACTGCTGGAATAGGTGGTTTAGCTACTTCTGGGCGATTCTATGATGCTGATGTCTCATGCCAGAGAGTTTGCTAGAGATTGTCTTCCTGACTTTGTATGCACTTTGAAAAGAAACAAAAAGGAAAAGCGCCTTCCCACTTAACATCTTGTCCCTGATAAGCGGTTTCACTTTCAGCATTGATAAACCTCGAAGCTCTGAGGAACAGTGGGCCCCAGTTGTCCTACTTAGGGATCTACAGCAGGTCAATGGATCTCACGAAATGAATCCGTCCTCTTGTTTTTTTCCGCTCCTGGCCGACTTGGAATGTGATCTGTATCTTGTACTCAAGTGTTCCCCGAGAGTTTTGACAGGAGCCACTGAAATCGAGTAACTGCGTTTAGCTCGACTATATAAAAAATATAGGTTGCATAGCAACTCTCTGTATTTTCTGATTGAGCCAAAGTCAGTTTTTCTAAATATAAGCCAAGTTTTGCACATTTGTGGAGCCTGGTGAAATGGGAATCTTATTTGAGAACTTGTGGCCTAGAAGGCTAAAGATGATTCTTCGTCATGAAACCCAAAGCGTCACAGGTAGGACTCTGAAATAATGGCCTGCAGAATGGATGCCAGCCTTTGGCTTAGAGGGATGAGGTCTTGATCCTCATCTGGGATGTGTGCATCTTCTTTTGTAAAGTCAATGCCTGACGAGGTGCCCGAAGTCCAAATCTCTCCCTTACTTTGCAAAAGTAGAAGGACCTCTCCCTGACTTATCTAGAGTCACCACAGGGCATCAGTTCTCAAATGCTTTATTCTCAAGATCGCTTTACAGACTTAGAAATTATTGAGAACCAAAGAGGTTTAGTTTATGTGAGTTCTATCTGTTGATAAGTACTGAATTAGACACTAAAACAAAACTTTTTGAGCATAAAAATACATAAGCACCTGCTCCATTACCTGATAGAACTAATGACATCATCACACAACATATAGCCTCTGGAAACATTCTTCTGGAACATTCCATCACGTGTTCCTGAGAGCATGAAAGTGGAAAGGACAAATAACATCATTATTGTTAGTGTTATTATTTTTATTATTATGACAGAAATAGTTTTCATCCCTAAGGTTCCTAAAAGGGCCTCTGAGTTCCTTTCTCTAGGAGTCTCTAGCCCACACCTCCAGAGTGGCTGCCGTAGTGTATTGGCTCAACATTAAGAAATTTCCAGATCACTACATAGAAGATTTCAAATTTTATTCAGCAAAGTAGTTGCCCTTCTAGTAAAATTGTATTGTTTATGTTTAAGAATGATATACATTGTGAGAGCACAATGTATATAATTGAGTGAGTGGCTCAGTCGGTTAAGCATCTAACTCTTCATCTTGGCTTAGGTCTTGATCTCAGGGTGATATATTCAAGCCCCACACTGAAGAAAAAAAAAGAATTACATATATTGTCTTGATGAGCTGTGCTCTAATAATAGTCATGAGGATAATCAATCTAGAAGTAATTTTTTTTTCCGATTTCAACACATTTGTGTATTTTTATTGCCAAGAAGTGTTGTAGGGTGATGAATCATGACTTCCAAACCCACATAATTATGCCATCTGGATAAAATTCTGCAGGGGAAGTAGAAAATCATGATGGAACACTTCTGGCTGCTGAGAGAAAATGGTTTCATTGGGTAATGCTGGGTCTCCCATCCCAGTCATAGGTATACCAAATAGGTGCCTTTAAAGGAATTTTACTTTAAAATGTCAGAGTACCTGAAATTATATTCCTTGCAGCTATTTAAATTATAAAAAATTTAGGATGCAAACCTCAAAATGTATGAGAGACTCCTTATATTTTCCAAAGTTATTTGGGAAGAATACAAGCAGAATATATAAAGACCCCTGAGGCAGGGTATTCAAGGGGGTCCTTTTATAGATGTGGATACTGGCTTTGAGATAAATATTCCTCTTTGGTGAAATAAATATACTTTTTTAAACCATCACACACTATTAGTAGTTTCATCTGTCACTCAAAAGAGAGTGACTCAAAATGTGAGGCGATGGCTCCTACCTGAAACTTTAGTTTCTTAGCTCTTGGAATTGTCAAGAGAATTGAAGCCATTTAATTAGGATTTTCCTCCATTCTGAGGGAAATACTCCTCACCTCAGAAAACAAAAATACCTGAAGTATCTGTCCTATTCTGACAGAACGTTATTTTAGAGAAGTAAAAATTGACCACAGAATTGTAGGACAGAGGCGCACAGCTTTGCTTTTTCTTGAGCGACCCTGTCTAGTCAGCAGAACTCAGGCGCCTGGGCTAATTTCCATCTGGATGGAAAAGAACAGAACCCAACCAGCACTGGTTTATCTGTGCACTCCTAACCCTCAAAAGAAGAGCCAACGTAAAAGGGATCAGGTTGGCATTTCTTAGAACTTCCCCCAGACTCGGTTCGGTTCTCCGGCCACCCAGCCCAGCCTAGGGCTGGGCTTCGCTAGGCAGCTTGTTCCTCCTTGATTTTTCAAATGTTTAATTACTGTTAGTGACAAGCTTTGAGTTTTAAAATTATCAGATGAGGAATTTCCTGTACAATAGATACAAGAAAAGGAAGTAAGGTTTTTAGGCAAGAAGCGATTGGAAGTCTAATATCAAGA
>CM053610.1:86523472-86564678 GCA_028646535.1 Procyon lotor | reverse complement strand
GTTCTCCGGCCACCCAGCCCAGCCTAGGGCTGGGCTTCGCTAGGCAGCTTGTTCCTCCTTGATTTTTCAAATGTTTAATTACTGTTAGTGACAAGCTTTGAGTTTTAAAATTATCAGATGAGGAATTTCCTGTACAATAGATACAAGAAAAGGAAGTAAGGTTTTTAGGCAAGAAGCGATTGGAAGTCTAATATCAAGAATTTTTTCTTTCTGTAGTTCATGATGTGAACTTTGTGCCAGAAGATACCTTTGTGTGTCAGGGACAGAGAAGTTTCCAGATTCTACTAGATGGTATATATGGCTGTGCTTTAAAAAACAAAAAACAAAACAAAAAACACCTGTATTTAAGTTTTAGAATAGTTTTAGAAACCAAGGAGATAATACTGAGTTTTCCCATAAACCCCACTCGCACGTTCTCCCATTATTAACATCTTACATTAGTGTGATGTATTTGCTATAATTAATGAACCAATGAACATTATTTTTAACTCAAGTCCATACTTTATTCAGATTTCCTTAGTTTTTACCTAATACCCTTGTGTGGTATTAGGTAAAATGATCTCATCCAGGATTTCATTGTCTTGTCTCCTTGGGCTCCTCTTGGATGGCTCCTCTTGGATGTAACAATTTCTCAAACTTTTCTTGTTTTTAATGGTCTTAACAGTTTTGAGGAATACTGGTCAGGTTTCTTATAGAACGTCTCACAGTTTTAACTGTCTGATACTTTCCTCCTGATTAGACTTGGGTTGTATGTTTTGGGGAGGAAGATTGCAGAGGGGAAGTGCCATTTTCATTACATCATATCAAGGATACATTCTATCAGCATGACTATGGTGTTGACCTTGGTCATGTGGCCAAGGGAGTGTTTATCATTTTCTCCACTCTAAAGTTTAAAAGAAAATAAATAAAGTTTTGCTTTTATTTCCTTTTCATACTGTCCTCTTCAGAAGGAAGTCACTTTGTGTGGCCCACGCTTAAAGGGTTGGGAATTACCATCCTCCCCCTTGAGGGCAGAGAATCCACATAAATTATATGGAACTTTTCTGCATGGGACACTTGTTTGTCCCTCCCCATTATTTAATCATTTATTTATCTCAGTATAGACTTGTGAATATTTGTTTTATACTTTGGGTTACAATCCAAGGCTACTTCATTTATTTTCTTGCTCAAACTGTTCTGGCTTTGGCTATTAGGAGTTCTTTCAGTTGATTTCTATGTCTCTGTCATCCCCCCATCACTGTGTGCGTGTGTCCCTGTGTGTGTGTGTGTGTGTGTGTGTGTGTGTGTGCGCACGCACCACATGGCGTTTACATTAAATTTTGTTCCAGGCTCATCTTCTCTGTTTCCTGGTCCAGTCTGAGAATTAGCCATTTCTCCAAGAAGTTCTAGTTCCTTTTATTGGCAAATAGTATTAGATATCAATATCTGGATTACCTCTCCTCCTTTCTATTTAAAATTACTAAATCAACTAGTTTTTTAATTTCTAAGATGTTTTCAACCTGAAATGATAGAATTTTTCTTCATCCAGCACTGGTGTCTTCTCTTCAAGTAATAAGAGTAATAATTCTTGTGTTTATGTAATAATTCCTTATGAACTAATTTTTTTTAATTTTTAATATTTATTTTATTTATTTGTTTGAGAGAGAGAGAGGAGGAGGAGGAGCAGGGGGGAGGGGTAGAGGGAGAGGAAGAAGCAGGCTTCCTGCTGAGCAGGGAGCCCAATGGTGGACTTGATCCCAGTACCTGAGATCATGACCCGAGCCGAAGGCGGACACTTAACCGACTGAGCCACCCAGGCGCCCCTAATTTTTACTTTTAAAAAAGGACTCGTTAGCAGCAGACCACCTGAAATTAAGCACTGTGACTTTCATCCTGCTATGGCTGGTCTCCTGAAATGTCATTACTGTGTGATGTAGTAGTACTATGTAGCTAAGCAGCACGCGATTGTCCAGGTGAGCTAGCGCTCTTCTTGACATTGAGGCCAACGATTCCCATACCTCCTTGCAGAAATTTAAGTCTAAATACTACTGCTTTTGTTACCTAACATCTCACATCCGGGAAAGATAAAGCACTTAAATGAAGAAAAGCTGCCTCTTAGGCCCACAGTTGACTTGTTCCTGGTAGCTGGGTTTTCATCCCATGTTTGTGTTTCAGCCACCAGCATAGTTTTAAAATTAACTTTGCATTTATGGCCTGAAGCAATGAACCAAAAAGTAAAAAAGTGCTAAGACAACCGTAGGAGTCTGGCGAGCCGCAGCCTCTTTCTCTGTGAGCCTGGTCTCACGAGTCCCCTTCCATTCCAGGTCTGACCGAGACAGCCATCTTCAGTTGTGAGGCCCACAATGACAAAGGACTGACCGTGTCCAAGGGTGTGCAGATCAACATCAAGGGTAAGCACCATGCCCAAGTCCTTCAAGCATGTTCTGGGAGCTGCTCAGGGGATGCAGCGGGAGCTCTGCACCCAGCTGCCTGGGTTTGAGCTGTGTCTTGCCCAGGGACTTTCTTTGTGACCTTGGACAAGTCACTTAACCTCTCTGGCTTCAGTATAAAATAGGGATGATTATAGAATCTACATATTTTTGAGGCTTAAATGAGATAATGCAAGTTTAAACCACTCAAAACAGTGCCCGGTGCTAAGCCTTTGATAAATATTAGATCGTTTAGTAATGCTTAGTCTAAGAAAATAGGCTGAGATGTCTAACCTCGATCTCTTCAGCTCCTGATTTCACCTTGCACTCTCCCACCTTGAATTAGTCCCTATTACCCCTTGAAAGCCTCCAGGGATGGGGGGTACTTAGGGCATTGATTGAAGGAATGGTCTCTGTCCTTCCCAGGAAACTGAGGCTAAAGCAAGTCTCCCCTAGCTGCTCCCAGAGCTCCTGTGCCTCTTCCTCTAAATGTCCTTGTTGCCCCTGAGCTGGGATATAACATAATGGGAGACCTGTCTTTGAAGGTCCTCATCCTAGTGGAGACATTCCAATCTGACTGACTGCCTCTTCCTCCTCCCTCTATGAGATCAAAGTTATTTAAACCTGAAACTTGAAAGTAAATAATGTCATTTTAACTCTTTTCAAGTCATCTTTCTTACCTTCCGTCATAGAAACTCAAGCAAATTTTATGTCTCAGTAATTGTTCTTTTTTTTAATATTTATTCATTTATTTGAGAGAGTGAGAGAGAGCGTGAGTGGAGGAAGGGGGAGGCAGGGGGAGAGGGAGAAGCAAACTGCCCCCAAGCAGAGAGCCCAAGTCAATCCCAAGACCCCAAGATCATGACCTGAGCCGAAGGCAGATGCTTGACCAACTGAGCCACCCAAGCACGCCTATTTGTTCTTATTTTAAATATCAAGAAGCAAATATTGATTCCATATTTCTTTTGGTCTTTTATTTATTTTTTAAAAGATTTTATTTATTTATTTGACAGAGAGGAGAGAGATCACAAGGCGGAAAGAGAGGGGAAGCAGGCTCCCCGCTGAGCAGAGAGCCCGATGTGGGGCTCGATCCCGGGACCCTGAGATCATGACCTGAGCCAAAGGGAGAGGCTTTAACCCACTGAGCCACCCAGGTGTCCCTTCTTTCGGTCTTAATCTTGAGGAAACAACACAAGGAAAAAGCAGAATGTGTTTAATAAGGAGTTAAAAGTTAGGTAATATACAGCAGGGAACTCAATACTACAAAAGAAGTTATACTTTAAAAAGATGCTGATGGGGGCACCTGGGTGGCTCAGTTGGTTAATGTCCAGCTGGATCTCAGCTCAGGTCTTGATCTCAGGGTTGCAAGTTCAAGGCCCACATTGGGCTCCATGCTGTGCATGGATCCAACTTTTAAAGAGTAAATAAATAAAATAAAAATTAAAAAGATGCTGATGTTTCTTTTTGGCAAATCAACTAGGTGAAGGTGATTAGGGGGCATTTTCTGAAAGTTCATTGGAAGAAAAAAAAAAAACTGAAACTTACTCCCGGAGGAACTGTACAACTTCCTTCCTCATTATGAGTTTCATTATTACAATTTTCAAAAGCAATGTTGGGAATTTCAGGAATTCATGGGTAGGTGTGAATTTATAAAGACTATTTTCATAAAGTGTAAACACAATATTTAAACATTTATAAAATGACACTTTTTAAAATTTTGTGCTTCACACAGAACTTAGCTTTTTTTATTTTTTTTTTAAATCGGTCCTCTTCCAAAAACTTATGCGTTTGGTTTTCATTTATTTAAACATTTATGTCAAAGCAACCAAGACTCCCTACTTCTAATCTGTTGTTAACCATAATATATGTGGGCCAATTATGATCTGGAGAGGCAGACATTGGAGGACAATTCTACAGTGATCTCTTTAGGGAAGTGAGTCAAACAAAATGCTGATTCTTTGCCACTCACCAACCATGTGTCTACTAGTGAACAGAAACTCCTAAATGTGGTACCTAGCGCACTTCCCATGGTCCCAACTCTCCTTCCCCTGATCTGCCCACCCCGTAATTTTTTCATCTCCAGCACACTTCCCCCAACCCTCCTCCATGGGTTACCTTTTTAATCTTCCCCACAGCCCCATGGAGCAGCGCTGTTACCATCCCCACTAACAGAAGAAGGAATGGAGTTTAGAAAGAGCATTTAAGCGTGGCCCGGGCCACACAGCCCGCCAGGCAGTAACCAGACTCCCCAGTCCCTGCTGGTGCTCACACTAACTAAAGTGCTTGCTGCCACCAGCCTCCAGCGTCCTACTGAGGGACTCGCAATCCAGGCTCAGACAGACCTGAGTTCAAGTCCCCTTTCTGCCGCTCATAAGCTCTGTGATCTTCAGCAAGTTTTTACCTCCTTGATTCTCATATCCTCATCCATATATGAGGATCATAAGATTACCTCTCTGATGACAGAGTTTTAGTGATGAAGAAACAAAGCAAAGTCCCGTAATGGACTGACCCATCGTAAACACGTGAAGAC
Organism: Procyon lotor; assembly: GCA_028646535.1. Classification (NCBI taxonomy): domain Eukaryota; kingdom Metazoa; phylum Chordata; class Mammalia; order Carnivora; family Procyonidae; genus Procyon; species Procyon lotor. The sequence goes on along the minus strand of CM053610.1, from coordinate 86,559,740 downwards.
AACAGTCATCATTGTTGCTTATAAATGTGATTATGATTCTTTTTTTTTTAAAAGATTTTATTTATTTATTTGACAGAGGGAGAGAGATCACAAGTAGGCAGAGAGGCAGGCAGAGAGAGAGAGGGAAGCAGGCTGCCCGCTGAGCAGAGAGCCCGACGCGGGGTTCGATTCCAGGACCCTGGGATCATGACCCGAGCCAAAGGCAGAGGCTTTAACCCACTGAGCCACCCAGTCACCCCTGTGATTATGACTCTTACTTAAGAATTAAAATTAGCCTAAAGCGAGACCCCAAACTCTAGATCCTTTTAAATTTGAATTAAGGTATGTAGCCATGCCCGAATGTTTATAGCAGCAATGTCCACAATAGCCAAACTATGGAAAGAACCTAGATGTCCATCAACGGATGAATGGATAAAGAAGATATGGTACACACACACACACACACACACACACACACACACACACACAAAGGAATGCTATGCAGCCATCAAAAAACCCTGAAATCTTGGCCATTTGCAATGACATGGATGGAACTAGAGGGTATTATGCTAGGCGAAGTATTAGTCAATCAGAGAAAGACAATTATTGTATGATCTCTCTGATATGAGGAATTTGAGAAGCAGGATGGGGAGTTGTGGGATGAAGGAAGGGAAAAAATGAAACAAGATGGGACCAGAGAGGAAGACAAACCATAAGAGACTCTTAATCTCAGGAAACAAACTGAGGGTTGCTGGAGGGGAGAGAGGTGGGAGGGTAGGGATAGGGTGGCTGGGTTATGGACACTGGGGAGGGTATGTGCTATGGTAAGTGCTGTGAAATGTGCACGACTGATGATTCACAGACCTGTACCCCTAAAGCAAATAATACATTATATGTTAATAAAATTAAAAAAAAAAACTCAACCTAAAAAAAAATAAATTTTTAATTTTAAAAAAATTTTAAAAAAAGATACGTAGCCATGTCCCATAGGTGGCCAGGATCATTGCACACTTTATGTCTCCAGTCCCAGCAGTTACAGTTGGCTCTTGCTGGAACTGATTTCTCACCTGTTTCCTTGGCCTGGAAAGCTTCTCCCTGCTCCGCCACACACATGCTCCCCTAGTTCCCTTCTTTTCTTGGCACAGGGCTCTCTCATTGTTGGTTAGTATGGGTCTCCACTCCTCAACCAAGAGCTGCACAAGAATAGGGCCATGGCTCTTGGTGGTGGGGGAGACATAGAGCTCCAGCACCCGGCAACATGCCTGCATGCAGTAGGGCAGTGACCACGAGCTCAGTGAAGGAAATGGACATCTCTACATCCTTTTCCAGGAAAGCTAAGGTCTCACTTCATCAGTGGGCAGGAAAGCAGGTCTGTGTTCCCTCCTCTGGCCCAGGCAGCACCGTCCTATCACCAGAAGACCTGTCTATAAGCTAATATGCTTAGTCTCAGGCCTAAGGTGGCTTCTTTTTCAAACTTGGATCAAATTTTCCTAATTTTAAGAAACGGTTTGGTAGCTGTGTTTATAACTGTGTTTGTGTGTGTGTCTTTGTTTCTTTGTAGCAATTCCCTCCCCACCAACTGAAGTCAATGTCTACAACAGCACTGCACACAGCGTGCTGATCTCCTGGGTCCCGGGTTTTGATGGATACTCCCCATTCAGGAATTGCAGCGTTCAGGTAAACCAGCAGGATGAAGAGACAAATGGCTGTTTGGTGCTCTGAGGGTCTACTTGATCTTTCTTCCTCCTGAGGATGGGTGCCGAGGTTTCAACACCTCTGTTCGGAAGTCCACAGAACTGTTCCCCGATCAGTGTCCACCGCGCATGCCTCATTTTATGGTGTTCTGCCCCGGGATGCTGCTCCCTTTCTGCTCATGGTCCAGGGCCCAACCAGAAGGGAAACAGGTTTCCAGGATAGAACATCATGAGAGCAGGGAGAATTCATTTTTATGGTATAAAAACACATCCCTAAATTAGGCCTGGCTTGTGATCAGGAGTTCTGGGAGGCAAGTGCTCCTCATCCTGGCATCTCCTGAGTGGTGTGTGACCGTGAAGGACAGGCAAGCATGAAATGGGTCATTTTTGTTGTCAAATGTAGCACCTTGGCCTCTGGCTCGCAGGACAACCTGGGCATTATAGGCCTTGCAAAGTCTTTCCCCCCCTCTTTTTTTTAAGTTTTATTTATTATTTATTTGACAGAGAAGATTACAAGTAGGCAGAGAGGCAGGCAGAGAGAGAGGGGGGGAAGCAGGCTCCCCGCTGAGCAGAGAGCCCAACGTGGGGCTCGATCCCAGGACCCCGAGACCATGACCTGAGCTGAAGGCAGAGGCTTTAACCCACTGAGCCACCGAGGTGCCCCTCTTTCCCCCTTTTCAACCACTACCCAAAATTGGTGTGAAAGAATGCTGCAAGAAATACAGGCTAGCCATCCTAAAATTGTACCTTGCCATGATGTAGGTTCTGCTTTGAGTGTTAATGTCATCAAATGGAAAGGGTAGCAGTAACACTACCATTTACTGAGTGCTCACAATGACCAGGGACTTTGCAGACATTATCTTACTTAAAACCCACGCCAGCACTGCAGGCTCAGAATGCTCACAGAGCCCATGAGTGGCAAAACCAGAAGTCAAACCCAGAAAGTTCTGAGGCCAAAAACAGTGCTCAGAACCACCATCTCTTCTTACATGTCTTAAAAGAGACATTGTTTCCAGGAGCAGGTAGTTGACATGTGCAGATTATCCACTGAAAACATGAAAGTATTCTGCCCTGTATGCTGTCACACAGTAGGGTCAGAAACTGTTCCTAGTTTCATAAATGTCTGGTCTTACTAGCTGAAAACATGTTAACCTGACACCTGCCATTCTCACTAGCTCAACTTGAAGCAGTGACTTCTAAAGAATTTTGTATGTTGATGACCAGATGTTTTTAATACCAAACGGAATTAGTTTCTCTGTTTTTATTGCCTCCCACTCTTGTCTAACAGCTGTTTCTTCTCTGGAAAGTTAAAACATACTATTGTCCCCAAAATAGCCTCCACTCTCACCCCACCAACTCAAGCTTTGCTTAATTCTTGCCCACCTTTATTTGTAAACGTCCTAAGGGCTGGTAAGTGTTAAGAATTACTGTGTCTACAAATTCCTCACCAGGAATATCCTTCTTTTCTGGGAAGCTTTTTCTGAAATATATTTCACAGACCATAATACTCACCCGTTTAAAGTGTATAATGTTGGGGCGCCTGGCTGGCTCAGTCCGAAGAACATGCAATCTTGATCTTGGGGTCATGAGTTTGAGCCCCATGTTGGGTGTAGAGATTACCTAAATAAACTTTAAAAAATAAAGTGTATAATGTTCTTCGGTATGTTCACAGAGGTGTACAACCATCACCATTGTCTAATTGTGTCTATATTCATAAAAGCTATTGGTCTGCAGTTTTCTTGTGTTAGCTTTTTTTGGTTTTAGTATCAGGGTGATATAGTCATATAGAATCAGTTGGGAGTTGTTCCTTCGACTTCTGTTTCTTGGAAGGGTTTATGGGAGATCGATGTGAATTTTTAAATATTTGGTAGAAATCACCAGTGAAGCTGTCTGGTCCTGAGGTTTTCCTGGTGGAGAGTTTTTAAAATAATCTCTCAGTCTTTTTACTTTGTACACATCTACTTAGATTTTCTATTTCTTCTTGAGTCAGTTTTGGTAGTTTGTGTGTTTCTAGGAGTGTGTCCATTTCCTCTGGGTTATCTAATTTGTTGGTATACAATTGCTTATAATATTCTATTATAAGCTTTTTTTTTTTTTCCTTTGAGTTTAGTAGTAATGTCCTCTCTTTCATTCCTGATTTTAATCTGAATCTTCCCTTCCTTTCTTGTTTGCTTTGGGTTAGTTGCCCTTCTTCTTCTTCTTCTCCTCCTCCTCCTCCTCCTTCTTGTTTTATTTCTTAAGGTAGAAGGTTAGGTAATTTATTTGAAATTTTTTCTTCTTTAATATAAGTATTTTTACTATACATTTCCTTCTAAGCGTTGTGTTAGCTGCATCACATAGGATTTGGTATTTGGGGCTTTTTTTCCCATTCATCTCAAGTTCTTTGGTTATTTTCCTTGTGGTTTCTTTTTTTTTTTTCTTTTTTTTTTCCCCCTGTTAGTTATCCAGCAGTGTGTTTCATTTTCACATACTTGTGAATTTTTCAAATTTTCTTCTTTTGCTTATTTCTAATATTATTCCATCATGTTTGGAGGTTATACTTAATCTGATTTTCAGTCTTTTAAATTTATTATAGTTTGCTTTATGGCCTGGCATTTGTTCTACCCTGGAGAATGTTCCATGTGTAGGGGAAGGTATATTTGGCTGTGTTTGGGTAGAATGTTTATATATCTTGTAGATCTAGTTAGTTTAGAGTCCTGTTCCCTTCTTCTGTTTCTTTGTTAATCCTCTGCCGGGTGGTTTTATCTGTTATTGCAAGTGGGGAATTAGGATCTCAACTGTTGTTTTTCAATTGTCTTTCTCCTTTCAATCCCATTTAGTTTTTGCTTCATGTATTCCAGGACTCTGTTGTTAGGAACATCCAGGGCCTATTTCCCTATATAGACATAGAGATCTATATATCTGTAGTTGTATAGATATAACTGAAGCGCGGACCAGCCCTTTTTAAACTGCTGAGCTGTATGGAGAGTCCAAGAAGACTTGAGGCTCCTGCTCACATGAGTACGGTTGTCTTTGGGGAGACTTTGAGGACGAGTTCTGCCCCCACTTTGAGAGAGTAGGTCTCAGGGTCGAGACAAGGTAGAGTAGGGTGGCAGGAAGGTCTGAAAACATCGGGTCACCCCTGAAGTCAGAAGACGATCACACACATCTGCTTTCTCTCTCTTTGCCTCAGCTCTGGGCAGCCATGGCATGAGCGGAAATCATCCAATCACCACCAAATTGCAGACCTCCCTTGCCCACCCTGGATCCTGGGGGTCCAGACGTGGTTATTCTGTCTCCCTTCACCCATGAGAATACAGTAATTTGACAAGTTAAATTATAGGAGGGATGTTGTGACATACCTGTACGTGTAATTATTTGTCGTTTATCTGAAATTCAAATATATTTGGCTATCCTCTTTTCTCTGACCAGTCCTCGCAGGGTTAGTCAGGACTGGCTGTAGAAGTTAGACTTTTATATTCTGCAGATTGACAATGTGTTCCCACTTCTGAAGGAACTGAGCATAGTTTCATAGCACGTCCCCAGTCCGATACAATTTTAAACTCTGACTTGGTAACAAATGAATGTTTTGGACAAGATTCAGATCCACGCACTAGCAGGTCACGCCCTCTCACTTCCTTTGCTCCTGATGTTAGCTCCTTTCTTCACCCATTTTTGGGCTGCATATACCGTTCCTATTTTTAACTCTCCCACATACTTCTTGCTATTTCGTGCCCTCTTCCCCTAGGACCCACTGAGAAGGACTGTTAGAGAAACCCTGTCTTCTTCCAGCAGTGCCTTCTCAAAGAGCATCCTGTGCCTGGAAATGCTCCACACATTGCTCCGGAAATGGGGCAGGGGTGGAGAGCCAAAGGTTTCCTCCACCTTAGTTTCAGGGGTTGGTCACCAGGAAGTAGGTGCATACTCTAAAGTAAAGAAACAAAAAATAAGTTCTGCCAACAGCCACCACCGAGATAAGCACGTAACTCTTTGTTTCTCCTCTGGTGGTTCCTCAGGCCAACTGGTACTTTTGTCACCCAGTGGAGTCTGTGGGTCTGAGTCAGAGGTGAGACTTGGCCCCCACGCCACCCTCGTGGTATCCGCTAGGGGATTTAGAATTCCGAAATGTTATTTGTGGCCCCTTGGCCTAAATTTCAACACATATATCCTGAAATAACAGCTTTGTGTATCCACACCCCATGACTGCAGGCCCATTATTATTAGGAATATGCACAGGGTTTACGATTTTTCCCTCCAGTTAATTTTGGTTACTTGTGTTCTATTCAATATCATTTTCTCTTTTTTTTTTTCAATATCATTTTCTCTTTTCTGGTTTTATAAGTACTGCATATTGTACAAATTTAGAAAACCTGTAGTGGGGGGAAAAAAAAAAGCATTCTCCCTTATTCCCATTCCCAGACAGTATGCTTAAGGGAAAAGGTAGAAATTTGGCCTAGATTTTTGCTCATGCGTACAGAGGACGTCTGGAGAGGGATGTGGAGAGCCTGGTAGAGCTTACAGAGGGAAAGATGAAGGGAATGAGCTCGGAGGAAAGAGCTGAGATTTTTTTTTTTTTTTAATTTTTTTTTTTTAGATTTTTATTTATTTGACAGAGAGGAGAGAGATCACAAGTAGGCAGAGAGAGGGGGAAGCAGGCTCCCCACTGAGCAGAGACCCCTATGCGGGGCTTGATCCTAGGACCCTGAGATCATGACCTGAGCCAAAGGCAGAGGCTTTAACCCACTGAACCACCCAGGCACCCCAAGAGCTGAGATATTTTAATGAGATTTGGAGAAAAGTCTGTTGGATGAGGTGCAAATGACTCTTCCCTAAATCTTCCCACCAGATAATGTCAGAAAATACACATTCCTGCGTATGCTTTTGGACTTGAATTTATATTGGGGTGGGAATAGGGGTTAAAAAAAAAAAAAAAAAGGCCATGCTAGAATTTATCTCGAGGCAAGAGCAGAGTTCATCAGGTTGCATAATGAATAGAAATACAGAATAAAAACAGAAATCCTGTATCCCATCCCTTAAAGTAGGATTTGGGAAATGTTCTCCATAAAGGGCCAGATAGTAAATATTTTAGGTTTTGGCCCCACACGGGAAGTCAGTTGTCTTTGGAGCGTGTTATGTGAAACAGTTGAAAGAAGAAATCAGGAACTGAGGTGGTTCTGAGCAAGGAAGGGCTACTTTATCTTATTTCCTATTATAATATAAATCACCATCATTATAATATTATAAAGGTCGTCATTCGCTCTGTTACCCGCCACAGCGAGAATGTTTACTTTAGGCGTTTTGCGCGGGTCCTCGGCGGCCGCTCCAGTAGCGTGACTAACACACGGTAATGCTGGCGGGGAAATTAGTGTGTGGCCCGAAAGGAAGCAGGTACTTCCCCTCAGTGGAGAGGAAGGGCCACGTGCACCGAAACAGGAGCGCTCCAGGTCTCGCATTCCCACCCCCTTACTAATGCCTGGTCCACATTTTTACTCCTCACTTAGGTCAAGGAAGTTGATCCGCTGAGTAATGGCTCAGTCATGATTTTTAACACCTCGGCTTCACCACATCTGTATCAAATTGAGCAGCTGCAAGCGCTGGCTAATTACAGTGTCGGTGTGTCCTGCATGAATGAAATTGGCTGGTCTGCAGTGAGCCCTTGGATCCTGGCCAGCACGACTGAAGGAGGTAATTCCTGGAGTTCACAATAAATATTGCGCCTAATGGCATGTGATTAAACAAGTCCTTCCCGGTGGCCTGATTTAGAGTTTCAGCTTTGCTTTGTTTGGTCTTTGTCTCTGGCCCATTTTCTTTTATGGCGGTAGCCATTGAAAATGGGGAAGAAGATATTTCCTTCTATTTAGTGATGAAACTTACTATGAACAGATAATAGGTTTTTTTTTTTACATAGGAAGATAATCACAACACACTTGATAGCATAGATGATTTTAAATCAAAATATAATAACAGGGGCGCCTGGGTGGCTCAGCCGTTGAACGTCTGCCTTCGGCCCAGGTCAGATCCCAGGGACCTGGGATCGAGCCCCGCATCGGGCTCCCTGCTCGGCGGGAAGACTGCTTCTCCCGCTACCGTTCCCTCTGCTTGTGTTCCCTCTCTCGCTGTGTTTCTCTCTGTCAAATAAATAAAATCTTTTAAAAAATATATATATATATAATAACATAAAAATTATTTATCATAGCATCAGGGTCAAGAAATAACGAACGTGAAGGTGGTTAAGGTTGACCTACATGAGGCACTGTGCATGGATTATTTTAGTAGCTCCTCAGAGAAGCCGGATGAAGTAGGTTCTCTCTATGCTGTCTTGCTCAGAGCAAATTTTATTTGTATCTTTAAACTTTAAAGAATTTTCCATTGTGCTGTTTTTGATTTCTGAGACTTTTGTTATCGTCTATGAATATTGTAATCCTGTCAAATTCAGATCCACAGTTTCTGTTCTTTCCCAATTTAGAGCCCTAGATTGCTAGAACGCCTTTCCTGCCCTTAACTCGGGCCTCACCTAGTCAGTGAGGAGGGCAGACAGGTCACCCTTGCACGAAATGACACTCTAGTGCCAAAATGGTAAAATGTCGTCTTCTCTCAGATGAGAAAGAAAAGCCTTTAAGAACAGTTTTTATAGGCTGTGTTTCATTTTTATTCAGTTCAAAAATACTTTTTTCTTACTTCTTTGACCCATTAGTTATTTAGCTGTGTAACTTAGTTTCCAAATATTTGAGGGTTTTTCCAGAAATTTTTGTATTCCTGATTTCTGATTTCACTCTGCTGGTGCCCAAGAACATAATCTGTATCACTTGAATACTTTTAAATATCTTGATACTCTTTTTATGTCCCAGAATACATCTTTCCTGATAAATGTATGGTGTGCATGTGGAGAAAATATATATTCTGCTCTTATTATATGGAGTATTCTATAAAGGTCAACTTGGTCGAGTTGGTTGATAGTTTTTCAAGTTATATTCTTACTGCTTTTCTGCCTATTTCTGTCAATTATTTAGAAAGAGACATTGAAATCCACAGTAATGATTTTGGGTTTATCCATTTCTTTTTGATGCTCTAGCCAGTTTTGCTTCGAACATTCTGAAGCTCTGTTATTTTATGCACAGATATTTAATATTACCATGTTCTCCTAATAATTGGCTACCTTCTCATTATGAGATTGCTTCCTTTATCTTTGGTAGTATTATTTTCTGTAAGACCTACTTTGATATTAATATAAGCCATTTTAGCTTTCTTTTGAATATGTGATATATCTTTGATTCTTCCTTATTTTTTAACTTATTTGTATCTTTCTTTGTAACAGGCAGTGATCTAAGTGTTTTGGTTTGGACACCCCTAAATGTCAATATTGGTTTTCTTTCCTCTGGGACCACTCGCTTTCTCTAGCAAAGAAGTCCCCTGTTTCCCACCTTAGGAATGTAAACATGGCTGCCGGTGCTCTAGGAGCTGGGTGAGGAGGAGGAGGGAGGCAGAGTCCTCCTTGTTCAGTGTACAAGCGTCCACTTATTTCCCCTGTTGTCTGTCTGGCCTCTCATTGTGCCTTCCTTCTGCCATTGCCCCGAGTCCAAAGACTTCTTAGTTCGGAGACCAAAGTGGCATCCTGTTTCCAGGGGGATTCGCAGGGAGTCCCTGACAGGTGTGTGAGAATAGGTTAGAGGGATCTTGAGGACTAGCTACTTTCTAGTCAAACTTTCACTCTTCTAGTCCCCCGGCCCCCAGCTTCTGAGCCTCTCCGTGTCCTCAGGGGAGAACAGGCTTGCTAAATTAGTTCTACCTTCTGCAGCTCTCTTTTTCAGCTTTCAAGTATATGTTGACATTTCTTTTCCAATGTTGACTCTGCTGTACCTTATGAGTTTATACTGTTTTAAATTGTTTATTGTTATCACAGAGGGGTTTCATGAGGAGCAGACATTAAGACATGTTGAGGGGCGCCTAGGTGGCTCAGCTGGTTAGGCGACTGCTTTCGGTTAGGGTTGTGATCCCAGAGTCCTGAGATCAAGTCCTGTGTCAGGCTCCCCTGCTCTGGGAGGCGCCTGCTTCTCCCTTTCCCTGTCCCTGCTATACCGCCTACTTGTGCGCACGCGCTCTCTTTCTCTGTCAAATAAATTAATAAAAATCTTAAAGAAAAAGACATGTTGAGTTGGCCATGTTTATCCAGAAATTCTACAACTGATTTAAACTGTAAAACTCAGCTCATAACACAGCTTTAGCTGTGTGACATTTTCCAAGCAGAATTGAAGGTTAGAGTACCCTTTTGTTTTCTTTTTAGGCATATCAGAAATATATAACTTAAATACAATTATGGGCAGTGGTTTGGTATATATTATTATAGTTTTTTTTATTCTTTCTATATTTAAAGATTTTAATTATTTATCAGAGAGAGAGAGAGAGAGAGAGCAGGCAGAGAGGCAGAGGGTTAAGCAGGCTCCCTGCTGAGCAAGGAGCCCGACGCGGGACTCGATCCCAGGACCCTGGGATCATGACCTGAGCCGAAGGCAGCTCTTAACCAACTGAGCCACCCAGGCGTCCCGCTTTCTATATTTATATAAAACATTTTTTTTTAATTTCTAAAATGGATTGTTGTTACATACCTTTTTGTTACATACCTTTTTGCAATTTGATTTTTCCCTCCATTAGATATTTTTCATATACACACACCTCATTTACCTAATTCTTTTCAATGGCTGGGTAGTAAGTATTCCATTGGAAAATGTATTGAAATGTATTACATCACAGTTATTGACTGAGCATTATATTTATTCCTTTTAATCATTATTATGTTTCAGTAAATGTATTACTACCTACAGGAGAATTTTTTAGGTTAAATTCCTGGAAATAAAATATGTGGTCAAAGAGCATATTATTTTCAGGTAGTTGGGTTGTTTTTTAAGATTATTTATTTATTTATTTGAGTGGGAGAGAGAGTACAAGGAGGGGGAGAGGCAGAAGAAGAGGGAGGGAGAGGGAGCGAATCACAAGCAGACTCCCCACTGAACACAGAGCCCTATGCAGGCCTCAATCTCACAACCCTGAGATCATGACCTGAACAGAGGAAACTAAGAGTCAGACACTTAACCAACTGAGCCACCCAGGTGCCCCCATAGTATTTTCAGTTTTAATAAATAATAGTCAAGTTCCTTGTTCCCAAAAAGTAATCTGGTAATGATCTTGACATGTTTCCCAGATTATTTTGTATGTATATATAATCCATCCATACATTTTTTTCAAAGTGCTGTAACTTTTATCCTTATATCCTCATGAAAGGTAACAGATAAGTGGGGATGTGACTTAAGCAGAACTTACTATAAACCAAAGAGTGAAAACCAGGGTTAAATTTTACATTTTGACATCCAGGAATTACCATTTGATCCTCTGGTCTTCAATAATGAGATGTCTTACACATATATATGTATATATATACTTTTTTTTTTTTTTAAATTTTTGACTGATTAGCTCATTTCAGACCATCAGTAACCTGCCTTTGGACTTCAGAATGGTGGCTCGCTCCTGAGCTCCGCAGTGTTCCCTGCCTTGTCCATCTCACATGACACAGAACTGCTCTCCAGTCCATCTGGTTGACCTTCCATCCCACAGGTTACTAATGGAGAATGCTGTTCACGTTGTGTCTGCTTTGCTTCCCCAGGAGAAGTCCATGAGCACCACCCACCTCCTTCCCTGCCTTTCCTTGTCTCTGTGATTCTAGTTTGGAAAGTGCTTGCTTTTTATAAACTTGTGTGGTATTTCAGGGGCACCTGGGTGGTACAGTTGGTTAAGCTGTTGACTGCTGGTTTCAGCTCAGGTTGTGATCTCAGGGTCCTGAGATCCAAGCTCTAGTTGGGCTCTACACTCAGCCCGGAATCTGCTTTAGGATTCTCTGTCTCCCTCTGCCCTCCCTCCCACTTGCTCTCCCGTGCTCCCTCTCTCTAAAATAAATAGATCTTTAAAAGATAATAAAACTCATGTAGTATTTCAATATTCCTTAATTGAAAAGAAGGTGAAAATCTGCTATTAATCTCAGTCTCATTTGAATGCTTTCCGTAGAACATTCGAAAACCAAATATTCGGAAACAAAGAAGAGAATGTACCTCTATGTACTTTTCTCTGCGGTTCCTCATCATCCTCTCTTCTTTCTTTTGTAGCCCCCTCAGTAGCACCTTCGAACGTCACCGTGTTTCTGAATGAATCTAGCCATAAGGTGGACGTCAGCTGGATCACACCTCCAATTAAGCGGCAGGATGGGGAACTGCTGGGCTACCGGATCTCTCACGTGTGGCAGAGTGCAGACACTTCCGTAAGTCTGGACTTGGCAGGAGTTCACTTGTCTCCTTAGATTTGCTCGTTTGATCCTCTCGTAGAAGCTTTCAGTTTTGTCGTGAGAAGACCAGGAATTATCGAATGAGGTGCCTTTCACTGAATAGTTACCAATTTCCAGTGAATATTTGGGACGTTTCTCACTCACTCATCCATTCATTTATGTATTCAGTAAATATGTGTAGGACCCATCTCTGTTACATGCCTTCTGATTGATTCGTGCCTTCTGGGAACTTGGGCTCTTGTAGGCAGATAGTTGAGAACTACCCAGATAACCAAGCGGAAGGTGGAGACGCTGTGTGGTTTAGCAGTCCAGCCATTCATAGCCCCTTAGAAATTCCAGAAGATGCTTTTTTGAAGCAGATTGTCAAGGAAGAGCCCCAGCCTCATAGAGAATGGCAAGAGACAACCAGACCCCAGAGGACAGGGATAAGTTAGCAATAGGCTGCCTTAATGCAGCTCCACAGAAGTAGGGACAATGCCTGCGTGTGGGTGGGTAGGCAGCTCCCAGACGGGCCCCTTCCCGCTTGGGAAAGGAAGAGAACTGAGGTGACACTGACTTCTTTGTGACACAGTGCCCTTGGAAAGGCAGAAGCACTGACTCCATCGTCAGGACCATATGCAAAGCCGACTGTTGCCTGATGGTCCTGGCCCTGGGGATGGAGCAGATGTTAGCATCCTTGTGGCATTTGTGTGGGGCATCTCGTGAAAGTAGTGCAGCCACTCAGCTGCAGAGAGGGACAGAGTCAGCAGCTGCCCCCACGGATGACATCCCTGCTTTGCTTTAGTCATTTTCCACCTCACATCATCCAGCTTTTACCAAAACTGCTCTTTTCCCAAAGGACAGTTGGGATTTCTTCGTCTTCTTCTTTTCCTGACTCAGTTTACCTATCAGGAAGCAGACACTTGGAAGCAGTAGGTGATGGGAGGGAGGAACAAAAGAGGGCTTGAAGTCCATGACTTTTTGTGCCTCCGAGTGATAACAGGATGTTGTTTGTACAGGTCAAATGCTTAGGAGTGTGGCAGCTACGAAAGAAGCCTCTTGTCTCTTGGTCTTTGCTCCTAAGGCCTCTATGGAGGGTGCTTCTTTGATGAACCCTCTTTCCACACTGGCTGACTCAGGGGAATCAAGTGCCTCTCAGAGACAAGCCCCTTTCACAGTGCTAAATTGTGGACAGTCCCTGAAGGGCCAATCACTGTCTTTCAGTTCAGTAGGATTTTATTTTTCTCTGGTTGGCAGAAGATAGTCATTCTCAGCAGACACACGAGAGGTCGGGGGGAAAAAAAACAAAACCCAGTTTTGTTTAAAGAGCAGCCGGTCATCCTTTTGACTTCTCCTTCTGGCGTGAGTGAAAGCTGCTTGTTGGGAGGGGACATCTGGAGCTGAGGCGTGCTCAAGGGCCAGAGTGAGTAAAGCCTCGCGGATGACGCAGCGGAGAGCCTCGTGCCCTGAATGCCACCCACAGCCCGCTGCGCTGCACATGCTTGTCGCCCTTTGTTCAAAACGGTCCCCCCTCCCTGTGCTGTGAGAACAATACTGCCACAGTCAGGGCTGTGACCTTTCCAGTCATTACCTCCTTGGAGATGCTGGATCATCCCAGTGAGAACATCATTTGCATTGTACCCACGCTATAGAAAGGACTCAGTGGCTCACTTTCCTCAGGATGACACTCTCTCAGGCAGCTTAGCTTCAAGCTCGAGGGCCGCCACCAGAGGCAAAGAAAAATACCGAGGAAAAGCCAACCCCCGGGAGGATCCTAAAACCCCTGCCTGAAGTGATATTTGAAATGACCTCTGTCCCCATCACCTCTGTCTCCTGAACCCCCTTCATTTCAGGAGGGCAAGAGTTAGACACAACTTCATATCTCAAAAGTGTCCTTTCATTTCCATTTTTAGAAAACTCTAACTGAAGGTGTATCCTCTCTACGCGAGGCAATGGAATGGGATATTTTTGGAAGATATTCCCAGGTGTTACTCTAACAAGGGTGGTTTTTTGTATGCAATTTCAGGACTTCTTAGAACAATCCTTGGGCGGGTTATTGTTTATACTTTTGTTATCCGCACCTGTTATGTCACTTTCAGACTAAGAAACTCCTGATATTTACTGTATAAACAGTTACCTTATCTTGATGAAGATACCGACCCTTTTTTGTTCCATTTTTCTTTACATCCCTTGCATTCCAAATCTAAGCTCAAAATCTAAAAGTCAGAAGCAAGTGCAATCTATTCTCCTTGAAGTTGGGTCCGTGGCTCACTCATCTTTGTACCATCTAAGCAGAGGACCTTGAACTTCTTTTCTAGGCATTTATGATGCTGGGCTTGATGCATGAACCTGGCTGACGTCCATACCAGCTGGAGAGTTTCACTCTGTGATGGGACAGCCTTTTGTGTGTGGACTAGTGTTTCACATCCATTCCCACTCCCATAAGTTGTAGAACATGAGAAAACATTCTTTTCCATGAGAAAAGAATTCAGCGAGCAAATGAGTTTATAAAACATTGCATAGTATACCCCTTTCTGGAAGATCCACAGTGTGTACTGTCAAGTTTAAGGCTCTTTGATGTTTTACGGGGAATAAATCTGTTTAATTTTGACCCAGAATTGCCCATACGGTAAACAGAGACTCATTTTTGTATGTGTTATTCTTACAAAGCTCATTTTTATGGGACTGTGGCTCTAATGCTGGCTTAATTGGGCTTGGAAAGGGTAGAGATGTTAGATCAAAAGGAAGTTTCATAGCAGATTATTAAGGCCTAGAGAGAACAGGACGTGTAGAAGCAACTTGTTTTTAAAGACCTAGAAAAACCACAGTGCATTCAAGGATTCCTTCCTCAGGCCTAGACCACTGCTTCCTGACAAGCTTTGAGGCTGGGTTCTGACTTGTGCCCCTGTCTCTTCCTTTCCTCATTGTTCCCTGTCACTCACCGTCAAAGGAGGGCAGAGCATTTGAGCTGGTGTCATGTGAAGGTATGAGGAATAGGTGAGGTTCTTGTAGGATTGGTCAGCCAGGGGTCTGGTTCACTTACGAAACCCAAGGATTGATCAGGGATAGTACATTTGGCCTGGACAAGAAACCGACAATCGTGGTAAATTCCATGAATCGGTCAAATAAACTTCTTGGCTTGGAGAACGAGACAGCCTTGATTATTTTCTCTGATGTACCAAGACTTGAAAGATACTGCAAGGTCACTTCTGTAAGAGGACCTTCTATTTCTAAGGAAAGATGATCCACATATAGCATATTATAGGAGGTATAGAAATACTAAGAGCCACCATTGGTTACTTACGGTGTGCCAGACTATGTGCTAACTACGGCACGTATAGGAATTCATTGACCCCTTACAAAAACACTGTGAAAAAAGATATTATTACTTTCAATGTTCACTTGAGGAAACTGAAGCCCAGAGATGTTGAGTAACTTATGCAGGGTCACAGAGCTTGGAATTGGCAGCAATGGAGTAAGAACCCGGGCTGGACTGACTCCACTGCTTTTCAGAGTCCACTATTCCTTTCCACATGGCCTTGGCTTTCTGCATAATACAGTGTCTCTCGCTTATATTCCACTCCGTGGCCTCTTAGCAAAAAAAAGTAGGAACAGAGCATGTTTGAAGAGTAAGATGTGAGTTTTCCATGGACACCTGCTGAACAAAGCACTTTTATTGTCGTAGCATCACAGAAACTTTGATCTAGTGGTTCCTACCCCATTGAACATTACTGTTCTTTGAGACAATACGATCGGCCTTATTCTTTTTTTTTTTTTTAATTTATTAATTTGATAGACAGCACAAGCAGGGAGAGCAGCAGAGGGAGAGGGAGAAGCAGGCTCCCCACTGAGCACAGAGCCCAGCATGGGACTCGATCCCAGCACCCAGAGATCATGACCTGAGCTGAAGGCAGACGCTTAACCGACTGAGCCATCCAGGCACCCATGATGGGCCTTACTCTAAATTACAGTTATGAATTACAGGACTGTGGATTCTTACAGAGTTGGGAGATACTAAAGTCTTTGGATTACTGGAAACAAATACCACTACAGTAGCCCTAACTGACTCTAGTGACTCACAGGATAAAAAAGAAACTATCTTCAGAGATATGCTATTACTCTCCCCAGTAGGCATGGTCCACATGTTTTCTGTGTAGTTGTAATCAGATATCAAACTATAAATCTGATTATTACCTGAAAAGGCTCTTAGATTTTAAGTCCTTGAGGATACAGGCCTCTGTGCATGAAAATGAAAGCTCACGGAATGAGAAATGTGCAGTTAGCCCATGGCGTGTGCTCCAGGACTGGACCACCTCATGCCAGGGAAATGGCCGCCCCTTCTGCAGTTTGTACCCCAATGTTGAAAGAGATAATCCCCACAGGGGTGGCTCCTGCCTGTGTCTGATTTTAAATGGATTTCTTTGTCAGATTTCAAAATCAAAATTAAAATAAATACTTGAGGATATAGATGTGGCCACACCTTTCTTTACATATTTAGCACCAATAGAATATGGATAAATTACATGCATTTTTTAATAAAAGCATCATCTTTCGGGCACCTGGGTGACTCAGTCTGTTAAGCATCCAACTGTTGATTTCAACTCAGGTCACGATCTCAGGGACGTGAGTTCAAGCCCCGCGGTGCGCTTCATGCTGAGTGTGGAGCCTGCTTGAGACTTTTCTCCCTCTGCTCTTCCCCTCCCAAGTCCCACTTGAGCACGCACACGCACGCACACACTCTAGTTCTCTCTCTCTCTCTCTCTCTCAAAAAAAAAAAAAAGATGAAAAAAACAGGGAGCATTTTTAAACTCTCATTTAAGGATATTCTTAGAGAAAGTTGTTCACCTCTACTATTTATCATATATCTTTCTAATTAGTACTTGAGCATTTATGATAGCTCTACCCCTAAAATGGGAAAATTCGTTACATATTTCCAAAGCATACTACCTGTAAGCAGTGGCTGGCATCATTTCCATACTTCAAGATTCAGGATGATAGCAGCAGCCGTGTTGATCACCACTGTTAATGCACTTAAGGAACGGGAGGTGGAAATTTCAAAATTCCTTCTCTGGGTTTTCATGTTGAGTTGTAGGCCCTAAGCAAATAGATATTATCAGCTACTGTTAAGTTTATTTCCAATAGGACAATGTTGATTTAGGATTTCTCTTCTTCTAGGGATTTAATTCTTTCACAGTTATGCATGTCCTCTAGTTTTGAGAAAATTTTCACAAATAGATATATTTGAGTCCTCACAGATGGAAAAGCACGAAGCTAGAAGTAGGCCCCATGGCCCTCATCGGGCATGACATCTTTTGTACTTTCAGGAGCTATTAGGTAGGAAACTGTGAAGTAGACATGTTATTTCTCAGCCGGCAGCCAGACTCACTACAGGGCTCCGTGACCCTGTGGGTCTGGACCATGGAGTTGCTCTATTTGTTGATCCCCACCCCCAATTAAATAGAGAATGCTGGGGCGCCTGGATGGCTCAGTCGTTAAGCGTCTGTCTTCGGCTCAGGTCATGACCCCAGAGTCCTGGGATCGAGCCCCACATCGGGCTCCTTGCTCAGCAGGAAGCCTGCTTCTCCTGCTACTATTCCCTCTGCTTGTGTTCCCTCTCTCGCTGTGTTTCTCTCTGTCAAATAAATAAAATCTTTAAATAAATAAATAAATAAACAAATAAATAAATAGAGAATGCCAACAAACACATAAGCAAAACTGAATTTGCCATAAATAAAATGCTCTGTTTCTTAAAAAAAAGATACTGCTTGATTAAACAAAAAAAATTGTTAATCTATTGTTTTGTTTATTTAATAAAAAAAATCAATGCCAGATCTCCTCGGCACCTAGTCTGGGGTGGGAGGAGGTGGGGGAGTAGGAAAACCACAAAAATCTTAAAGCCCTATTTTCCATTTTCATCCCTTGTCTGAGGTTATTTCCGAGTCCTGATGGACACTGCTTGTTTAAATTTAGAAAGTCTCCGGGTGGATGACCCAGGTACCCCCTCGGTCACGAATGCTGGGACTGCCCTCTCCTTCAGGGCTGAGCTGGCCCCATCCTGCACCAGTTAGAAGCGATCTGCATGAGACAGGTTGACCAGAGAATAAAGCCGCTACCCCAACCAGGCCTCTGCTCTCTGTGGTCTGTGATATCTGTACCCCACCCACCCACATGGTCTGACATTTCTCTCTTTCTCTCTGTGAAATCAGATCTCCAAAATGCAGAGATTAAAGACCGGTTCCCAGGGCCTCGTTCCAGCTCCACCAGCCCTCCAGTTCCCATTTAAAAAGCCAGCCCCCAACATAAAATTAGTTTCTTACACCAAAGAACAGCATTGTCGAGGTTTGGAAACAAAGGGGGAAGTGTCACAGAAGCACTCAGGTCCGGTTATTTATTTACTTATTTTTCCAAAAATCATTTTCCCCTGTGTTTTCATGACATGTTGTGTGGCGTGGTTATAAAGCAAAATAAGTAAAAGTGAAACCAGATTTTTGAAAATTGAGAATATTGTGCATGTATTACACTGGAGGGAAAAAAAAAAAAAAAACCAGTGCCCATGACCTCCTCAGTGTAGATTTTAGCCAGAACTCTTGTAATTGCAAGAAACGGGCCCATTCATGCTGACTCGAGGGACGTCGGCAGGTGGTCAGTGTCAAGGTACAGTGTGGCTCTTGGGCATTAGGCTGTGGTGGTTCTGAGGCGGGGGTCTCGAGGAGCCAGCCTGGCTCTTGCCGTCCAGCTCTCTGCTACATGCTCCTCTCTTCCAGTGGCTTCTTCGCTGACCACACTAAGTGCCACGCCCTCACAGCCTTAGTTGACCCAGGCCCCGAGGCCTGAGGTTGCTGGCGGCCCCTTCTGTGTCCCTGCCCACCTTTTGGTTCCGTCAGCTGTGGCCTGAGTGAGGAAGGGAAGTGGTGGAAACATGGCCGCTGCTCCCTGGGATGTGGGTGGGATGACTTCCCTCAGAGGAACTGTGGGGAAGCTGGCGACGTACCCTTGGCGCCTCGGTATTTCATTCCCCTTCCTTCCTTTTCTGTCACCAGAAAGAGCTATCTGAAGAAGTTGGCCGGAATGGCAGCCGTGCTCAGATTTCTGTTCAAGCCCACAACGCCACGTGCACCGTGAGGATTGCCGCCATCACCAGCGGGGGAGTCGGGCCTTTCAGTGACCCAGTGAAGATGTTCATCCCTGCACACGGTGAGAGCCAGGTTCCTTGTCGGCTGATAGACTGTGTCAGCTCCGGCAATGCACAGATGGCGAGAGTGACCCGTGGGATGGGCATCTGGTGTAAGAGTGAAACACAAAGACCGAAGGAAATTTTGGCAGTGATAAAAATCGTTTTGTCATGTAAAGATGGGCTAACGCACTTCACAGAGCACTGATACCTGTGAGTCCTCCCCCTACCATTACTACTGATGGTGGTACTAAGTTACAAGGAAGAGGAGTCCTTTCAGAATACCAAATTTGACTTGACTTTTTTTTTTTTTTTTAAAGATCGTATTTATTTGACAGAGAGAAACACAACGAGAGAGGGAACACAAAAGCAGAGGGAATGGTAGTGGGAGAAGCAGGCTTCCTGCAGAGCAGAGAGCCCCATGCGGGGCTCGATCCCAGGCCCCTGGGATCTGACCTGGGCCGAAGGCAGACGCTTAACGACTGAGCCACCCAGGCGCCCCTTGACTTGACCTATTGAACTTAGTTTCAGGGATGTCGTTGGACAGACGGTAGGGCCGATCCTTAGCTCTCAATCCCTTTGTTTATGGGCTAGTGTTTGTTTTCTGTGTTTTAAGCAGTATGGTTATTACTCTTTCAAGCCTTGCTGACATCCTTCTTGATTGATCAGTACAGAACACGAAGTGTTACCTCCAGAAGCTGTCCTTACACGGCATGGGCTCAACAAGCTAAATGCCCAGCCTGTGTGCCGTCTTTTGCATGTTGTTGGAGTAGCCTTTGACAAGCTGCCCCTGGGATGCCCCGTGTGGCCCCAGACGCTTCCATAGACCAAGGGAACCCCCTTTATATTCTGACTCTCACTCCTCTGGATCGCTGGATATTAAACTGCTGTCATAAGCTCCATGCACGGATATCTCTAACAATATGATTTTTGCATTTACCAGTTCTTGCCAAATAGGGTCTTTGTACCCGCAGCAAACAGGACTTGTGCGTGGACCACTGAGTTCCTGTCTGTGTTCTAGCGACCCTCAAACGTGCTGAAAGGGAGCCATATTACAGTTCCTGCAGCCCGTGGGCTCTACACCTAGGGAACATTAGTAACGTGATGACAAGCAAGGTGTGTCTCCCTGGTAGAAATGCAGAGACAACGAGATTATGATTCTAAGGGCATAGGTTTAAAAAAATCAGAGTTTAAGAACACAGAGCTTTCATCTTCATACATGGGAAACTCTCCAACATTTTACAAAGCTGTGCTCTTCCGACAATCCTTGCTTTGCAAAATTCCAACATGCATACATTTCAGCTATCACAGTTGGGTTAAATCACACCAGTTCCCCAATGACATGGTCCAAACTTGAGTTACCATCACGTAGTATCTGTGAGTAACTGCACGAAGCGTATACTTCGCTGCCAACTGTCCCATCTGCAAACCCCTATGTAAATACCAGATGCGCATCGTGATCGGGACCAGTCTTGTCACATGTCTCAAAGTCTCTCAGTGGTTGGACACTGATTCAAATCACATGCATCTAGGAAGACACTTGACACTTGATAAAAATAAGTCCCTGAAAGAGGGAGTGGGTGAACAAAGACGAAGTGCGGCAAAGAAAGGAAGGGTGTCAGCGTTGAAATTGGAATTGAACGTGGAGTATGGAAGACACAGCTGGCTGTAAGAAAGCAGACATGGCTGTCACGTGATTGACTGGCTCTGCCACCAGGGAATGTGGCGAAGGTGACTCTACAACGGGAGCATAGTGGCTGCGCCAAAAAGAGGAAGACGGCCCCAAGGAAGTCATGCAAGCCAAAATCTTCATATAAATGAATACTCAGAGATAGTTCACAGCTTTAAAAGAAAGCACAAAGGGTAAAATGTGGGAGAACAAATCCAAACCCAGAAAGGAGTATGAGAATTCTTCAGGGCACAGAAAATATATTCTTGCCTTATCATAAGTTAATGTGACCAGAAGAAGACAAGTACTATTTAGACTACTCATGATAAGCTTTTTCACAAAGAAATATAGTCTTTGAATCCTCAATATTTCTGGTGTTTTAAGTTACAGTAGACTAGAAAAATAAGGGTTTTACCATTGTCTTCAATTCCTTATACATTCATACCGATGTGAAGCGAGTCACCCATTAATTACTAAAATCGCTGTGCATGGTCTCAGCTTTCCCCATCAGAGTAAGGAATGCCTGCGTATGTAGACCACAGAGTATGAAAGGACTAATTTCTAGAGCTTTTGACTGTCTTCTCTCCCTTTGACAAGGCCATGTTTCTTGCATATTTTGGATCCTAAAGGGATGTTTTCAACGGATTCTATTGGTTTTTCACTAGGTTGGATAGATTTTGCCCCCTCATCAACCCCAGCACCTGGCAACACAGATCCTGTGCTCGTCATCCTTGGTTGCTTTTGCGGATTTGTTTTGATTGGGTCAGTTTTATATATTTCTCTGATCATCAGAAAAAGAATCCAGGAGACAAAGTTTGGGTAAGTCTCCCCAGTTTAAAACATTTTACTCGATGGTATCATGTGCTTGTTCTGTGGATAACACCTCTCCTGCTGGCTCGGCTCTTCACCCTGTACCCAGCGGGGGCTCTTGTCTTATGTACATCCTGGGGGCAGGCAACTTCCTTGCTTAGGCTGGTGCAACAGACGCAGCCAGAAGCGGAAGCCAGCCTTGAAAGGGGTTCCTTTGCAGAGAAGAGCATCGGTAGGCCTTCAGTACTCAAACTTGGTTCCTGTAATATAAGAATTTTTGTTAGTGGTCTTAAAAATAATCCTAGTTATTCTTTAAAAAACAAATGAAATGTATGTATAAATAAAAATACCAGAAGGAAATTCACCAAAGCATTAGCAATTCTGGATGGTATAAGTGTGGATGATTCTGTTTTCTTTTTTTGCTGTATAGTATGCATTTTCTGCAATGATCAGCGACTTTTTCTAAGAGAGAAAAACTTTACATTTTTACACTCAAGTATAAAAGAGGCTCTTGTTCTGATTTTCTATACATCTGACTTTCAGAACAGTAGTTAAGTACCAACAAAGACGGGCAGGCAGGTTAAGGCAACCTATGAGAAGAACACTAGGTGTGCAAGTTTGTTTCTGACTCAGTTTTCTACTCCGATGCCTCTGTAGTGAGTTTGGATTTCCCTGAAATCCAGTTTGTCACTCATGGAGCAGAGGAAGTATTCTGTAAGAGGCAAGTTGACAGCCTGGAATGGGACAGAATGAGGGAAGGTGAGTGACTGGGAGGGAGCCAAGCAACCTTTGTTTGTTGCTGCAAGTGAGCATGCTCCTAGAACATTCTACTCCAAAACTTTCCATTGGCATGGAGAGGGGCCTTGAGGGTGGAGACTCAACTGCCCTTTATTTTTGTCCATCCTGGTCAGGGTACCTTCAGTACTTACTAATTCTGTCCTTACAATTACATCTTAGTATGTAAATTCTAAGAATGACTATTTAAAAAAATTTTTTAATTTTTATTTATTTATTTATTTATTTATTTATTTATTTATTTATTTATTTGAGACAGGGAGAGAGAGAGAGCTAGGGAGGTGGGTCAGAGGGAGAGGGAGAAGCGGACTCCCTGCCGAGCAAGGAGCCCGATGCAGGGCTCAATCCCAGGGCCCTGAGATCGTGACCTGAGCCGAAGAAAGACACTCAACCCACTGAGCCACCCAGATGCCCCTATTTTAAAATTTTTTAAAAATTTTACTTATTTATTTAAGAGAGAAAGAGAGCACAAGCTGGGTGGGAGGGGCCCAGGGAGAGAGAGAAGCAAACTCCCCACTGAGCAGGGCTTGATCCCTGGACCCTGAGGTCATGAGTTGAGCCTGAACGTAGATACTTAACTGACTGAGCCACTCAGGTACCACTAAGAATGACTATTTTAAAGAAATGACAAAATCTGATCTAAATCCTGAACATGTAGCTGACTGAGGTGCATCCCGGAGTTTAGGTGTTGTTTGTGAGCTCATTGTGAAACAGGTACAGAGAACCTCTGCAGAAGTTGTACAACTAGCTGAGTAGTGTGTGAAGGCCTTCTAGGTGAGAACCTGGGCTACAAGTGCGAACAAAAGCAGGCACTGCTCCTGCCCTCGTGGATTCTCACAGTTAATGGAGAATCAAGCAGTAATCACACAAATAAATATGAAATGGGAACTGTGTTAAATCCTATATAAAGGGATATGTAAAAGTGTATAATAGGAGAATTTGACTGTATTAAGAAAGTCAGGAAAGGCCTCCCTGCAGAGGTGATCTCTGAACTAAAATCTGAAGAAAGAGCAGGAGTTAATTAGGTAAAAGACTAAGGGAAGGAATATTACAACCAGAAACAGCAGTACATGCAAAGGCCCTGTGGTGACAGGGAGCCTGACACACAGAGAGGAAGGCACTGGCCCTGAAGACATGATTCTTGGGTTCTAACATTAATTCTGTCACTTAAATGGGATAATATTTTTCTTCCTTTCCTTACTATATTCTTTGGAAGTAAGTCAGTGTGCACAGCTCACACTTACCAGGGTGAGGAATTACACTTCCTCCACCCCTGAAGGGCAGAGTGTCTCCATAAAATATGTGGACTTCTTCTGCATAGGTTTGTCTCTACACTTCATTTACGTATTCAGTCACAAACATATCAGTATGGATTCATGGGTATTCATCTTATACTTTGGGTTATAATCCAATGCTACTTTATTTTGTTGCTCAGACTGTCACAGTGTTGGCGATTGGGAGCATCTCAGTTGTTCTGTGTTCTTGACGGTACTTGGACAGAGTTGTTTTGATTTTGCCAAACAGACCTGAAATAGAACTATGGGAAGAAACATATTTCTCCCCATGGGAAATGTCTTTGGTGTAGAGGCATTTCAAACCAGCAGTGGCTTGGTGACATCCTTGTGGAACCTGCCCCTGTCCAGGCAGCCGCTTTCTTATAGTATGGATGTCTTTGTTTTTATTTACCCAGGAACGCCTTCACAGAGGAGGATTCGGAATTAGTTGTCAATTATATAGCCAAGAAGTCCTTCTGTCGGCGAGCCATCGAACTCACCTGTAAGTTAACGCCCTTTTTCTTTTCTGGTAGAAGTTAAAAGTAGTTGAGAGCAAGGAAAGAACAACAAATTCATCGATAGATTTCTAACAAAAGCGAAAGGAGTCGAAGAATGGATATTTTTAACAGGCAAAAGGCCTTCCAGAAACCGGCAAGTAGCTAGTCAGATGTGGCTGTGTGCGCCACTATTGGCCGGTTTACTGGAACTTTCGAGTGGGCCCTGTGGTGAAGTGGCCAGGGTTAAAGACTCCTAACACCACAAACAGGAACTCACCGCAGTGATAGGAGAAGATGTGGTTAGAGGTCAGGGGTTTAAAGAAAACAGCAAAGCCATTGACATGATCTCTGAGCTTATTTCTCATTTTTCTGTGGCAACCAACTCAGAGAACAATTTGCCAACATAATTTATAACAATTATGGTTTGAGTTTTGCTGAATCTCAGTGGCGCCTTCTAGTTTGAAGAGTGAGAATAAATGAACGGCTGTGTCCTTGAATAATTAAGAAACAGTGTAGAAAGTATGTGCAAATATCAAATTCAAGTTTCTGGGTGCTTGCCGAAAACAAAAACAACAATAAAACATATATAAGATAGAAAAGGGTGCTCTGAAACAAAACTGGTTTGAGATAGAATTTTTTTTTTTAACTTTTCTTAACTATGGCACAAGCTGAATCATTTGCCAGTAAGTTATTGAATTGGTTAATTCCTCTTATTAGTAACACTTATTGTCAGTGGTGCATATTGATACCTTATTATAGAAGATCATATTCTCCACTTTCCCTCAAGTACTCAATTTAGCACTTTTTATGTCATTATAATGAGGTTCCCTATCCCATAGGTCAAATGGTAGCTTGTTCTCTCAATGTTACCTATGGTTACTGGGCCTGCCTCTTTTGTATGCTAGAGTTAGGGATAGAATAGCAAATACTCCATTAGGAAGTACCTACTCTCTTCCTTACTCCTTTAAATCAGGGGTAGCCCCCCCATTACCCTCACGAATCTGATTTCTGGCTGCCACTACTGCATGGTAGGAAGAGAAATGTGGTTCTGATTTTCAAAATCCTTCAGAATTACTCTTGCCTTGAAGAATTCATTTTCCTCACTATAATCATAGTAGAATGAAGGGCGATGTTTTATTATAGGCTTTTTGTGGGGAGAGCCATGGGTACAAAATGAAGAAAATGTTTAAGTCCTGGATAGGGCTGTCTATTCCATTTTAATTCTGTTCAAATGAAACTGACAATTCTTAATCCACACCCTGTCCCTCCTTTATAGTGCATAGCTTGGGAGTCAGTGAGGAACTGCAAAATAAACTAGAAGATGTTGTGATTGACAGGAA
Organism: Procyon lotor; assembly: GCA_028646535.1. NCBI lineage: Eukaryota > Metazoa > Chordata > Mammalia > Carnivora > Procyonidae > Procyon > Procyon lotor. The sequence goes on along the minus strand of CM053610.1, from coordinate 86,534,226 downwards.
TCTGTTAATTCTCGGGAAAGTCCTGGGCGAAGGTAAGCAGTTTATTTCTTTTAAAATGTGAGGTAAGAAGGTAAACCATTCACCGTATTTTTTAATATATGTATTTATTATGTAAAATACCATTTTGTGACCTTAAGTCACAATGCAAATAGTTCTATTTTATAATCTATTAAAATGAAAAAGTAAAATAGTGGTTTTTGAAACTCAGATATGGCATATGAAAAGGGCCTTGCACAGATAATAGGCCCTTGAAAAACATTAATTCCCTTCCTTCATTGAAAAGCATGCAATTCATTGATCGGTTTCCTATATACTCTAAATACCTCTGGTTCTTAAGTTTACTGTTTTGGGCACTTTCCTAATTAGTTAAATAGGAACAAAAGTGAAAACACATAGTTTATCAAACTGATATTAGGATGAATGATCATGGTATTAAGAATTTCTACTCTATAAATGTCAATAACATTTTCCACTTCGTTCTCTAAGTGTATGGGATCAGTTCTAATGCTTAATAAAATGACGGGCTGAGCCGAGCCTGGGCTGAGCCAAGCAAGCTTGTGACAAGCAGGAGGCTTGTGCGTGGCCTGCGTCCCTGGTTTGCGAGTGTGGGTGGCCCCAGCAGGCTCTACCCAGCTGCTGCATATGGGTCACTCTCCGGCCACGTAAAAACAGCAGCTGGGAAACCGTAGTGCTTCTGTGGTCAGGGAAGATTCTGCACAATTTATATAGATGTCATCTTACTTCACAGGAGAGTTTGGGTCTGTGATGGAAGGAAATCTTAAGCAGGAAGATGGGACCTCCCAGAAAGTGGCCGTGAAGACCATGAAGTGTGAGTTATCACTGATGAAACACCTTCCAGCCGGTGTGGGCAGTTGGGTCAGTAACCTGGTTCACTATCAGGCCAGTGACGGTGTTCATGTGTCATGCTCTCAGTCACTGATGGCTCAGAAGGCCATCCCATCCAGAACACCGTGTGGTCACAGAGGGAAAGTGACCGTCAGGAGCTCTTCCTATCTGCATGGTATATGCTTTATGCTCGAGGAAGTTATGTTTGTTATTTACACCACACCTCCCTCTTTGTCTCATTCTCTGTCTCCCTCTCTGTCTCATTTTGTATCTCTCTCTCTCTCTCTCTCTCTCTCTCTCTCCCCCCCACCCCGTTTCCCCCTCACGCTCACCTAGTGAAGCGAATGACTCCAAAATAAAGCACAAATTTCCGAGACAAGGCTTATCTGTTGGCAGCCTCTGACCCCGGTGGTCGGTCTGGCTGGTCCCGCCAGCTCTGTGGGACCACTTCCTCACTTGAGGATGGTTGCACAGTCCTCAGGAAGTTGTGGGCTGCCTGGAAGAGACATTTCCCAGAGAGAGGAGAGATATTTATGGGTCAAGAGTATAGGAAGAGCAGTGCTCCCAAGCTGGAACCTCCAAGCAAGCTGGGAAGAGAGCCTGTAGCTGCAGAAAGGGCCTTATAAGTCATCATAAAGAATCTGCTTTTATCCCACGAGTAGGAGAACACCGGTAAGAGTCTTGAGCAAATGAGGAACAAAAGCAGATCACATTCTAGAAAGTTCACTTTGGTGGCAGTGTGGAGGAGAATGAATTACAGCATTGACAAAAGGAAAGCCAGATTCTCTAGTTAGGGCGCTCCAGAATCTGTGCAGACGTCTATCTCCATAAGGGAACAAGGCTCAGAGACGGGGTGACTGTCGAAGTCAGATAGCTTAAAGGAGGGGAGGTTGTGCTGGACTTTTTCATGGCCACGCATTGACGAGGCTGCAGGAACTAACCATGATCGCATTTGCCCTCATGCCCTTACCCAGGAAGTGCATTTCCAGGGCAATAGGGTAAAGCTGATAGAGAGCAGCAGGATTGTGTGTTATTCTTCAGGTGTCCAGCTGAGCACCCACAAAATAGTGATTATTTGGCATTTTGCCCACAGTTGTCTTCACGGTTAATATGGAGAGAGATTATTTGGTGCTTCATTTGTTTATGTCTTTACCATCGCTTCCTCATTTACCTCCTGTATCCATTCAATATTATTTTGGATCAAGGAATAAAATTGGTTTCTTCCCCAAATTTAAATTCATTGTCTCCTGGGCCTTAAAACACAAAGTAGATTATAAGCCTATAGCAAGACTTTTTAACCAGAACTGGAGGCTGAAGTTTTCATTTCAGGGACAAAAAGGAACCCTAATAACCAGTAAGTCACATGGACTGGTGCTTTCTGCTCTCCAAAGCCTTCTGTGTCTATACTAATGGCCAATACTTATGTAACACTCACTGTGTGGACATTGCAGTCATTCCTACATTTCATCAGGAAAACAGGAAGAGGAAATCAGTGCGACTCAGAAGTAGATTCAAACCCAGTAGATTTCAAGCCTGAAAACCCAGACATGTGAAGTTGGAGTGGTCACTGGAGCTGAACCCACTACAGGGCCAAGTCGGGGTGCTGAGCCACATTCAGCACTGTTCCTGCCGCTTGCATTATTTTATTTGAACCTGATCCATGTGAAGGCTCTTTCCATTGTCCCCATTTACCAGTGGAAGGTTTAGGGGACCTTGTAAAAGGGGCGAGGCCTGGGATCTGTTTCCTCTCTGGTCTTGGCTGTGCTCTTCCTTGACTGAATTAGAATGCCTTGCATAAGAATTGCATCTGTGCTAGTTATCAAAGATTGAAAGAACAGTCTCTGGCCTCTGCATCCCAGGCTTCCACGTTGGCATGGGATGTTGTTCCCTTGGGGAAGGGAGGGGGGTTGGAGTTTGCAGGCAAACCCTACCCTTCCTGTTCCACCCACCTAGTTGCCTTAGCAAAGGTAATAGGTAAGGGCAAAGCTAGCAGACATTTTGTAGGTCTATATAATTTTTTTTTTACTTTTCTTAAATGTGCCTTAATAGGAAGATTAATGTATACAAAGCCCATACAATGTCCAGACCCTATGCTAGAGGCACACACGTGTGATTTCAGTCTATACTTAGTGTTAGAGCAAATTCCCGAAGGCGTGCCTGGCTTTATGTTTGGGGTTTTTTTTTTGTTTTCCTCGCTTCTTTGTTTTTAAAACACACATCACATAAAATGTACCACCCTAACCATTTTCAAGAGCAAGTTCAGCAGCAATTGAGTTCATTCACACTGTTGTGCAACCGTCACCCCCATCCACCTCCAGAACTTTTTTCATCTTGCAAAACTGAAACTCCATGTGCATCAAACAACTTCCCATCTCCTCTGCCCCGGCTTGCCCCTGGCTACCACCATCCCCCTTTCCGTCTCTGAATTTGACTTCTCTAATTACCTCGTACTTCTCTAATTACCTCGTAAAAGTGGAATCACACAGTACGTATCCTCTTGTGCCTGGCTTGTTTCACCTGACAATACAGACTTCTACATGTCTCTCTCAAGTTGCTTTAATCCCGAAATGGTATGGCTTGGAAGTTAGGAAAGCATATGCAGTTCACAAGGCATGATTGAGCAACCAGCCTTGCAAGATAGAGAGAAGCATGTGTTCTTGCTTTCTTTAAGGCAAAAATAATGACAGCAGATCAGTTGCATTTGACTTTCAGGGTTGTTGGGGGTTTTTTGGGGTTTTGTTTTGTTTTGCTTTGTTTTACAAATATACTTTGATTTTTAGAGCAGTTTTAGGTTTCTAGAAAAATTGAGCAGAAAATAAAGAGTTGCCATCTGCCCCTCTCCCTTCACAAACTTCCCTAACATCAACAACCTGTGTCCGTGAGGTACTTTTTTTTACAATTGATACATTAGTAACCCATGTGATACATTAACTGACGTCCATAGGTTATATTAGCTTTCACCTTGTATTGAACATTCTATGGGTTTTGACAAATACAGTGTCTTGTGTGCATCATTAGAGTATCATGCAGAAGTTTCCCTGCCCTCCATTCTCGTATGTGCCCTCTGTCCATCCTTCCCTAGCCATCCACACTGGACAGCCACTCATCTGTTTATTGTTGCTGTAGTTTTGCCTTTTCCTGATTTTACTTTTAGAGAACAAAATTGCCCTTACCTCCTTCCCCTTCACTGAGTAAATTATCTGTGCCTATCATTTTCCATTCTCTCTTCTAGTGGACAACTTTTCTCAGCGAGAGATTGAGGAGTTCCTCAGTGAGGCCGCATGCATGAAAGACTTCAACCACCCAAACGTCATCCGACTCCTAGGTACCTCAGAGAAATATGGGACTAGGGGGCCAGCTGGGCTTGGCTGATCCACTCCATGCCAAAGGAAAAGTCTCTGGGGCAGATAAGTTTATACTTTGTATGACCCCACAGTAATTGATAACATTGAGTTTTTCACCCCAAAGACTTCTTACAATTATATTTTCTGAGGCTGATGGTAAAAATAGGCCTACATTTCCTGGACACCCCAAGGGCTCAGGGACATTTAGTGTCCACAGAGGTCTAGGTGACTGTGGGTGAAAACAAGGGCCCCCGCGTTATTCCAAGGCAAGACAAAAGCTTATGTTAAACTATGTTATAATTTTTATTGATTTAAGGTTATCCATGAATCAAATACCAATAGGGTAAAGGTGTCAAAGTAAACAAATTTCATAGATCATCTTCGAGAAACAATTTATTAATGTATTTTCAAGTATGATTTCCTGGGCTCTAACACTGCCAGTGTCATGGGACACAATTTAATAGAATTTCATTTTGTGGCCCTGAAGCTATCAAGAGATTGCTGTATCAGTGCCACAGTTCCGAGACAGAAGAGCGACCTAAAAATAATGGAATATTCTGCTGACTTCTTTTTTTTCTGTCCTGTGTCCTGATACATGCTCAATTCTTTGGGGGAACTTTCCAAGTTTTATTATATTCAGAGCTGCAGAGAGATATGAAAAATAAGGCTTGGATACCAGATCTTTTCAAAGAAACCACTGTTATTCCTTTATAGCTATTGATTTTTGCAGACTCTGAGAATCATCACACTTTGCGATGGAGGGGCTGTGATGTGCGAGAGCATTGCCAGCCTGCCGTCAGGGGACAGGCCCTGGTTCTACCTTTTCAGGATAAACGGTGTTTGCTGTGTATAACTGTTAAAACTTAGATGATTAGAGACGGGAATTTTACCTACTGGCTCTCAAAATTCTGTTTAGAGTTTTGAGCATTTGATGGCCCCAGGCTTTTTTACCTGATCAGGTATTAACTATCCCATGAAACTAGTTTGCCCTTGAATTCTGTTGCGGTCAACTCTCACAGGTTCAGTGTAACAAAAACTCCATGGGTGTCTAGATGGCTACACTTGTTAACTGATTAATTTTTGAGACCTCTCAAGCAAAGATGGTTACTAATCTAAAAGAAAAAAATTTACCAAGAAGTGGACCCAGCATGTGTTCCACATTCTGATACAGCTTATTTGTGAGTTATGGGTATTTATTTTATTCATTTGTTAATCTTTTTAAGAGGCCTCATGCCCAAGCATGGAGCCCAACACAGGGCTTGAACTCATGACCCTGAGATCAAAACCTGAGCCGAAATCAAAACCTGAGCCGAGATCAAGAGTCAGAGGCTTAAGGGACTGAGCCCCCCAGGCGCCCCATGTTTATTTTGTTTTAAACTGTTACCTCTAGAGCACATGCTTTCAATTTGGTCAGTGTTCCTGCAGTGCTTTTCTGGTTACTGGTAACAAAGGGCTCTTTGTAACTTTCTCTGGTTTTAATTTCAGGTGTATGTATAGAAATGAGTTCTCAGGGCATCCCAAAGCCCATGGTGATTTTACCCTTCATGAAGTACGGGGATCTGCATACCTACTTACTCTATTCCCGACTGGAGACAGGACCTAAGGTAATTACCCAGCCGTCTTGCCCCTGAACAGTACCCCCAGGCTTCTGTGACAGGGCCTGGGAGACCTCAGTGGCTAACCTTGAAAATAAAGGAGGGAGGAAGAGGACATGTGGCCTTCGTTCAGCGCTCACCGTGCACGCTGGGGGCTGAATTGTGGTTTCTGTCCTCACAGCAGGGCTGCTCATAGGTCTTATTATTCCCATTTTATGGGGGGAGGAAGTCAGCTGGGCACACGTTCTCATGGCTCAAGCCTCATTGCAATGGAGCCGGGTGGGCCCCACACGCTGACAGAGTGTCCTCTTCTGAAGTCTCCTCTTTCCAACTCGTTCACTCTGAAATCACTAGAAGCAGGATCCGTTTCATTCCCAGAGGGATGCTGCACTGAGCTGCTTTTCTGGACACTGAGCATGAATATACCCCGTCCACCTTTCCGATTATCATGAGCCCCTCCATCCTCGGGATCAGAAACCGTGTCGTGAATCGGCAGGCTGGCAGGCTTTCCTTCAACAGTGCCCCTAAGAGGGCTGGTGACTCCACAGGGCAAACACTGTCTGAATCTCACAGCACAGGGAAACCCGACAGAAACAGGAGCTTAGACTAAGGCGCCATACCCACCAGCGTGCGACCACAGGTCCCACACAGGTGACTGACCAGGGCCCCGAGAAAGGTGACTGACTGTGGGGCATAATGAGGAAAGTCCTCATCCTAAGAGACAGACTAATCTGCAGGAACAGCCATTTATCAAATTTGGCAAGGCACTTGGAAAATGAACACAAAGCCTTGAGACCCAATTTAGGGTAAACGTTCTGGAACTTTCTATGACCTGTGTCCTGCTGACGCTGTGTGTTATGGATGTGAAAGGTTATTTCTTGCTTTCCTTTTGTTTTTCTTTTACTTGTTTTGTTACTCCCAGGAAGGTGTAAATGATCTTCTTTCAGTTCCCCCTTGGTCTCATGCTCAGATTTTTGTTCTCTTCCTCATGACTTCTTTAAGCCTTCCACCCACATAGTCACTAACCAGAGTTATTAGGAAATTGTAGCCACATCTCAGAACTATTATAAAATCACTGAGGCTCCTCCGAAGAGGTGAAGGACCTAATCCAAAATAGGGTTCTCAGCATGGCGAAGTGTTTTTCTTCCCTTTTTCTTTTTTTTTATTACTTTTATTTTTATGTTTTTAAAGATTTTATTTATTTATTGGAGAGCGAGAGAATGAGCGAAAGAGAGCACGAGTTGGGAGAAGGTCAGAGGGAGAAGCAGACTCCCCGCCAAGCAGCAGGGAGCCTGATGTGGGACTCGATCCCGGGACTCCAGGATCATGACCTGAGCCCAAGGCAGTCGCTTAACCAACTGAGCCACCCAGGTGCCCTCTCTTCCCTTTTTCTACCAGAAAGAAAGACGATAATATTATAAGAAGCCTGGAAAAGAAAAAAAAAAAAAAAAAAACCTACAATTTGCAACATCTTACACAATCATTGTCATCTTTGGACATTCCCACCCAGGCTGTTCATTCCATGCCTACGTGTTTAACAGGCTGGTGCTCAGGAGGTATGCACCTTCCCGAAGGCCATCCACAGGGCTGACATTTCTCAAGCGCTTAGTAGAGCCTTTATTTTGTACAAAGTGCTGCGGTAATGGCACAGCAACCATAGGAGGTCCTTACTAATAATGGAATCTCAGGTGAGGAAACTGAGGCACAGATTGGGCAATGGTGGAGGCAGGACTGGTCCCCAGGTTGCAGAGCCCCTGCTCCCTTTGCTGGCCCCATCCCCTGTGCACCCCTCCCCGGCAGGGCAGCCTCCAGACCGTTGGCTGTGAATGGCGACACACCATCCTCTTGAATGGATTTTGTTTCACATTGATGGGCAATTTCACTCCCATTTAGTTTTCTGGTATGTGGTGGGATTTTTCTAATAATTTTTGGAGGCATGGGAATTTCATGTCGCCTAAGAGTGAATTCTACAGTAAAACAGTAAAAATATCCAGGCTCATATTCAGGGCTGTTTGATGGCCAACAGTTGTCTGTTTTTACTTGTGAAGTTCAACCTTCCTCTCTCATATGGGCCCTTTGGAAATGGAGTAGCCTCCTACTGGACTTTTATCCTGAATCATTGTAGAAGAGATAGGAGCCATTTATAACCTTTATAAAAATCCTTTTTAAATTATCATAGTGTTATTGACTCTTTTGTCCTTCTTGGTGTATAGTTCTGTGAGTGTTAACACAAAATGGATTCACATATCCATCATCACAGTCTGGATACAGAAGTTTCATGAACCAAAAACACCTCCTGTGACATCTTTATAGTCACACTCTGCCCCCATGGCTAACTTCTGGTAACCACTGATCTGTTCTCCATGACTATCATTTTGTCTTTTTCAGAATGTTATATCAATGTAATCATACAGTTTGTAACTTTTTGGCTTCCTTTACTCAGCAGTATGCCTTTGAGATCCATTTAAGTTGTTGCCTGGATCAATAGTTCCTTCCTTGTTTGATTGCTGTGTGTCTCCTAATGCATGGATGCGCCAGTTTGCCGATCCATTCACCTGTAGAGGGACACATGGATTGTTCCCAGTTTGGGGCAAGGATGAACGAAGCTGCTATAAAAATATCATGTATGGGTTTTTGAGGGGTCATAACTTCTTCCCTAGGGTAAAAATTTCAGAAGTGAGATACTAAGTCATATGGAAAGCGTATGTTTAATTTTATAAGAAACTTCTAAACGACTTTCCAGAGCGGCTGTACCATTTTACATTCCCACCAGCAGAGTATGAGAGATTCAGTTGCTCTGCATTCTTGTTAGCACTTGGTATTATCAGTAGTTTTGGGGTTTGGTTTGATTTGGTTATTAGCTATTCTGATAGGTGGGTAGTGATAGCTCTTCGTGGCTTTTATTTACATTTCTCTAATGATTAAGGACATTGAGCATCTTGTCTTGTGTTTGTTTGCCATCTTTATATCCTCTTTGGTGAGGGTCTGTTAAAGTCTTTTGTCTATTTTTTACTGGGTTGTTGTTTTTCTTACTGTCGAGTTTTGAGAGCTCTTTATATGTTATAGATATATCTTTCCTGGGTATGCAGTTTGCAAAGATTTTTCTCCTAGTTTGTACCTTGTCTTTGTATTATCTCTCTCTCTCTCTCTTTTTTTTATTTTATTTTTTTTTTGGTCTTCATATTCTCTTAATGTGAGTAAAAATATTAACTTTTGCTGAGGGCAAGTCATCAGTTTTTTTCTTTGATGAATTATGTTTTTGCTGTCATGTCTAAGAACTCTGCCTAAATCCATATAAAAAATTTTTCTCCTACGTTATCTTCGAAAAATTTTGTGATTTTACATTTAAGTCTATGATCCATTTTCAATTAATTTCTATATAGGGTATGACATTTAGCTTAAGTTTGCTTTTATTTTCATATAGATGACCGATACCATTTGTGAAAATACTGTCATTAATCCATTGGATTGCTTTCATATCTTTGTCAGAAATGAATTGGCTGTGTAAGTGTGGGTCTACTTCTGAGTTCTCTATTCTGTACTGTTAAACTGTGTGCCACTTCCTTGCCCCTCCCACATTGTCTTGATTACTGTAGCTTCATTGGATCATTTGAGTTGAGCTTTATATTACACACAAAGGAAGCCCTCTGATCTGTTACAAATTCCAACTTATCTTTCCTGCTTTATCACCCCATTTTCTCTGCCTCTTCGCTTTTGATACGAGACACCCTCCTTTTCCTAAAACCCATGTATGCTCTCAGATCACTAGGTCTTTGCTCATTCTGATCGTGGCCATGTATTTCCTCTTAATTTGCCATTTTATTCCTACCCCTCTTTGGAGGACAGATGCAGTGACAGTGTAGAATGTGTTTTTAATTTTGCCATGAGAATTCATTTCTTTGCTGAGGTTCTGGAGCAGGTTGCTCTTATCTCTGCTCACTGCCTGTGTTCTTGTAGCCTCCCTTCCTTTGGTGTGTCCACCACCATGAGAACTGGGGTCCTGTCCTGTCCTGCCATCTCCTGTCAGCCCTGCCCACTCACAGGCATACTCTTTCCATGGAAGACGGAGTGGCACCTATGGCCCAGCACCCAGGCCCCGCGGGGGGAGCACATCTACATAACGGAGACAGTCTTGGGCCATGCTAGCGGGAGCAGGGGGATCTCACACAACGAAGCCCAGAGGTAGGACAGCTGCGGTGTTGGTCAGTTCTGCCCTCAACAACATCATCCCATGTCCACAACTTTTCCACCTTTCTGCTTTTTCAGCTGCAGCTGCCCCTCCATGTGTCTGATGGGAGCAGCTCCTCCAGGCCTGACATCCTCATCCACCAGCCTCCAGAGACAAAAAAGAGAAGTCTGTCTTCTCTCTTTCCCCTTCCCCCTCCCTCTCTTTTCCTGGAATAGTAATTTTTTTTTTATAACACCTTTACTGAGATATAATTCAAACACCATACAGTTCTGCCATTTAAAGTGTACAACTCAGTGGTGTTTGGTATGCCCAAGTTTTGCAGCATAATTGTAGAGCCTTTAAATCACCTAACAAAAAGTCTCATACTCTTTAACCATCACTTCTCCATCTCCCCTCCCCACCTTGTTCCCAGCTCTAAGCAACCTTTCTTTTTTTTAAATTTTATTTTATTTACATTCAATTAATTAGCATATAGTATTTGATGAGTTTCAGAGGGAGAGGTCAGTGATTCATCAGTCTTATATGACACCCAATGCTCATCACATCACGTGTCCTCCTCAATGCCTATCACCCAGTTCTACCCATCGCCCACCGGAAACCCTCAGTTTAAGCAACCTGCTTTCTGTCTTTCTCTAGTTACCTATTTTGGATATTTCAGATCAATGGAATCATACTCTGTGGTTTTTTGTATCTGGCTTCTTTCACTGAGCATGTTTTCAAGGTTTATCCATGTCATAGCTTTTTTTTTTTTTTTTAAGATTTTATTTATTTATTTATTTG
>CM053610.1:86440563-86522972 GCA_028646535.1 Procyon lotor | reverse complement strand
GGGCTCAGCTTAGCCAGATGCGTGTGTGCGGAGAGCGGCACGTAAGACGTGCCAGGCCACGAGCCTTTCTTGGTTTGGGAGCTGGTGTGTGCACATCTCCAGCGAGCCTGCACGTGTCCCGATGTTCTGTAAGCACCTCTAGGAACCGGCCCTTAGACCAACAGGCTGACCCTCTCGTACAGAAGGATCCTCTTACTGCTCTGGTTCTCTTTCTATAGAACATTGCAGACAAGCCAATCACAGTAATACCTTCAGTTAGGACGTCTGGGAATCTATGCCAGTGACAGAGGTCAGCCCGGCCCTCGGAATTGCTGGGGAGATATTCTAACAGCGTGATTCCTCAGCCCTGTGTGGAGGCTGTGACTCTGTTTGTCCAAAGCAAGCCCAGAAATGTATGTGTTAAAACCCTCCCTGGGAGACCATGTGCTCAGCCAGGCATGAGAGCCCCCCAGCTCCAAGCGTGCAGGACCACAGGGACACCTGTCCCCACAGGCCTTCTCTCTTCAGGGCGGGCAGTATGGGAAGAGGCCCAGGGCTTGTAGTCAGAGAGGCCACTGCCTCCCAGCTAGCCGCGTGTGGCCATCACAACGGACTGGACCTCTCTGTGTCTCATTATTAGCCACACACAAAAAAGTAGAGTCACGTATTCAGAGAGGGATTGGGAAGAAAAGTTAAAGATGAAAACAGGTAGAATGCTTAGCCTGTGGGAATGTCACATAATGGTACCAGGGATTAGTAGCATCCTTCCAGATCGATGTCCCCCAAACCCTTTGCTGACCTTTTATTTTTAAAGATTTTATTTATTTGACAGAGAGATTGATCACGAGTAGGCAGAGAGGCAAGCGGAGGCCTGGGGGGGAGGGGAAGCAGGCTCCCTGCTGAGCAGAGGGTCCAATGCAGGGCTTGATCCCAGGACTCTGAGATCATGACCTGAGCTGAAGGCAGAGGCTTTAACTCACTGAGCCACCCAGGCACCCCCTTTGCTGACCTTTTAAAAATAATTTCTTGTGGCACTGGCCTCTAGGTTGGTGATTTGAACCTTCCTGATGGAAGTCACAGGAGTCATGAGCTTAGAGAGGGCATTTTCACCATAGTTAACAAGAACGTTTCAGGACCGTGGGCCTGCGTGGCTATCATGGCACGCCATGATGGGGCTGTGGTGTGCGGAGACACGTGTGGGACATCCCCCTACATACATGCGTGCACGCACACACATACACACACACTCTGGCCTCTCTTCTACATACAGGTGAAAAGACCTAGGTCAATGTGCATTGAGGCCTCCCAGATCCCGGGCAACCCAAGCAGAAGGAAACTTTATTGATCAGAGCCTCACCCTGCTTGGTGGTGGTTCTTGTGGCTGTAAATACATAACATGAAGAACAGACACAGAAAACATAAGCCCTTTAGAAATATCAGGAAATCCTAATTAGATGAGATTTGGGGTTTTATGGTAGTTTTTAAACAGATCATGTTAACAACATGTTTGCTTCTGAAAATCAGGAAGCAGTTGCAGCCAAACAATATTGAATGAAGAGTTTTGTTGCCATCTCTTTCTTAGCTTCTCTTGTGCTCCAGAAGAAGTTGGCGTTTGGCGATCATCTGGGGTCTTAGTGAGGTCTGAGCTAGGTCACATGGTGGTTTTGAGACATTTCACATAGAGCCAAACAGGGGACACTGAGTCGGTGAGAAGTTTTACGTGAGAGCATCACAGACGCTGTGCGTCAGGGAGGTCAGGCAAAGCAGACCGGTCCGTGGTCCCCACATTACGGGCTTACAGGGGCTCTGTTGAACCAGACCCTCTTCCCACATCCCGCCTCGAATCTGGATGCTGGAGAACAGTGTCTCCCAAAGAGGCCTTTGTGTTTGCATATCTGTGCATTTTCTTTTTAAAAATGAGACAGATACTTCTGAGCTTCCCCTCTGTGTCTGCTGTCTGACCTTAGTCAAGATGAGTTCATCCCTGTGTCGAGTTGCCCCTTGGTCTCTTTAAGTCAACTCTAAGCACTATAACAACGTAAAGTAAAGAGTACACTCTGCCCTGTTCTCTGATCCTACCCTCCGAGGACGACCTCCTTCTCCTAACATCACCCCCAGGCTGCAGGCCCTGCTCCCCATCACCCAAGAGGCTATGCCATGTGATGCCCCTGTCACCTACGTGGTACGTTTCCTTAGCTGAGTTCACAGCGTCCTGGCTGCAGCCCTCAGAACACCCCCTACCACTGGCCACTGTGGTTCCTGCACTTGTGTCGATTGCCCTCATCATCCAGTGTGACACCAGGGAGCCACCTTGTTTGTCCTTTATCCCCTGAGTCCTATCAACCAGCAGATGTCCTTCAGAGTCCCCCTCCCCTCCATTCCCATTCCTAAGACCCCCAAACCATGGAAGCCCCGGGCTGGACGGGGCCTCGGGCCATTGACTTCCACTTCCTTATCATGTATATGGAAACAGTGGCACAGTGACCTCCCAGTGTATGTGAGTGATGAGCGGGTCAGGGTCATTGTTGTTTCCTGTGGAGTAGTCCAGGCCCTTCTGTCTCCCGTCTCATTTTTCTCCTTACTCCTGTGCTCCTAACACATCCATTGTGTGGCAACCAAAGCAAACTTTCTGAAATTACTCTGATCATGGATGCCCTAAACATACTCTCCCCATTGCTCCTAGGGCAAAACCCAAACCCACTGGGATATGAGCCATGGCAGGCGGAGGTGCTGGATGGCTAAGAACGTGATGCTAGACACTCCTTTGCCAGGGACAAAGCAGGTGCCTGACAGATGCGGGTGAATTCATCTATTTATAAATTTTGTACTTTTGTATGATTGCATCTTTTTTTTTTTTGAAGATTTTATTTATTTATTTGACACAGAGAGACACAGCGAGAGAGGGCACACAAGCAGGGAGAGTGGAAGAGGGAGAAGCAGGCTTCCCACGGAGCAGGGAGCCCGATGCGGGGCTCGATCCCAGGACCCTGGGATCATGACCTGAGCTGAAGGCAATCGCTTAACAACTGAGCAACCCAGGCGCCCTGATTGCATCTTTTTAAACTCCTTTTTTAAATAGTGGTAAAATACACATGACTGTAAGTGTACAGTTCAGGAGTATTTAGTCCTTTAACTTTGTTGTCCAACTATCACTACCCTCCATCTCCAGGACTCTTTTCGACTTATGAAACTGAAAATCGACACCCATGAAACGACTCCCTGTTCTCCCCTGCCTTCAGCCGCTGACAACTGATAGGATTGTCTCTTTTATAAAATCTTAACAGAAAAACAAAAGTGGCCATTTACAAAGGCAACTACCGAACCTGTTGTTTTATTTCCACCCATAAAACTGAAATTACTGAAGCTCATAAATACCCCCAACCCCCCACCCCCTGTGGTTACTCTCCAGGCCCTTTTGCTCCTCTCCTTGGTCCGCTGCTGTGGCATCGCCCTTTGGGGCAGCAGCTTAGACAATCCACATGCTCCTGTGTCTGTAAAAGCCATGTTCTTTTTATTTTTAATTTTATTTATTTATTTGACAGAGAGAGACACAGCAAGAGAGGAAACACAAGTAGGGGGAGTGTGAGAGGGAGAAGCGGGCTTCTCAATGAGCAGGGAGCCCAATGCAGGGCTCGATACCAGGACCCTGGGATCATGACCTGAGCTGAAGGCAGACACTTAACGACTGAGCCACTGAGGCGCCACCATGTTCATATTTTTAAGTATTTCACAAAGTACTGAAAGTAAATAAGTTTCAGGGTGCCTGGGTGGCTCAGTCAGTTAAGTGACTGCCTTCAGTTCAGGTCATGATCCCAGGGTTCTGGGATTGAGCCCACATCAGGCTCCCTGCTCAGTGGGGAGCCTGCCTCTCCCTCTGCCCCTCACCCCACTCTCTCTCCCTTGCGCTCTCTTGCAAATAAATAAAATGTTTAGAAATAGTAAATAAGTTTCAAAGTGATATTGCTACTTTGCTACATGAAAAACTGATAGATTATTCAAATGCTTTCTTCTGGGGCGCCTGGGTGGCTCAGTTGTTAGGCGTCCGCCTTCGGCTCAGGTCATGATCCCAGGGTCCTGGGATCGAGCCTCGCATCAGGCTCCCTGCTCGGCAGGAAGCCTGCTTCTCCCGCTACCATTCCCTCTGCCTGTGTTCCCTCTCTCGCTGTGTTTCTCTGTCAAATAAATAAAATCTTTAAAAAAAAATGCTTTCTTCTAAGACCTGGAAACATTGACAGTAAGTTAGATAACACAGCCCCTTGATGAAGTAATGGAAAGGAGAGGGTGTCTCTAAGCACAGAATTCCTCAAAGCTCATCTCAAAGTGCCAACAGTCACGCTGTTGGGGGGGTGGTTGGAACTCGTGCAAATTGATTTATACCACAAAAACCATGAAAATGGAAACAAAAACTGTTTGTCAAGTCTAAATAGCCATCTGTTGAAGTTTTGTAAAAACAGGGAGAGTCAAAAGCACCACGAAGCCTCATGTCCAGGGGAGCATCAGAGTTCTCAGGCCGGGTAATATGCCCCTGCTGGTTACCTTAGTGTCCTGTGTTCATGGCCAGCCCCTTCGTAGGCATAGCGCTTTGCAGATCTCCACCTCCCAGAAGCATGCGCCAGTGTTGATAGAAGCTGTAAAAGTAAACAAGTGAAAAGATATTGTTAGATGCCGCCACAGATGAGATCTGCCCATGTGTGAAGGACCACATGCGAGTAGAATTAGCCGAAGGGTCTACATCACGTGTTCAATGTAAATACAGGAATTAACATATTTATGTTCATAAGATCGCGTCTACTCCATGTGTCAGATTATTTAAATTTGGCTTGTTTTTGCTTTTTTTAAAGATTTTATTTATTTATTTGACGCAGAGAGCGAGATCACAAGTAGGCAGAGAGGCAGGCAGAGAGGGGGCGGGAAGCAGGCTCCCTGCTGAGCAGAAAGCCCGATGAGGGGCTCAATCCCAGGACCCTGAGATCATGACCTGAGCCGAAGGCAGAGGCTTTAACGCACTGAGCCACTCAGGCGTGCCCCCTATTTGGCTTGTTTTTGTATCCAGCAACACAAACATTAATTTCTCAAAACAGTACAAAATCAAAATGAAATGATGGTATAACTCACTCTTCATCCCCAGCCAGTAGTTCCTAATTCGGTCATTTCTTTGTTTTATTGTGCTCATAATTCTTAATTCTGTCGGACACTGGGAATGAAGAATGCCTAGAAGAGAGAGCTGTCTGTACAGAACACAGCACGCTGTGTTCCCCTACTGTCCACGCAGCCATGGTGGCATCTGTCACATCCAAGAGCCCACTCTCATTTTTATTGCAAAGTAACAATGACAGGGCTGTTGAGAAGATTAAATGTAGTGACACATATAGAACGCCCAGCCCTGTGAGGTAGACATCCTTCACCTCTTTAGCGCCTGCCCCAGGGTCCTGTGAACTCAGTTCTCTTGGTTGCAATCCCCAGTTTGGTGATATGGAACTGGGGTCAGCACGCTTTTTCTATAAAGTGCCAAATAGTAAATATTTTTTGGGTTTGCAGGCCATGTCGTTCTATAGTAACTACTCAACTCTGCCACGGTCGCAGAAGCAGCTGTAGACAATATGTCAATAAATAAATGTAGCTGTGTTCCAATAAAACTTTATTTACAAAACAGACAATGGGCTGGACTTGGGCCGTGGGCCATATGGTTTGCCAACCTCTAGCATGAGGGAGGGACCCGAAATACTCCTTAGAGTATGGCAATTAGATATAATTGCCACGTAGGTTCTGTATTCCCGGAGCCAGAGAGTCACTGATTACATACCCATGGGACATTTATAGAAGTTGAACAAATAATTACGCCACAAGGCAAACCACAGTAATTTCCCAGGAGTAGAATTAGTGTGGATTAAAATGTGACAGAATCAAAGAGCAGGTGAAAACAAGGTGTGGACTGCACTCAGGGCTCCGGATGCTGGACCAAGAAATAACTCACGCTTCTGTATATTTGTAGGTATGAAATAATGCACTCTTGCTGGAGAGCTGAGCCCTTGGACCGACCTACCTTTTCCATGTTGAGGCTGCAGCTAGAAAAGCTCTTGGAAAGCTTGCCTGAAGTTCAGGACAAAGCTGATGTCATTTACATCAACACACAGTTTCCTGAGAGCTGTGAGGACCCTGGAGAGGGCCCCGCCCTTGCTCAGCTAGACATGAATCTTGATCTTGACTCTATCATCGGTTCTTGTACTCCCCGGGCGGCCGTCAGCGTGGTGACGGCAGAAGTTCACGAGAACAGACCTCACGAGGAAAGGTACATCCTGAACGGGGCCAATGAGGAATGGGGAGAGATGGCTTCTGCCGCCCCGGAAAAGAACTGTGTTCTACCAGAGGACAGACCTGGGAAAAATGGAGTCTCCTGGTCCCAATCCAGCACACTGCCCTTGGGGAGCCCATCGCCAGATGGGCTTTTATTTGCCGACGACTCCTCAGAAGACTCAGAAGTCCTCATATGAGGGGAGCCGAGAGACATTCCCAACTCAAGAATTTCTTCTGCTTTGGGAGACTCCCTGTACGCTCCGTGTTTTTGGAATTTGTCTTCCTTTTCCCAGTCGAATGCCATGGTCCTAAAGCACCCGGTGAATGTTGTCAAGTAAGTCATCATGAAAAATACATAATATATATTTATTTAAAGAGAAAATACACATATATGTATATGCTGGAAAGAGAAAAAAGATCTATTTTAGTAAAAGATGACTTATTTCATGTTGCTTCTCCTGCAGATCTAAAATTTATACTTTACCGGCCTCATCTCTACAGCTGTTCCCTGATGTTAAAATTAACATTTGCACAGAGTCAGTGTTATTTTTTTTAAAGTCCTTTTCTTTTTCATGACCATTAAGTGTTAAGAGTAATTGGTAAAATGAAATGTTGTATTTGACTTTGCTTCTGGGCTTATGAAAAATCGGATATTCTTACATGAATCACCTATTTGATAAGAATGATTTATTTAATATTTAAAGTTTTATAACTGATTAATTCTTTGATAGGACTTCCTAATAAAATATGAACGAGGAAGGATGTGTCGTACTTACTTGGAAAAAGAGGGGTCACTGACCAGCAGCCTCTATGCCTTTGTGAAAGGAATCCCCTTAATGCCTGGCCCTCAACGCAGTCGCTTTGACCAATCTTGGCATTGTTCTATCAGGGTACGGAAAACCACTCCAGAGTCCAAAGATGAAGAACAAAAAATATGGAAAAGTACAATCTGTGTGGAAAGATTTCAAATAACTTGTAGAAGAGAGTCGGACAGGTGGAGCGCTTTTCTGTTGGGGAGTCACAACCTGCGGGACATAGACGTAGGGCCCACCCGGCTTAGAGCTCAGGCCTCTGAGTTCACATCCAGGCTCTGCTGCTTCTTGGCAGCCATTGTTCCTTGAGCACTTGTTGTGTTTCAAGCACTTTACGTGAACTACTCTATTTAATCTGTACAACACCACCATGGGTACCAATGCCAGCATCACGGATGGCCCAGGAAACCGAGGCTGGAGATGCTGAGTAACCTGCCATGGGCCACATCTAGAGAGGGATTCAGCCAGAATTCCAGAACCAAGTAATCTGATTCTGGCTGGCTCAGCACATGATTCAGGGGTTTGCTCCAGAGCCTCTCGGGATCTTTTAACTCTACCTAATGAACACATAGGTAGCACTTACTATGTGGCCACACATAGCACTCATTTCATCCTAATAACAACCCCAGCAGGTAGGTACTACTGTTCTCTCCATTTCACAGATGGGCAGACTGAGGCAAGGAGACCCTAACTTACTCTGCCCGTGAAGGAAGTAGACTGATGCAGTGAAGCATTGATCCCTCAGGCCTGTTGCTCCCCACCTGGGAGCAGCCTCACCCAAGCCACCAAAGCCTGTAAGGATCCGTGTGTGCACTGGCCCCGGAGGGGCGGCCCCCACAGCCTGGGTCCTGGTCCTGGCTGCCAACCCAGGAGCCCCAGTCTCCAGCAGGAGCCCGCTTCACCGTTACTATGAAATGCTCTGTACCGGAAAGTTCTGAGGGTTTGAAAAGGATCTGCATTGTTGTAGAAAATGCCAGTATCACATTTTATCAGTGAAAGAGAAAAAAAAAAAAAAAAAAAAGGCTTAGAACCCATAAAGATAGTTTCTGCTGGTAGAAATTGTGGAATGGTTGTTAAAAAAAAATCAACAAAAAATTTTATATCATCAAAAAAAAAAATTTTATATGATCTACTTGTCCGAAGTTTCTTATTGATGGTGACTATCAAGAATGTGAATAGTTTGCGGCACCAGGGGGGCTCAGTCATTAAGCGTCTGCAATTGAACCCCGCATTGGGCTCCCTGCTCAGCGGAAAGGAAGCTTCCCTCCCCCTTTCCCACTCCCCCTGCTTGTGTTCCCACTCTCACTGTCTCTCTGTCAATTAAATAAGTAAATAAAAATCTTTTTTAAAAAAATGTGTGGGGCGCCTGGGTGGCTCAGTGGGTTAAAGCCTCTGCCTTCGGCTCAGGTCATGATCTCAGGGTCCTGGGATCGAGCCCCACATCGGGCTCTTTGCTCATCAGGGAGCCTGCCTCCCCCTCTCTCTCTGCCTGCCTCTCTGCCTACTTGTGATCTCTCTCTCTCAAATAAATAAATAAAATATTTTTTTAAAATGTGAATAGTTCATCATTAGGTCCTGGATCGGGAACTGAGTGACTAGTTCAAGCAAAAAAAACCCCAATGTAGAAAGGCACGTTCTCGTGCATAAGATAAATAAGCAAATTGAAAAGCCATTACTGGGAAGTTTCATATAAATTTAACATGAAATATCTAAGTTAATATACTTTGTGCTTTATATTTCTCACTGTAATTATACAGGGTAAACACATACATAATAAATAGCTCATCAAATGCCCACAGCCCCCCAAATCCTGTCCAGTTTGCTCAGTCTGTGCTGTGTGGCCTGAGAAGGACCGAGAAGCCTGCACCAGTTCCACTCCAGAAAAACATGGAGAGGTGAGCAAGCTGTGGCTTCTGGCTTTTCTTGAGACATTAACAAACAGCACAGAAACTCACTTCGTCTCCAACCCACAGCAATGCACCAGGCCCTTGATTAAATGGGATGCGACAGGCAGCACCTTCCCATCCCTGCTTCCTTTTCCCCAGGGGAGAATGACCCGCACGACCATTATTCAGACATTTCAAATCTCACTGAGAAATGTCTGAAAGTTCTGGAAGAAGTAACTTTCAGAGGACTCCATCATTGGGAAACTCCTGCACATGAACTGAAAATAGCCTTTTAAATTCCCTTTTGTAAAAACTCAAAATTACTTCTGTAAAGCAGCTCTTATGGGCACAAAGGCGGGAGAGAAAACAGAGAAAAACAAATTGGGTCATTGTCTACAGCCATCTGGGACAGGGCTGGGGAGGGCAAGAGGGCAAGAGAAATAAACAAATACCAGAAATACTCGTGACCTACAGGTTGGGACTAGCTCTGCCTTGGGAGGGTTTTTCTTGCTTTCTCCCTCTCTCCCTCCTTCCTTTCCCTTCCTTTCCTTTCTTTTCCTTTTCTAAGTAGAAAAGAGAAGTGAAGATCAGAGCCTCCTAAGCTGAGCCACACAGCCAGGGCCAGAGGCTGGACGGAAACCTGTCATGTGAACACTCTTTGGGCCATCTAGGTAGGTCCCTTGGCTCTGCTGGAGCCCAAGTTTGTTTCTGAAAGTGTACAGTAAAAAATAGTGATCCCTTCTGCAACCCCCCGGGTGGTTCTGTAGGAAGGGGAGGAGGCAAAATGTTTAAAAGAAACTTTATACTTACTAGAGGCTTTTGCCAACTGGAAGCTTCTCCCAATTTTGTTTTTTATGCAGTACAAACTCACCATATGTCTTATTAAAATATTTTCCCTGATTGTATTATCAGCTCCCTCCAAGATAAACTCACACAAACTCACTCAAAAATAAAAATTTCACCATTGCTAGGGATGCACACAGGTGAAGAAGTCGGCAAAGTGAAGGAGGCTCGCCATCATCCCTCACCCCAGATGGCTCCGGGGCTCAGTGGCAGGCAACTCTAACCCCTGATGCCCAGGGGTGCCTCTCCTATCTGGCTCATCCTGGAGTCTGACTACTTGTGAGCCTCAGTGCCCACCCATCCCCGTATGTGGGTGATGGCAAGCAGGAGTGGCCTTTCGACAAGACCAGGGGACCAGAGGTGGGTCCGAGTGCCCTCCCGGGATGGGGGGACCCTCCCTCTGCCCCCATGACTCCAGACCCAACAGAAGTTCCTGCTCAGGAAGCAGGCCAAACCCCCGTCTCTTATCTTGCAAATCAGATCGACTGTGGCCAGACTAATCCTGACTCATGAAAGTCAGGACCTTTGTGACTTCTCCTGGTCAATGGCAAAAACAAGTGGGAACTTCTGCTGAGTCAATGGGAAAATAATGGACCCAAAAATAAACCAGCTATGACAGCAACTTAACTTCTCTAAAGACATTTAGTTACCTCGGATGACAAGTGAAAAAACGGGAAGTTTTGTTTTCTTTAATGAACATTTCAGGAATTCATGATTCATATGTAGATTTTATCCTCTCTTTTAAGGCTCCCAGAACAGAAGTAAAACTGCCCTTCTATTTAACGTAAGCATGTCTAAATTACCTAAATTAATTATACTTAAATGTAACGAGGGGTGTCTGAGTGGCTTAGTCGATTAAGTGTGGGACCCTTGGTTTCAGCTCAGGTCATGATCTCAGGGTCCTCGGATCACTTGACGTAGAATCTATTTGTCTCTCCCCCTCCCCTTCTGCTCCTTTCCGCGTCCCCTCAAATAAATAAAATCTTAAAAACAAAAACCTTTTTTAAAAATGCAATGATTAGGGCACCTGGGTGGCTCTGTGGGTTAACGCCTCTGCCTTCGGCTCAGGTCATGATCCCAGGGTCCTGGGATCGAGCCCCGCATCGGACTCTCTGCTCTGCGGGGAGCCTGCTTGCCCGTCTCCCTCTGCCTGCCTCCTGCCTACTTGTGATCTCTCTCCTCTCTGTCAAATAAATAAATAAAATCTTTAAAAAAAAAATGCAATGATTATTTCTAGAAGCTGTAACTCAAAGACCACTACCTCAGGATATTTTCATGTACGATATCTTCTACTGAAATAGAATTCCATGTATAGAAATTTGAAAGAGCACTTGATTGTTATATATATTAACCCTTTCGATCTCTTAAGGACACAAGAATATGAAATTAATTTGCAGACTGCACAGTTATAAATTCTAACCAAGGCAGTGTTTTCAATTTTAGTATATGTGCTGCCGAAGCGAGCACTCAAGGCAGTGTTTTCAAACAACAGTCCTGTGAGGCCACATATAATCAATTCATCCATTTACTAATATTCACTGAGAAGGCTCTTTTCTGAACATTGGGATTTGCAAGAGCAGCCTTGCTGTCTTGAATAACAGTCCAGAGGAAGAAACACAGGGCTTCAGATGAATACTTTCTTTTAAAGAATATTCCTCAGAATGCTCTGACTTGCACATTTTGTTGAAGCCAAGCCTGCAGATGATGTTTTAGACTCTAACAAACCTCAGAACTAGAGAGCATGTGCTTTCCCTGGAAGCAGGCCCTAAGCCCCTGCCCTGTCAAACTTAAAATTAAAGGGCCATCCGCTAGAGTGTGAAAACCAAAGTTCCATTATACTACAATGGTCTGGGCAGGTCAAGGGAATGGAGACTGCTGCTTTAACTTCATGAGTCCTGATGGCCACTTTTAACACAGTTCCTCCAAAGATAGAAAATAGTTTCTTGTTACCTAAGTTTGTGTTTTTCCAAATCTTGTTCTTTCTATACTTCACATTAGAGTATCTCTACTGATCTATCTTCAAATTCACTCGTTCTTTCTTCTGCCAGCTTACATTTGCTGTTGAGTCCTTCTGGAGTTTTTCATCTCAGTAATTGTACCTTTTTTTAAATTTTTTTAAAGATTTTATTTATTTGACAGAGAGAAACACAGCGAGAGAGGGAACACAAGCAGAGGCAAAGGTAGTGGGAGAAGCAGGCTTCCTGCCGAGCAGAGAGCCCGATGCAGGGCTCGATCCCAGGCCCCTGGGATCTGACCTGGGCCGAAGGCAGACGCTTAACGACTGAGCTACCCAGGCGCCCCTAATTGTACCTTTAAAAAAAAAAAAAACTTTTTTTAAGTAAACTCTGCCCCCAGTGTGGGGCTTCAACTCATGACTCCAAGAGCAAGAGCTGCATGCTCTACCAACTGGGCCAGCCAAGTGCCCCTCAGTAATTGTACTTTTAACTCTGAAAGTGCCTGTTTTTTCTTTTAATAACTTGTATTTCCTTGTATTCTCTATTTGATTTTGAGTTTAAAATTTTAAAACATAGTTTTCCTTAGTTCTTTGAACATGTAAATAGATGCTTTTTAAAATAATAAAATATCTACCAAATCTATTATCGGAGCCTCTTCAGGGACAATTTCTATTAACTACTTTTTTTCTATGTGTAAGTTAATTTGTTTATTTGCATGTTTCCCATATTTTTTGTTGAAACTGGGTATTTCAGATCATATATAACTATAGCAACTATAGATTCTAATTTGTCCCTCCTTCCAGAGATGGTTGTTACTACTGTGTGTTTTCTTATTTGTTTAGTGGCTTGCCTGAATTAATCCTATAGACTTTGTTTCTCCTCCAGTGTTTGACCACTAATGTCTCTGCTTAGTTAATTTTTTTCTTAAAGATTTTATTTATTTGACAGAGAGAAACACAGCGAGAGAGGGAACACAAGCAGAGGGAATGGTAGCAGGAGAAGCAGGCTTCCTGCTGAGCAGGGAACCCGATGTGGGGCTCGATCCCAGGACCCCGGGATCATGACCTGAGCCTAAGGCAGACGCTTAATGACTGAGCCAGCCAGGCGCCCCTGCTTAGTTAATTTTTAATAATTATTCTTGTTTTCATTTTTTAAGTCTAGCTTTTAAGGGGGTCACCCCTGGGTCAGCATGGTTTAGATTACTACACATTGCTTTATTTAAACATCTTGAGGCAATAAAGCCTCTACCTTTTGTTTATAGATCTGTCTACAGCTTGGAGAATATATTCCAAATTCAGGAAATTTACAAGTCTGCCCTGCATTTACAGTGTTCCCTGTTCAGCCAATGATAAGTAGTTCACTAAATGTGAGTGGATTAAACATTCTAATTGAAAAGACAGAAATCATTAGGCTGGATAAAGAGAGATATATCTAGAAATACAAATAATTCTTAAAACTCAACAATACAAAGACAATCTAATTTTTAAAAGGGAAAAAAAAAACAATTTTTAAAAGGGCAAAGGATTTGAATATATACTCTTCCTAAAAAGATAGATAATGGCCAATGAACATATGAAAAAATATTCAACATCATTGGTCGTTAGGAAAATGAAAATCAAAACCACAGTGAGAGGCAGTTGACCGGCTCTGTTGGTGGAGCATGCAACTTGAGCTCAGGTTCTTGAGTTCAAGCCCCACTTGGGTGTAGAGATTACTGACAAGGGGCGCCTAGGTGGCTCAGTGGGTTAAAGCCTCTGCCTTCGGCTCAGGTCATGATCTCAGGGTCCTGGGATTGAGCCCTGCATTGGGCTCTCTGTTCAGCAGGGAGCCTGCCTCTCTGCCTACTTGTGATCTCTCTCTGTCAAATAAATAAAATATTTTTTTAAATTTTTTTTTAATTTAAGATTTTATTTATTTGATTAATGAGAAGGAGATCACAAGTAGGCAGAGAGGCAGGGAGTGGGGGAGAGGGGGAAGCGGGCTCCCTGCTGAGCAGAGAGCCCGACGTGGGGCTTGATCCCAGGACCCTGAGATCATGACCGGAGTTAAAAGCAAACAGTTAACCGACTGAACCACCCAGGTGTCCCTGAAAATGGCTATTTCTCATTTGTTTTGAAAGATATTTCTGCTGAGTATTGATTTCTAGATTGGAAAAATTTTTCTCTCAGTACTTTTAAAAACGTTTCTCCATTGTCTTCTTGTTTGTATTTTTCTGACAAGAAATTTATGTCATTCTTGTCTCTTTGGGGGTTTTCTTTTTGTAGGGAACACATCCTTTTTAAAAAAAAATATTTATTTACTAATTTTAGAGAAAGAGAGAGTACAGTCAGTGGGAGAGGCAGAGGGAGAGGGAGAGAAAGACTCCTCAAACAGACTACCCTCTGAGTACAGAGCCTGATGTCAGGCTCAATCCCAGGACCCTGAAATCATGATCTGAGCCGAAATAAAGAGTTGCTGCTTAACCAACTGAACCATCTAAGTGCCCCCTCTTCCTTTGCTTTTAAAATTTTTTTCTTTATCACAGATTTTATGCATTTGCTTATGATATGCTTTGGTGTAATCTTTGGATTTCTTTTGTTTGGCTTTAATTGATCTTCTTGGATCTGTGAGTTTATAGTTATCAAGTTTGAGAAAATTTCAGCCATTATTAATTCAAAATTTTTTTCTGACCTTCCCTTCTTTTGGGATTCCAATTACACATATAATCAGTCACTCGACTACCCACTGATGCTCCCTGCTCACTGATGTTTAATATTTTTTCATTCTTTTTTCTTTTCTGAGATTTTTTTTAAAGATTTATTTATTTATTTGACAGAGAGAGAGATCACAAGTAGGAAGAGAGGCAGGCAGAGAGAGAGAGGGGGAAGCAGGCTCCCTGCTGAGCAGAGAGCCCAATGCGGGGCTTGATCCCAGGACCCTGAGATCATGACCTGAGCCAAAGGCAGAGGATTAATCCACTGAACCACCTAGGCGCCCCTCTCTTCTGAGATTTTGATTAGTTTTTATTTCTATGTCTTGAAGTTCACTGATGTTTCCTTCAGCCAGTCTGTCATTAATCCCATCCAGTATATTTTTTATATCATGCATTGTGTTTTGCATTGCTAGAAACTTAATTTGGTGGGTTGTTTTGTTTTTTTTTTTTTTCTATTTTCCATGTCTCTACTTAACTTTTGAACATATGGAATTAAGTTACAATAACTTTTGGGGTGCCTAGGTAGCTCAGTCAGTTGAGCATCTGCCTCCAATTTAGGTCATGGTCCAGCATCCCAGGATCGAGCTCCAAATTGGGCTCCCTGCTTGGCAGTGGGGTCCACTTCTCCCTCTCCCTCTGCCCCTGCTTGTGTGCTTTCTTTTTCACTCTCTCTCAAATAAATGGATAAAATCTTTTTTAAAAGTCATTTTAATATTCTTTTCTGCTCACTCTGACATGTCAGTTCTAGATCAGTTTCAAGTGGTTTTTTCCTCTTCTTATGTCTCATATTTTCCTGATTCTTTGCATACCTGGTAACATTTAATTGGATGACAAACACTGTGATTTGATCTTCTAGGGTGTTGGAAATTTTTTATATACCCACAAATATCCTTGAGCTCTGTTTTTGGGCACAGTTACTTGGAAACTATTTGACCTTTTAGGTCTTGCTTTTAAAGATTTGTTAATTGGGCTTAAGAGCCTTGTTTAATCTACGACTGTTAGTCTCCACCATTGGGGCAAAAAACTTTTGAGAACTACAGAAAATGCCCTAGAAATTATGAAATTTCCTAGGTTAGCTGATCAGAATAGGCACTTTTCCCACCCCTTTCTGGTACTGTTCCTTCTTACTCTTTTTGGTGAATCTTTTCTTGGTGTCAGGCAGTTTCTTCACATGTAGAGACTGATCAGTTCTCAATGAAGATGTGAGAGGACCATATCTAGATCTCAAGATTCCCTCATTGCACAGCTCTTTCCTCTCCAAATTCAGTCCTACAAACTAGCTGTCTTACTCACATTGGATCCCAGCTTAGTCTTCTAAACTCTGGGAATCTGTTAGGTCTGCTTTGGTTTCTCTTCTCTATATTTTGGCCTGGAAACTTTCTCAAGCTAGTAAGCTGGACCAATCAGAGGGCCTGACTTTCTTTCTTCCTTTCTTCCTTTCTTCCTTTCTTCCTTCCTTCCTTCCTTCCTTCCTTCCTTCCTTCCTTCCTTCCTTCCTTCCTTTTTTTCTTTCAGGGTGGGATAATTGTCCATTACCTGCTATCTGGTGTCTTAAAAATTATTGTTTCACATATTTGGTCTGTTTATTGTTGTTGTTTTAGGCAAGAGGGTAAATTTGGTCCCACTCCACCACCTAGTCTCTAATGAACTTTTTATAAACTTTTATTTTAAGATTTTATTTATTTATTTATTTGAGCGAGATAGCAAGAGAGAGCATGAGCGGGGAGGAGAGGGAGAAGCAGACAGGGGCTGGATCCCAGGACCTTGAGATCATGACCTGAGCTGAAGGCAGCCACTGAACTGACTGAACCACCCAAGCACCCCTACAAACTTTTTTTACGGAAAATTTCAAACTTACACAAAAGTAGGCAGGACAGTCATGTAAATGCCCATGTATTGATCTCCAGGTCTTAGAAAATGATCAATTCATGGCCAATCTTGTTTTATCTGTGTCCCTACTCACTTCTTTCCCTCTTGTATTATTTTAAAGCAAATCCCAGACACCGTGTGAACTTATGTTAATATTTCAGGGTGAGTTTCTGCAGTGATCCCTGTCAGTGCCCTGCCCATATTCCTCCTGTCCTTTCACATCAGTGTGCCTGAACTCACTCTAGCTCTCAGTGTCTGCATCTCTTTGGTTAAAGGCTTTCCTCAAAAGTGGGGAGAACCACTGTGTCCTGCTCATAGTAGGTTGGAACTGCCAGTGTCGTTGGTGGCCCCCCCTCCCAGGGACAGATCCTAACCAAGGACTAACAGGTATGAAGATAAAAATATCTCAGCTCCTTCATTCCTTATAAGATGATTACCAGGCAAGCGCTTCACACCTTTCTCCTAAGTTTCTCAATGGGATTACATTCCCTTTGCCCACAGTAGTAACTGATGGGATAATACCCCCTTTGTTATCTGTATCCTCTCTGTGTCACATTTGCTTGCTCCCAGAAAACTGTTTCCGGGGCACCATAACAAAGTACCACAGACTGGGTGACTTAATATAATTTATTTTCTCATGATTCTAGAAGCTAGCAGTTGGACATCAAGGTGTCAGAGTTCAAGATGTCAGCAGGGTCGGTTTCTTCTGAACCTCTCTCCTTGGCTTATAGATGACTGTCTTCTTCCTGTGTCTTCACATGGTCTTTGCATGTGTGTGCGTGCACACATGTATGCACATGCACATGTCCCAATTTCCTCTTCTTATAAGAATGCCAGTCATACTGGAGTAGTGCCCATCTATAAAACCTCATCTTTACTTTAATTACATCTTTTAAGACCCTATTTCCAAATAGGGCCTTAAAATTAAGATTACATCTTAATTACATCTTTTAAGGCCCTATTTCCAAATACCACATTCTGAGGTATTGGGGATTTAGGTTTTAGCATATGAATTTTGGGGGGAAAATTCAGCCCATAACACTCCCCTACTGTCGTTTCTTGCATCTCTCAAATGAACTATTTCTACCTCAGGGCCAGCTTCTGGGAAAACTCAAATGAAGAAAATCTCTAAAAGATAAAGGAATCTTGAAAAAAAATAACCAAATTACCCCCATACCCATGCTTCAAGGCTTTACCTGTTCTGCCTCGTATAATTAATTTTTTACATGCGCATATCTTTTTACATTTTTACATCCTCACCAGTGATGGCAGGGACTATGCCGTATTGATCTTACCCCTATCCAGGCAATGCCTTGGATGCAGGAGATACCAATGCTGCTTAATTTGCTCAAGTCAATAACAGTAGTTCTAGTTTGCCTTGGAAACTAGATTTTAATAGAATAGCCACAAAATCTAAATGACAAAGTACTGCACTTTAATAATGTAAAATCCTTGCTGAGTCTACTACCAGCAATCTGTACAAATGTGCAACACCTAGCACTAAGGAACACAATATTTGCCAACTGAATTACTAATAATGATTTTAATCATATATATACGATTAAAACTTTCAACTGAAGTTGGAAGCTAAAAACTCTGGATTACAAAGACATTTATAGTAGACACGAATTTATTATATAAAAATGTCTTTCAGGGGCGTTTGGGTGGCTCAGTGGGTTAAAGCCTCTGCCTTCGGCTCTGGTCATAATCTCAGGGTCCTGGAATCGAGCCCCACATCAGGCTCTCTGCTCAGCAGGGAGCCTGCTTCCCACTCTCTCTCTGCCTGCCTCTCTGCCTACTTGTGATCTCTCTCTCTCTCTGTCAAATAAATAAACAAACAAACAAACAAACAAACAAATAAATAAATAAATAAAATCTTTAAAAAAACAAAAAACAAAACCGAACAAAAATATCTTTCAAACTGCTAGTGCCACCTACTGGTGACGATTGGTCAGTGTTCCAGAAACCTATCCCCGTGCTCTTGAATTTTGATGGTTGTATAACAAGGGGCCTATATAAAGCCTCAGTAAACAATAAAAATCTGACACAATAAAAAATATTTATGTGTAATTACAAGTTTCTTGTGAAAAGGAACTATCACAAATTCAATCTTCACATTTATATATACACCTGAGCCTCAACTCAAAACTCTGGACTAGACTTTCAGTAATTACTGGCTGAATAAGTGACTAGGGTGACTGATAAGGCAGAGAGAGCCTCTTGACTATAAATCAATCCTATTTTATGTGATAACAATTTAATCCGAGATTGTATTCTTCCTCTGGACATTATATTTGATAATAAAGGAGTTCTCTTTGACAGCAAGTTTTCAAAGACGAAAATGCTGGGCGAAGTACACAATAAAACAGATGTAAGCCCTAACCCTTCAGCTTTAAGTAACCAGGAGGCTTTATTTGTCTGAAAATTACTAACTATGCTATCAACGTTACGCTTACAACAAAGTGCCTTGGGTTCAGCTGACCCTGACCTCAAAGTACCTTCCAGACCACTTTCCATGAATTTAGAGAACAGTTTGTTTCTCTTGAGCTGAGACGACTGGGGTAGGAGCACGTGCGGAGGATGCGAGAAACTGAGATAAAAAGAGCTTTGACACGAAACCGTCCCATAGTCTCCACTAAGCTCGGACCACAACCACAGTGAAATCCCTAGATTTCAGGCCGGCCCCGCCTCCCAGCCCGCCCCGGCCCCAGTATGGTCACGCCCACACCCCGCCTATTCCCGCGGTCCTGCCTCCACATTCGGGCTCAGCCCTAAGACCCGCCTCCCCTCCCGGCCCCGCCCCAATCTAGCACCGCCCCCAGCCATCTCTTCTCCTGGCCCCCGGCTCTCCACTCAGCCCCGGCCCTGAGGCCCGCCTCCACGCTCTGACCCGCCTACTCCTCCTAGCCGCGCTCTAGCTTCTTTAGCTCCACGCCTGGGCCGAGGCCTCAGCCCGGCTTCCCGGGCCCGAACCCCGCCTTCTCCTCGCCCAAGCCCAAACCCTTGTCCACCTCCCAGTCGAAGCCACACCACCCGATCCGAACCCGCCTCCCGGGGGCGGAGCTCACCAGGTGCAGACCCGGGGCGTGGCGGGCGTCTCGGAGCGCCAGGTGCGGCTTCCGTGTCAAGATGGCCGCCGCCTGCCGCATCAGAACCCGGCTCCAGCCCGGCCGCCGGCTTCTTGTCGGGGGCCCGCTGCTTCCCGTCGCCCTCTACCTCCTGTGCTGGGCCCCGGCGGCTGTGGGCGCCGTCCCGGAGCTCGGGCTCTGGGCAGCGACAGTCAACGACGTAAGTGGAGTGTGGAGACCGAGACGTGGCGCGTCTCGGGCCCTCCGGGTCCTCGCGGAGCTCGCTGCGACCCCCCGGGCCCGGCCCGGGACTTGTTCTTCTTGTCTGTCCCCGGCCTGCTCCGGCTCGGTGACACGCTCCCTGAGTCTTTCGTCCGTTACAGACGAGGAGACCCCCCCCTCCCCCGCTCCGGCCGGACCTAGGCTGTGGGGAAGCTTGTGCATGGGGACGGCTCTCCCTTCTGAGCGCTGGTACTGTTCCTAAGGATCGCCTTCCCCAAGTCCTGGCCCCTGTTGTGCTCTGACGCGTTCTGGCTCGCTCAAGTTCTTGTTTATGCAGACCCGAGCCCCAGATCCCTTGGCACTCGCTCGGGCCGGCATCTTTGCCATTTGACCCCACCTCGGGCTCGGGTGCAGCCGCAGGGCCACACCCGGGAGGCCACTTGGGAGAGGGCTTTCTCAGGCTTCACTCAGCATAAACTTACAAGCGTGTGTGCCGCTTTCGTTTTTTTCTTTAAATGGGGAGGAAAAATGGAGCAGCCACCCCACCGCTCTTTCGCTCTTCTGGGGTTCCTGAATTTCTGTCATAGTTCCAGGAATGTCTGTGTGGAGATGAGGTGGGATGGGTGATTAAGGAGTGCTTGAAAGGCTAGTCTGGAGGCATGAGTGTGTGGAAACTTCCTTTCCAGGACAGGCCATTTCAGAACTTGGCATCCAGTAGTCACATGAGATGATGCAGGAACGACGCAGGAGTAGAATTTTGGAAAGTCTTGCTGAAGAGGGACAGGAAATCGGGAAGAGGCCTTATCCCTTGCTTTTCTAGTTAGATGATTCATCCAGCTCTGTTTTAAGATGACCATTTTCCACGTGCATTGAAATGATGTTTGAGCCCTAAAGGCAAAAC
The DNA here is from genome assembly GCA_028646535.1 of Procyon lotor. Classification (NCBI taxonomy): domain Eukaryota; kingdom Metazoa; phylum Chordata; class Mammalia; order Carnivora; family Procyonidae; genus Procyon; species Procyon lotor. The sequence goes on along the minus strand of CM053610.1, from coordinate 86,502,451 downwards.
TTATATTTTGATTTACTCAATCAGAAAAATTTAGTACTAGAGGCTGCAAATACTTCTTACAACGTAGAAGCTATACAGGAAGGAAAGTAGGTCTCTTTCTGAATTTTTAAGAGCCGATGCTGCTATTTCTTCCAGGATTCTTCTGGGTTGGTGTCCTTTTGCATGTGTCAGTGATGGAGCATGCACGTCTCTACTATTAAATTTCTCTGAACAGTAAAAAGCAAAACTCAGAGAACCACACTTGTGGTTTCATGCTGCTTCTTTAGTGAATGGCAATATTGTAAACTAAGTCAGAGTAAACAATACTGGAAGTGAATGAGCTATGCATAGATTGTTAAACTACTTACCATATCTGTAAAGTTCTTTGCCAAATATACTTTGGATGGTGAAACTTCAGAGGCCCTGGAGAAAGAATGACTTTGCCTTCTGCATAAGAAAGGTAAATTTTTCCTTGAGTCCTACATCAGATCAGTAGAAGTCCATAAATCCTTTCTCTGCAGAGAATACACTGATTTCCCCGCTCATTTCAAGTTGTTAGAATTTGTCCTTAATAATAAGGAAGGAGAGGGAGGCTTTCATTTATTTGTATTGCAAATGTATCAAGAAATGCTTTTTTTTTTAAAGATTTTATTTATTTATTTGACAGAGAGAGATCACAAGTAGGCAGAGAGAGAGGAGGAAGCAGGCTCCCTGCTGAGCAGAGAGCCCGGATGCAGGGCTCGATCCCAGGACCCTGAGATCATGACCTGAGCGGGAGGCAGAGGCTTTAACCCACTGAGCCACCCAGGCACCCCTATTTTTTTTTTTTTAAAGGGAAAACCAGAATCCATATTTTTATCATGTCAACTAATTCAAAACATTTTTAAAAGTTCCAGTGTGGGCCAAACAGACCCCATTTATAGGTTTGCTTAGGCCACCAATAACAAATTTTGGGTGTGAATGAAGGAGAGCCATTGAAGGATTTTAGGCATAAGTACCCATCACTGTGGCTGCTATCTAAGGATGAATTATGGACTCCTGTCTGGTGCCAGAATTACCAGTTAGGTTATTCCAGAGCAGGAGGCAGAAAATGTTGAAAGCCTGAATTGGAGCAGTGGTGGCAGGGATGGAGAAGAAGAACTAAATTTGGGAAGTTTTTTTGTGGGATAAAGTAGGCACGCCCGAGGGGTTGGGCGATGGAAGCGGCTAGAAGGAGTCAAGGCTGCGGTGATTGAAGGTGGCATCACCTGCAACCAACATGGATAGTGTAGAAAGAGTTGGAGAGGAGCAGGGAGGAATGTGTCTGCTCTAGGACAGGTTAGTGTGGAATGTCTGTGCACTAGGATGGACATGACCTCGAGGCGGTTGGGTGTGTGGGTCTGGGGCTCAGAGGAGGGGTCTGGGCCAGGGGATTTGTTGTTACTGAAACTGTTGGGGCAGAAGTTCATCAAGAAAGAGCTGCCTCTCATCTGTGTTTTTCATTCCTTACCACTTGTTCGTTGAACACAATCCCTTATCACAGTGTGTTTATTCTTGGTGAGGGCAGACATTAAATAACTAAGTAATGGATTATTTCCTTTTAATTGTGGCAAGGGTCGTGAAGGGTGGGTCCTAGAGACCGTGTAGGGGAGGGCCTGGCCTGATGTGGTGCCTGGTGGAAGTCTTCCCAAGGAAGGGGCTCTTGAACTGGCCTGAGAAACTTAAGTCATTCACAAGGTGAACAAAGAGTGACATGGAAGGGCTCTTAAGTAGGTTTTCAGCTTGACTATTAAGATCCTGAGAGCCGGAAGGAATATCCTGCTTTTAAAGCACTTAGAGAAAGGTGCTGAGAGGTGGACAGGCCTTGATCATGCAGGGGCCTGTGAGCGGCAGTAAGAATTGGTCTGTTACAAGTACCCAGTGGAAAACCATAACAATTTAGGAACAGGGATGGTTGTTTTACCAAAGGTACATTCGAATAGATACTGAGAAAGCAACTGCAAATGCACAGATAGATCCCCTGCCTGAGCGCAATAATGGTACATGGCAGGGGCAATATGTACCTCCTGTGTGTTGCTTGTCCCCAGCTGAGACACGTGAAGCAAGGGCATTCCAGAGCCTCTTAGAGAGTAGACACATGGGACAAGATTTTAAGTAAGTGGGTGATAGGACCAGATTTACATTTTTTTTTTAAAAGATTTTATTTATTTGACAGAGAAATACAGTGAGAGAGGAAACACAAGCAGAGGGAATGGTAGCGGGAGAAGCAGGCTTCCTGCGGAGGAAGAAGCCTGATGCGGGGCTCGAGCCCAGGATTCTGGGATCATGACCTGAGCCGAAGGCAGATGCTTAACAACTAAGCCACCCAGGCACCCCCAGATTTACATTTTAAAAAAATAATCACTCTGGTCATGGAAGTGCTAGAATTAGAAGTGTATATTTTCAAAGGTAAAACTGTACTCCTAAATAGAGAAAAAAAATTTTAACTAGATCTTTCTATATTTTCTTGTGTTTCATTTTAGAAATCAGGACCTTTGGTATTTAGAAAAACTATGTTTAACTCTACTGAAATCAGGTTTTCCGGTAAGTACAATAAACCAATACTAACAATAGTATATTATAAATGAATAACATCATATAATATACAAACTGATATATTAATAAAACTAACATTTTATTCATATTTTAATAAAATTTATTAATATTTTAAACTATGCAAATGTTTTGTTTTTAAGTAGTTCTAACATTTTTAGGGTTTCTTTTGTTTCAGTCAAGTCTTGGTTATTTTCAAGAATGGGTTTTTCTGATCCTGTCTCAAAAAATGTAATATGAATCATTCCTTAAAAATTGTAATTAAAGTATAATAAAATAGGCTTCAGCAAAGAAAAGTATTTCACTTCTGTGAAATATTACTCTGAAGCCCAGCCTTTAAAACTAGATAAATTCCTTTTATGAATATATGAAATGTCACAATTATGGTAAAGCCTTTATGCCTCCAAAACTTTTATAAATATATGCAGGATCCTAGAACACAATAAAAATTGCTAGACACTAACATTTTAATTAGGATTTTAAATACTGATATGTAAGAACTGTCAAGTCATAGATCTTGAGGTTTTTAATATTTTTAAGGGTTTATAGCAAATCATATTTACTATAGTCTAACTCCTCTTAGTGTTTCTAGTAACTTGACTAGGTAAGCCGTTTTCCAGGGTTAAAGTTTTGGGATAAAGAGTATTTTTTTATTGGATAGAGTTAATTGGCTTCCTGGGATCCAAAGCCATGCCACTTTTCTCTATCACACCATGTTCAGATCATTTGTTGGGTGATTCTCTCATATGTGGTTCTTTGCTGAGGGAAGTTGACCAGCCATGAGCTAGAAAGCAGAGGTGATTCAAAGCAGCTCACTGATATCATAGATCATCAGTGGTGATAAGAACTTGGTAAGAGGAAATTGAAGTCAAAGGTAGGTGAGGAAAAAATGTGGCATCTGTTTGCTTTAATGAATTCAAATCTCACTGCCTAGACAAGTAAGGTTTAGAAGATGCAGACAAAAAAGTTGGGGGAAAGGTGATGCATAATTTGATTTAAAAAATCAATACATGGAGGCTGCTGAGAAGATGGCAGAGTAGGAGGACCCTGGGCTCACCTCTTGCCACGTGGCCACCTAGAGAACACCCACATCGGCATAAATAACCCAGAAAGCAACCGGAAAACTGGCGGAACGAACTCCACAGCCCAACATAGACAAGAAGCCACAGCGAAGCAAATCCACCCCCTCCGATCGCTCTTGGCAAGATCCCGTCAAAGCAGTGCCACAAGCCTGGCAGTGTGCACACAGCCCAGACAAGGGCCAGCATTACCCCAAAGTGAGTCCTGCTCCAGGGATGGGGAAATTAACTACACACCAGTCTGACTGTGACCTCAGCAGTAGGCTAGGGGCAGGCAGCTGGTTTGACTGCAGGCCCCACCCACCAACAAAAGCTTCGCAGGGGACAACACAGGGAAAGTACCTGTAGTTTGGTACTACTTCATCTCTAGTAAACACTTGATCTGACTCAACTCAAGCTCAAGGCAGCCCCCGACTGGCCTACTAACACCACGGGCACCAGACTTTGCCTGCAACAGGTAGAGAGCCATCACAGGCTGGACTGAAGGAAAACACAGCTCTGCCACAACAGTAGGACAACCCTGTAGCAACACACATAGGAGACACCACCCCTGAAGCACCGTTTTCTGGTAAAAAGGAGACATTGTACTGTAATACCTCTTCTTCAGAAAGCCACTACTTTCCAAAAAAAAGTCAGATGTAGCTGACTTTCCAGCACAGAGAAACAGACACAACAATGGACAAAATGAGACAGAGGACTGTGTCCCAAATGAAAGAGCAGAACAAAATCAGAGCAAGAGACCTAAACAAAATGGATATAAGTAATATGTCTGATAGTAAATTTAAAGTAATGTTCATAAAGATACTCGCTAGAATTGAGAAAGGCGTGCAGAACCTCCATGAGACCCTCTGTGAAGAGATAGGAGATGTAAAAAAGAGCCAATTAGAACTATTGGACTCACTAAATGTAAATAAAAATAGACCACCTGAAATAAATAGCAAATAAGAGGAAGAAGAATGGATCAGCCACCCGGAGGACAGAGTAAAGGAAAGTAATCAAGCTGGGCAAATGAGAGGGGAAGAAAATATGAAAAATGAGAATAGAACCAGGGAACTTAGTGACACTGTCAAGCATAACAGTCACATGATAGGGATCCAGAAGGAGAAGAGCAAGAAAAGGGGGTAGAAGATTTGTCTGAAGAAATAATAGCTGAAAACTTATGGAGTATGGGGAAGGAAAGAGAAATCTAGATCCAGGAGGCACAGAGAGCCCCCAACAAAACCAACCCAAAGAGGTCTGCACCAAGACACAAAGTAAATAAGATGGCCATAGGTAATGATAAAGAGAGAATTTTAAAAGCAGCAAGAGAAAGGAAAGCAGTGACATACAGGGGAAACCCCATACAGCTACTAGTGAGTTTTTCAGTAGAAACTTTGTAGGCCAGAAGGGAGTGGCATGATAAATTCCCAGTGCTGAAAGGAGAAAATCTATAGCTAGGAATACTCTATCCAGGAAGGCTTTGATTTAGGATAGAAGGAGAGATAGAGTTTCCCAGAAAAACAAAAGTTTGTTTTTGTTTTTTTTTTAAGATTTTATTTTTTTTATTTCAGAGGGAGAGATCACAAGTAGGCAGAGAGGCAGGCAGAGAGAGAAGGGGAAGCAGGCTCCCTGCTGAGCAGAGAGCCCAATGCGGGGCTTGACCCCAGGAGGCTGAGATCATGACCTGAGCCGAAGGCAGAGGCTTTAACCCACTGAGCCACCCAGGTGCCCCCCAGAAAAACAAAAGTTAAAAGTGAAACCAGCCATGTCCCTGTCACAGGTGATGCCATCGGCCTGCGGGCCCCAAATTCACAGTCCATCCACCCTCCTGCCCAAGTGAGCTTGCATGGCCTGCCACCATCTCAGTGTCGAGTCAACACGCCTTCACCTCACATTGCCAAGGGCTCAAACTGGCGCTCTTCCCCTCAAATTCCATCCCCTGTGCTCAAGCTTGTGCACAAAAGTGGGCATAATTATAATAGCATAATGAAGCAACCCAAACAGTGACACTATTTATGTGGAATATATAATGGATAAAAGGGGTGTGCTAGGCTGAGAACATCTCCAACAAGCACATCAAAGAACAATACATACAGCGTGATTCTGCTTAGTAAAAGAAACAAACCCGGGAAAAATAAAACAAGATGAAATCAGAGAGGGAGACAAACCGTAAGAGACTCTCTCTCTTTTTTTTTTTAAGCTTTGTATTTAAGCAGTTATTTGACAGTCAACAAGAGAGGGAACACAAGTGGGGGAGTGGTAGAGAGAGAAGCATGCTTCCTGCCGAGCAGGAAGCCGATGCAGGGCTCAATCCCAGTACCCTGGGTTCATGACCTGAACCCAGACAGACAGACACGTAATGACTTAGCCACCCAGGCAACCAACATAAGAGAATTTTTTTTTTTAAGATTTTATTTACTTATTCAACAGAGGGAGAGAGATCACAAGTAGGCAGAGAGGCAGGCGGGGGCGGGGGGTGCAGAAGCAGGCTCCCCGCTGAGCAGAGAGCCTGATGCAGGGCTTGATCCCAGGACCCTGAGATCATGACCTGAACTGAAGGCAGAGGCTTTAACCCACTGAGCCACCCAGGCTCCCCAAGAGACTTTTAAGCATAGGAAACAAACTGAGGGTTGGTAGAGGGGCAACCTCCAGGGTGGGGTAATGGATGGGGTAGCTGCATGATGGGCATTGAAGAGGGCATGTGATGTAATGAGCACTGGGTGTTCTATGCAACTGATGAGTCACTGAACTCTACCTCTGAAACTAATATTACACTATATGTTAATTAATTGAATTTAAATTAAAAAAAGGAACCTCCCCAAAAATCAATACGTAATGTTTGCGGTCAGCTAAGAGTAATACCACTCAAAATGGTGGTATTAGCATATCTAAAGAAAGAATGAGGCAGCAGGAGGGAGTTAGAAGCAAAAGCATTAGAAAATATGAGAGTTAAGTTAAACCAGAGGTCTAGTAGCACCCATGGGAGAGAAGTCTTCTTGAACCATGACTGTAGGTATGAGATGCCACTGGCAGATGTAGGTGCAGCATCTTTCTGAGCCTTCTGAGTTCTGGTGCTCTGCTCACCAGGCAACTTTCATCACCTTCCAGTATCCAGAAAGAATGCTGAAGGGAGAGAGTTAATCAATCCTTCCACAACCACTTTACAGTTACTGTTCGTTTTAAGTGGGTAAATGGACATTCTAGATTATACGTCTACATTGGTGGTGTGGCGAAGGATTGAGACTGAGTCTCTGTGTTCTCACAGAACCAGATTTTAATGCCTGCAAAGCTAAGAATTAGTCCCTTGGATATGCATCTGGCTTTCCCTTAGGTGACCCCTCTTTTGGTGCTCCATTCAAGATGCAGTCTTGTGGAGTCACTGCCGAAAATTTCTCAGTATAATTCACCATATAAACAGAATAAAATAAATATGCTATATAATCATCTCAATATATACAGAAAAGCATTTGAAAAAAAGGCAACACCCATTCATGATAAAAACTCTTAGAATTCTGAAACTATAAATAGGAGACTTCCTCAAGATGGTAAAGGCATCTATGAAAAATCTATAACTAACTGTATAATGTCAGTTTCCCCCAGATTTTCTATAAATTCAATTAATCTCAATGAAAATCTAAGCTGACTTTAATGTAGAAATTGACTAGCTGTTTCTAAAATTTGTACACAAATACAAAAAACCCACAATAGCCAAAGCAATTTTAAAAAAGAACAAAGTTGAAAGACTTCTGTCTGATTTCAAAACGTATATAAAAGTACTGTAATCCTAACAGTGTGGTACTGGTATAAAGGTAGAACATATAGAACAACGAGAAAGATCAGAGAGCCCAGAAATATACCCACATGTGTAAGCTCAATCGACTTTCAGTATAGGTGCCAAGGTAATTCTTTAGAAAGAAGATAGTCTTTTCAGTAAATGATGCTGGAACAACTATTTATCTATATATCTATATATCTATATTATAAATCTAACTATATATCTGCACTGAAAAAAAATCTCTTACATCGATCATGGATTTAGACACTATCTCCACCTCTCTGTCCTTCCCTTCTGGGACTCCATTTGCCCTTATATTAGACTGCTTGATATTGTCTTACAGGTCACTGAGGCTTTGTTAATTTTTTTCAGTCTCTTTCTGTGCTTCATTTTGGATCTTTCTATTGCTTTGTCTTCAAGTTCAGTGATCTTTTCTTGTCCAATATTTAATCTCATTTAATCTCTTAATCTCATACAGTGAATATTTTACTTGAATATTTTAATTTCTAGAAGTTTTGTTCATTTTTTTAAAATCTTCTTTCCCTCCAATATTTTAATATTTTTCTTTACGTTGTTGAGCATACAGAAAATATTTATAACAGCTGTTTTAATATTCTTCTCTGCTAACCATCTTTGTCATTTCCATCTTTGTCATAATGACTAATCTATCATGATTATGAATCAATTTTTTCTGTTTTTTATATCTAATTTTTGTTTGGATGATGGATGTCATGAATGTTACATTCTTTTTTTTTTTAAGATTTTATTTATTTGAGAGAGTGAGAGAGTACAAGCAGGGGGAGGGGCAGTGGGAGAGGGAGAAGCAGACTCCCCACGGAGCAGGGAGCCTGAGGAGGGGCTTGATCCCAGGAATCTGAATCGTGACCTGAGCCAAAGGCAGATTCTTAACTGACTGAGCCACAGGTGCCCCATGAATATTACATTCTTAAGTGCTAAAATGTTGTATTCCTTTAACAGTTTTGTTCTGGCAGACAGCTAAGTTTCTTTTGGGTCAGTTTGATCCTTTCCAATTTTATGTTTAATTTCTTTTAGGGTGGACCTGGAGTAGTTTTACTGTAGGCTCACTTAGCACCACTTCTAAGGTATGACCCTGCTACATTTCTCCCGAATGCTTGGTATATTTAATGAGGTCTTTCCACTCTGGTTAGTGGAAACTCAGCTAGTTCCCAGCCCTGTGTGACCTCTAAGAATCATTGGACTTCTTCCCATGCAGGGGCTGGCTGCTGTATAGACAGGCTCAGTGGTATCCCTGTCCAGATTTCATTTACTTCTTCTCTAGGCAGCTCCCAACTCTTGGGTGTTCTGCCTCAGAAATTCTACCAGTCTCAGCCTCAGGTTGGATTCCCTCTGGTTACCAGTCTTCAAGGTGGCTCACAGTGATCCCTGCATCCTGATTTTCATGACTTTATATAGTCCCCTACCATATTATATCAAGGTTGGTCTGACCAGGAGAATATGGCAGAAGTAATGGCATATCACTTCGGAAACTAGGTCATAAAAGATACTGTGGCGCGTGCTCTCTCTCTCTCTCTGTCTCTCTCTCTCGACCTGCTCTAGGGGAAGCCAGCTGCCATGTTGTGATAACACTCCCAAAAGAGCTTTTTCTAATTCTAGATTTAATCCCTTTCAGTCTATCTAATCGTGTTACCCTCCTACCTGAAACATATGATAGTGTTTTGTAATATTCAAAATAAAGGAAAACTCCTTAGAGCTCAGAGCACAGTACCCCTTACAACTTTACTCCAGCACTCTTTTTTTTTTTTAAGATTTTATTTATTTATTTGACAGAGATAGGGAACACAAGCAGGGGGAGTGGGAGAGGGAGAAGCAACCCTCCCGCTGAGCAGGGAGCCCGATGAGGGGCTTAATCCCAGGACCCTGGGATCATGACCTGAACCGAAGGCAGATAGTTAACGACTAAGTCACCCAGGCGCCCCTTTGCCAGCACTCTTAAGCAGCTTCAGCTCTTCCTCTTTTCCCCAATCTGTGTTCTGACCATAGCAAACTATTTTGTGGTGTTCATGGACATTTGCATATATTGTTCCACTCTCCTCGTCGCCTAGCTAATTCCTGCTGTTCATGTTAAAGGCCTCCTCCTCCAGTAAGCCTGTTCGTACCCCTTCTTCATGCTCTTCTAGATATGTTAGGTGTCCTGTCCAGGGCTCCCTTGACCCCCTGTTCTCAGACCCTTATTCTGTCAAAGGTGCCTGTGTAATTGTTAACCCTCCTTTCCCCAGTACCTCTTACATAAAAGATAGGGATTGTTCTAGTTTACCATTATGTCTCTTTCTGACACACAAAGGATGCTCACTCAGTAATTTTTTTTTTAAAGATTTTATTTATTTATTTGAAAGAGGGAGAGAGATCACAAGTAGGAAGAGAGGCAAGCAGAGAGAGGGGGAAGCAGGCTCCCCGCTGAGCAGAGAACCCCATGCGGGGCTCGATCCCAGGATGCTGAGATCATGACCTGAGCTGAAGGCAGAGGCTTTAACCCACTGAGCCACTCAGGCGCCCCACACTCAGTATTTTCTGAATGAGTAAGTCAGTGACGAGAACAGTTTAGAGTTACTGTAGAGTAAGTAGTGACAGCATATTCCGTTACTCAGTTGATTTTTAACTCTAGATTTAATATAGAGATTAAATGAATAGTATTATAGCAACTTTTGGTTAACTATAATAATTTAACTTAATGAATTTATCCCATTTTGCAGTGACTTTGAGAGAAATTAGGTAACATTTTACTCACAGTTTCGTTGAAGTAGCCTATTATAAATTGCATTCTTGGAACCTTAAGCTTATATTGGAGCATATATAGGATTACTATAAAATGAGACTTTCTTTTTCTAAACAGTTAAGTCATTCAGTTGTTCTGGGCCTGTGAAGTTTACCATAGAGTGGCATTTGAAGCACTACAACTGTCAAAATGAATATTCTAAGCTGGAGGTAAGTAAAATGTAAATTTTTAATGTATATAAAGCTATGAAGAGGGGCATCTGAGTGGCTTAGTTGTTAAGCGGCTGCCTTCGGCTCGGGTCATGATCCCCGGGTCCTGGGATCAAGCCCTGCATCAGGCTCGCCACTCAGCAAGAAACCTGCTTCCCCCTCTCCCACTCCCCCTGCTTGTGTTCCCTCTATTGCTGTGTGTCTCTCTGTCAAATAAATAAATAAAATCTTAAAAAAAAAAACTATGAAGGAAAAATTGAGTATAAAGATTTATTAGCTCATCAGGTGAGGAGGCCAGAAATATTGATTGTAGTTTTAAAAATGCCACAGATTCATTTTGGGACTTGGGCAAGAAATGCTTTAATTATATCAAAGTATATGCTTTCTGAGGAAACATCTTTAGTTTCCTTTTGTCTTATGAAAAATGGTAATAAGTATTTAAACCAGACATGTGGAACCATCAATAAAGGGGTTGTGAGTCCCATACAAATAAAAATCAATGTAGTTTAAGGAAGAAATGTAAAAATTTTACTTCATTCAAAAAATTAGTTATAGGGCACCTAGAACTTTAGGGAAGCTGAATAGCCTTGGTGAGTAGAAGCAGATCTCAGAGAGGTGAGGAGAGGAAAGGCGACTCCAGGGAAAGGAGGTGGGGGAGCACGTGAAAGGAGGAAAGAGGCTTTCTTCTGCCCCTGGGGTGTCCACTGGGCTCCTGTGACCCTCAGCAATGTGTTCCTTTTGACAGTGCTGATGCTTGCTTGCAGCCATTTCCTTGTGGGCTCATAGCTTGAATGATGCATGGGTTTCCATACTTTTATCTGTATTATCTTTTCATTTGAGATGAAAGGTACCATTTTCCTCAAGTACTGCCTTTGTGACTTTGTCCCCACATATTTTACCCCTTCACACTAAAGACTTCAGTATGTGTTTCCTAAGAACAAAGATATTCACTTAGATTACACAGTAGGGTGATAATTAAGGAAATTTAATATTGATACAAAACTGTTACCTGATAGACATCTATTTTAACTGTTATCTAATGGACACCTATTTTTTTTTTTTTTTAAGATTTTATTAATTTATTTGTCAGAGAGTGAGAGAGCAAGAACAAGCTGGGGAGGGGGCATGGCAGGCAGAGGGAAAAGCAGGCTCCCTGCCAAGCAAGGAGCCCGATGCAGGACTTGATCCCAGGACCTTTGGGTTATGACCTGAGCTGAAGGCAGACACTTAACCCACTGTGCCACCCAGGATTCCCTAATAAACAGATCTTATTCAAGTTTTGCCAGTGTCCCCAAAACATCCTTTTGAGCAGTCTGTTGTTGTTGTTTTCCTGGTAAAAGGTTCAATCCAAGATCACACTGCATTTCTGCAGCTTTTTTTTTTCTTCGTCTTTCTTGACTTTGATATATTTGGGGTGTACATGCCATTTATTTTTATAAAATGTCCTTCAGTTCCAACATTTCTAATATTTCCTCATGAGTGGATTTACGTTATGTTTTTGACAAGCATACTAGAGAGTCTGATTTGTCCCATTGTTGGTAATGCTGCCTTTGATCACTTGGTGAAGGAAGTTTCTACCAGGTTTCTCCACTATAAAGTTACTTTTCTCTTTGTTGTTAAGAATAATTTGTGAAGAAATACTTTTGTATTTGTATGTGAATATCCTGATTTTTCATCAATCCCTGTTTTAATATCCTTTGATTCTGACCTGATGAATCAGTTACTGCTCTGATGATTGCTAAATGCTGATTTTCTAATTCCATATTTTCTTCTGCTTTGTTAACATTCTACCATCAGGATGAGCTCTCTTTTCCTCTTGTCTTACCTGTCAGGTTTTTTAACTGAGCAATCATCAGCAGAGACTCATTGATTTTTCCTTGTATGAGTTATATGAGTTATAATCAATTACTATTTTTAATTTATTTTGCTCAAATTGTCCCCTATTTAGCCAGTAGAAGCCAACTTAACATTTTCTGGATGACTGGAAGCCGCCATTAGGAACCTGGTTTCATTCGTCTGTCTTTGATTTAACTTTCCTTATAGTTAAATGCTACTCTTCTTTCTCTGTAAAATCTTTTATACATGGGATAAAATGAAAGTAGCCTCAGGACAAAGTATTTTTTATTTCTCCATGAACCATTTCCTATGGTAATACCTTAGTCACTTTTCTTCCTCTAAGGCTATGCTTATATTAAGTGTTACTGTATCTGAGTGCCTTGGAATGGCTAACGTGTTTTAATTACCTTGTCATTCTTAAAATCATATCCAAAACATTTTTCTTTTCATTATTTTGTTCTGCATGTTTTCAAGTGCTCCAAACTGAATAAATCTTTGATATCATTTAGATATTAAGTTTTACTTACCTCCTTGAATAAGAAGCGTGGAAATAAATTATAACAGAATTTTACCTTGGGTAGGAGGAACTACCACAAAAACAGGATCCTAGTGTTGATGAAGACTTTTGTGGCCATTATTTCAAGAACTCTGAATGTTGGACAACAAAATATGAAAACTTAGACTGCAACAGTGACTTGCAGGTGTTTCCCTCGCTGACTGTGAGTATCTGTCTTGCCATGTCAAAGTAGAATGTACTTTACTCCCAGGGAGTACAAGTATTAACTTAAATTCTGTTTTATCAATATTTTGATAAAGAAAGGTGCTTAACTTGTTAATTTTAGGTGTAGTTCTTTTGTATGTGGGGTAGTACCTAACAAGTAAGACCCTGGCACCATTGCTCCATTTCATTGTACCCTTTACAGAAACACCCTTGAAAAAGAACCCTTTCATTATCTTTTCCTGATCTGCTGTCAATTCCTCTGTCATTCTCCCATTCTGTCTGCTCCAGTGAGACCTTTGTCCCATCATTCCAGCAGAACAGCTCTTCACGCTTGCCAGTACTAAAGGTCTGGCAGCTTCCTTGGCTTATCAGCATCCAACCTACTTGAACTCTCTCTCCTCCCTTATGCACTTACTTCCTCTTCAGCCTGGAAGATTCTATTCTGAAATGTTAACAGCAGTCCTCTGTGGGTTGTGAGGCTATGGGTCATTGTAACTTATGTTTTTCTTCTGTAAATTCTGAAATGAAAATGTGTCTTCAGTGAAAATAATAAAGGTGTTTGTAAGATTTGTGTTGAAGTGTAATAAACATAAAGTGTCCATAGCAGAGGTGTATGGCTTGATGAATTTTCAGAACCTGAACCCATCACTATAGACCCAAATCAAGTACAGAATATTTTAGCACCTAAATCCCACCCCACCCCCACTTTTTAGTTCCTAACACATTCCCCACCAAAGGTAACCACTATCCTGATTTAAAAAATAATTTTTCAAAAGCAGGATTTTTTTACTCATGTTTGAGCTACAAAGAGATTTGTTCTCTGGTTCTTTACTTTTTTCAAAATATTTTTTTCTTAATTGTTAAAGCAGTTTTCCCCATAGAAATGCAACAACATAAAATGGAATTATTTTATTCTTTTTTTCCAGAATAAGGAACTAATTACAAATACCAGAAATGTTTCAAACCAGGAAAGATCAACAGTAAGTCATTTTAGTTGTCTTTAAAGCAAATGTTTACAAGTTCTGGTAAGCCTGAAAAGAATCTGTGATGGATAGATACTTGGAGAGCAATATATAGTAGAGTGATTAGAAGTAGGGAGAAAAAAAGAAGCATTAGTTCAAATAGTATATTTTTTATGTGTGTCTGTATGAATTTTCTATATACTTATTTCTGACTTTGTTTAAATATTCCTTTGAAGTTCTGACTTAAGGTTAACTTCTTTGCAGCCTTTCTTTCAAATGCCTAACATAACACTGGGCTGGTCTGGATCATCATTAAGGATGTAAAGGAATAGAAGCCCTGAATGTAGCTCCAGGGGAGAGAGAATTTGGTGTTTGGAGGAATTCCTAAAAGTCAAAAGACCAAGAGTTGGAGAGGTTTGGAAGCAGTTGCGTGCAGGGACTGAAGGTGGCTTTAGGAGGGCCTAACATTTGCTTTTATGCCGTGACAACGATCTTAAAAGAGTAGTTTCATGGTGGAAAGGCGTTCCACTCTGCAGTGGCTGGGACAAAACTCTGCTCTCACAGACTCTGTAGGAAATGAAAGGGAAGGATAGGAAATAATCTGGGAGGATGAATGTGAAAAGTTTGATCCAGTTATGTGGGACATTGGAGCATTCCCAGGCATTACAATGGGCAATTTCACTTCCCAGCAGGACGGCTAGTAACATAGATGTTAAGGAATTCAAGTAATTGAACGTATGTACTGAATCTGTACAGTCTTTCTAACAATGTTCCTGACTCCTTACTCCCCGAGTTCAATTTAAAAACACCCACATTTAACAACTGAATGCTTGATATTAGGATGAAAAATGGAAAGAGTGGAATTAGAAAAAATATTTGAATGGTGTTATTAAGTAAAACATAGATAGCATCTGGAGGAGATCCTTTAAAAATATTAAAAGGGAAAAAACTGAATAGTAGAAAAAGCTTTTTTCTTCCTCCATCACTTTGGGTTTGTGGGGGGGGGGTGCGGGGAATGCTGGCAATCCTTTCACAGTCTGCTATCCTTCCACTGCCTACCATTTCTTTCCATTGTTTTAAAACAGTAAAAAATAACCCCATTCAATTACTAAAAGTTGTTTTAAAATGTGGTGAACAATTGTGTAACTCTAGCTTATATAGCAATTTTTAAAAATAACATGGGGATATTTTTTTCCTTTTTCAGGATGTTGTAGCCAGAACACACAGAGATGGATTTCATATCTTTATTGTTTCTATTAAAACGGAAAAAACAGATGCAAGATGGAATTTAAATGGTATAGTTATACTGCATGCATTTTTGCTGTCTGCTTTTACCGTATTCGATATTTGTCATTGACCCAGATCAACATTTTCTGTTAAAATACATCATTCAAAAATTAATTTCTGTTAATCACAAAAATGAATAATGTGTTTATCTGGGGTACTTAAAACTTTATGCTTATCTTGACTGTAATATTTATTTTTTAATGGATTGGAAATTTAAAATTAAGGTAAATTTTTTTAAATTTCAAACTATAGTGGGATATAAAATTCTTCATCCTTTCAGTTTTAAAAAAGAATTTTCTAATTTAGAAATGGGTAGGCAACATTTTAATTGTATTTGAGGCAGATTATATTCTGCCTCGTGAAAATGGCCATCATCGGGGATTTAAAATCTTTGTTTTGAAGCACCTGTCTATAGCTTAGGAGTAGAAGGAGCCTATCGGGCAACCAACCGTGGCTTCTGTGGGTTTGTGAGCTCCCTGCCCACCCCCCCCCCAAATGTAGGCCCTCTGTGTCTCATTAGGCTCTATGGTTCCTAGTGCCCAATGCAAGAGTGGGCTTACAAAAGGCAATTTTTAAGAGAATGAATGCTTTCACAGATCTTAGAATTGCTTCGGCTGTCATTTTCTAGAGTGAGTGTCTGTCAGACCAGCAGTAGCCAACAGCATCTGAGGGGTCCTGGGCATTTGCAAACTGCTCTAGTTCATCCACTAGGAGCACAGAGGTGAAGCCAGTCTTTGTCTTTGAGAGTTGCCCAGTCCAGCGGGGAGGCAGAAAGTACTGAGCGGACATAGGCATTGCTCCAGAGAAGGCACAGAACTGGTGTAGCACAGGGGAAACTGGTGGAGGGGGGAAGAGTGGGACGTAGGGCCTTTCCCAGGGATGACGTAATGGGCCAGAGAAGAGAGCCGGGGACATTGGCGCCACTCTGCTACCTAGACTTGTGCATTCCTCTCACCTTCCCAGGTATTATGTCTTTTCCCCTGACACAAGCAGGCAGTTTGACCCCACCAGTTAGTAACTGGAGGAATTACTGAGACCTGTAAGTTTTGTACTGTGTTTGGCACCTTGTTTATTATTGTTGTCTTGGACAACAACAACCCCAACTAGGTGCTTGAATTCGGTACTTTATCCCAAATTACGTTAAGGAAGACAGAGTCCCCGATGAGGTCAGTGACTCAGCGTGGGGCCAGTCACAGGCCAGTACTGCTCTGCTATCTGCGTAAGACCAGATTTGGCCCAGGTTTGACAATAGCATGTAGACGAATATAAAGATACCTTGATGAGCCTACATGCCAATGACTAGTAAGTATCCGATACTTTGTGCATGCTAAGTAAAAGTCCAGCATTTGTTAGCTTGGTTTATGTTCTTAGAGCCTTCTGGGAAATGAGCTTACATTTAAAATGTAGTGGGTCATTTAATTCTTTATTTTCTTTATCCCTATCCTCACCAGTTTCTCTTTCTATGATTGGGCCTCATGGATATATTTCTGCATCAGATTGGCCTCTGATGATTGTGAGTATTTCTTATCATTTTTCACTTTTTAAAAAATGAATTTTGTATCCTAATTGGAAATGTTAACAATTTAAAGAGCTCAGTGGGGATATCCCTTAGTAGCTAATGCTTTGGCATACACTCTATTACTGGTTCCAGAGTGATAGGAAAATAAAAGATTAGATAACTTGAATGAAGAAATGTCCATTTTAAAATGATCACAAGCCTTGACTGACTAAAATTGCTTTTCTTCCTACAGTTTTACATGGTGATGTGTATCGTTTATATTTTATATGGCGTACTCTGGCTGATGTGGTCTGCCTGTTACTGGAAAGATATATTAAGAATTCAGTTCTGGATTGCAGCTGTTATTTTCCTGGGAATGCTTGAAAAAGCAGTTTTTTATTCTGAATATCAAAACATCAGCAGCACTGGGCTATCAAGTAAGCTGTGACTCTCTCCATAAATGCAGGATGATCCAGGAGACCCCTGGCATCTGTGAACAGAGATGTGGGAGGCGTCCTTTGTACAGTGGTTTGGGAGCAGTTGCATTAGAGATGAAGAGGACGAGAGCCAAGAAGGGCATGTCAGAGTGGGGCTCTGATCTAGGCTAGCGGATGTGCTCTCCTCATTTTCTGTTCCCCTGCTTTCCCTCATTTTCCTCCTGGGGAAAAGAAAACTCCCATTCCAGTGATTGACTTAAAACAGCAAAAGTTCCAGACAGGGGCACTTTAGGTGCTACTAATCCTTTTAACATATTTCTCTGTGTTTTCCCCATACTCTTTCTTCTCCTTTCTCCTCCACAAAAGAACAGAAGGAAAATTTGACCCCAGGGAGTAAAATCAGTAGTGCGGGGATGGATGGTACCTGCAGCCGTCCTGCATTCTCAATCTCCTCACTGTCACAGAGAACCTCACATGACCATCGGAGGCCCCGCATGGTTTACACAGGGAGGGCAGGAAGGTGGGCGTCTCAGATGTGTGCCCCAGATCTCTAGAAGGTAGTGAGCGAAAAGACCAGAGAAGTGAAGGTACAGTTGCATCACTGAAGCTTTGGAAAGGGAGGTAGCTCGAAGCGGTTGAAAGCTCTCAGGAGTGTGCTTCTGAGTGATCCGTTAAAATGATCTTTGTACAGACTTTCATAGGGCGTGGTTATGTCTACTATTTAATTTTGTAATAATCCAGAAAAAAAAGAAGAGTGAGTTGGAATATAGATGAAACTGGTTTGGCATAATGTTGATGATTATTGAAGCTGAGTTTTGGGTACGTGGGAGATGTTTATGCCGCTTTTTTTATATTGGGGAATGTTTATAATTTCCCATAATGAAAGGATATGTACAAAAGAAGAAAGAAAGACAAACATCCAGGGAGGCATGTTAGAGGTCTTATTATACCGTGAGAAGTTTTAGTGCTATTTGTGTGCGCACGCACACGTGTGTGCGCATGCGTGTGCTTGCTCTAAACCAAATAATGAAGGAGGGGTGAGGCTGCTGCTCGTGGCTCACAGGGAGAGCATACCTGAATGTTAAGTAAGGCCGTTGAGCTCCTTTGCTTTTAGTGGCGGTCATTTCTTGTCTAGGGAGGGTGGAGTGTGGCCTGAATGTCAGTGAGCAGCAGCAGCCTACGATTCATGAAGGGATGAGATGCCACTTGTCATCCTTAGGGACTTGAGGCCCTCTGTCTGAGATGACACAAGAAAGCCTTGGAAGAGAGACCACAGGCTGCCATCGGTGTCTCTGAGGAGTCCTGTGAAAAGGAGAAGTGCCAGAAGACCGTGTAGCTGCTGCTGTTTCTAATTTTCCCAAGTGGGAAGGCTGTCTGTAACCCAGGCTGTCTTGCTTAGCACTGATCCTAGAAGGATAGACTTTGGAAAAAGCGCTGCAGGGACGGGAAACAGTGATTGTTAGGACCCAACATGGGGACCTTAAGAAGCGGTAGAGTCACATTGACTTCTTTTCCCACTTCTTGCTTCCAAACTTAGTAATATCTGGACTTCTTCAAAGTATTTGACAACTGTGATTTCTTGTGGACAAGGTGGAGAAATGTGGCTAAAAACTGGTTGTGTGACCATGTCTGAAGGGCTTGTGCGCATGACTACCCATCAGCGTTGTCTGTGTAGGGCCGTGTTGTCCAGTGTGATAGCTACAAACCCCATTGGGTGTTTAAGTAAAATTAAAGTAGCAGTTCACTTCCTCAGTTGTTCGAGCTGCATTTCCAAATGCTCGGTAGCCAAACGTGGCCAGTGATTACTTTATCAGACAGAGTAGATGTAGAACATTTCCATCATCCCAGAAACTCCTATTGGACAGCACTGGTCTGGAGCAATGGTTCTCATCCCTGAGTGCACTTAAGCATCACTGAAGAACTTTAAAACAATACCAGTGCCAGAGATTGTGGTTGGCATAGGCCTAAGAGTTAGTTCTTTTGAGAGGCTTCCCATGTGATTGTAGTGTGCATCTAGGATGTACTGTGCATCTCAATCTAGGATTGAGAACCACTGGCTTAGAAGGAGGTTTCGAATGGTGTCAGTCTCACAGGTTTCAGACCTTGTTGCTGGTTTATCCTTATTATTCACTTAACGTTCATTGTAGACCTAATGCATATGCAGAGAGCATTAGCTAAAATTTTGCAGACAATGTGACGTTGGCAGAGTTGTTAATACCGGGGGTATAGACAGTGATTTTTAGATGGACCCTTCTCACTTGGAGGTATTTGAAGGATCAAAGAGTTTTGGTCCGAATGGAAAGTTGAAACTTAATAAGCAAGACCTTGAACTTAAGGGTGAAGTACAAATCACAAAAGAACAAATGGGAAATTTTAAAGGGTTTAAAGGTTGAAGCTGATGAAGAATAAACTCAACTGTAGGCCATCACAGGGTGGTTGCCTCCCACTAGCTCCTATAGCCTTAGGTAACAGCAGGAGGACTTGCAGTGAAGATGTGGAGATTCCTGTTTTGCAGGTCCAGCTGTACCAGGAAGGTTGTATAATCGCTTTCCTCCAAGAGGGGAATAGTCCAGACTGAACAGCTCATGAAGGAATTTGAAAACACACCACCCTTAACCATTTATCATCCTAAATCTCTTCACATTCCACATGCTATCTTGGAAGGCTCAGCCATTGTTTTCCTCCTGAAGCTTAACCTCCAGGCCAGATATCTGGCTGCAGACCTAGTAGCTGGTCACCTGCTAACCATCTGAATGCCTTGCAGACTGTGAGAAGTTTTAGTGCTATTTGCGCGCGCATGTATGTGTGCACGCATGCATGCGCGCGTACATGGCTTGTCTCTGGCTGGCAGAAGAGGAACTCACCTTTCTCACCTTTTCTGCCCTTGTAGTTGACTCACTCTCGTCCAAACCTAGTGCTCCTCCAGGCATTCCTGTCAGTGGATGGTGCCATCCTCTTGCCACCCTCTTTCTTTCCCTTTAGTTCCACATCTGTCTACAAGGCATTTGACAAGGTCTCTTATGATTCCTTGGGGATAAGTTGGAGAACTGTGAGCTGAGAACAAGAATGAGTAGGTGGATTTTCTACTGGTTTCTGAATGTCTTTCTGGTTTTCTCCATCTTCCCTGCCAGCACTATGCTCTCATCATCTATTACCTGGATTTCTAGAATATCCTTTTTAGCATTTTCCTTGCCTGTAGCCTAGTTCCTTTCCAAGTCATTAAGTAGAGCAATCTTGATAAAATAAAGCTGTCAGTTTTATTCCAAGTCGGCAAACTTCTTTTGCAAAGGCCATTTGGGAAGTATTTGTGGCTTTACAGGCCATCTCTCTCTGTTTCAACTAGTGAACTGTCCTTGTAGCACAAAAACAGCCACAGTCAACATGTAAACAAGTGGGCATGGCTCTGTTCCAATAAAACTTTATTTATAAAGGCAGATGTAAGACCAGATTTGGCCTATGGGTTATAGTTTACCAATTCGTTTTTTACTCCCTTATTTATTGTCATTGACTTCCCACTGCCCTGAGCATAAAATCCAGACTGATAACATGGCCAGAAAACCCTATGTGATTGTCCCTGCCTCTCTCACCACCTCTTTTCTTGACATCCCTCATTACGCTGTGCTACAGACATCCTGAACTTTGACTTTTTTTTTTTTTTTTAAGATTTTATTTATTTGACAGAGAGAAACACAGCGAGAGAGGGAACACAAGCAGAGAGAATGGTAGCGGGAGAAGCAGGCTTCCCGCCGAGCAGGGAGCCCGATGTGAGGATCCATCCCAGGGCTCTGGGATCATGACCTGAGCCAAAGGCAGACGCTTAACGACTGAGCCACCCAGGCGCCCCTGAACTTTGACTTCTTGCAATGTATTTTACTTTTCCTCTTTTCTCCTCCATGCCTTTTCACTTACCATTAATTTTGCTTTCCCGTTTGTTTTCCCCAAATAGCTAATTTTTGCTAGGCCTTGAAATCCTGACTTAGATATTGCTTCTTCTGAGAACCCACTTGTACCTCCCTCAGGCGGTGGATTTGGTTGGCTTCCTCACAGTCTTGGGAGACACTGTGTTGCCTCTAGCGCTCACCACGCTGAGTTCTGTCTATTTACTTGTCCTAATCAGAATATAATCTTCATGAGGGCAGTGATCATGGTGTCTCTTTTCCTATTAGAGTCACACAGTAGGAGCATAAGTGAATAAATGATGAAAACAACCTGGAGAAAAGAAAACTCTAGAGGACCTTATGGTTTTAGGATATTTACGGGACAGAAAGTGTGATCTATTCTTTGTAGCCTCAAGGGGAAGAACAAGAACAGAGGGAAATCGAGGGAGACAGCTTTTAGATTGATGTAAGCAAGCTGTGCCCAATAGTGCTAGCAAATACAGGGTGAATTCTCCAGGAGTAACAAATTCCTCTCCACTGAGGTTTTCTTTTTTTTTCTTTTTTCCACTGAGGTTTTCAAACATCAGATGGGTTAGATGACCTTTAAAGCAAATATGGCCAGCTCATCTGGGGTCCGAATGTAGTTATACACAGTACATAGTTAGAATTTTGGTGGCAGGCCTCTAGATGTATACAGAATGAATTATTTTCTTTCCTCCCCTCAGCCCAAGGATTATTGATATTTGCGGAGTTGATATCTGCAGTTAAAAGGACATTGGCTCGCCTCCTCGTGATCATTGTGAGCCTGGGCTATGGCATTGTGAAGTAAGTACTGGTGTGTTGGAAAAATACCGAGCTTGCAGTCTTGTGACTCCTCCCATCCACGTTATGAGTCTGTGAAACTGGGCACTTCTCATTATCATCCTACAAACCCCATAGGGAAATACCTGCAAGAATGTGTTTTTAAGGGATTTCCAGGTACTGACCACTTGACGTTGTCCTCAGATAAAGATCTTGAATTTGAATTCCAGCAGCTTTTTATATAGTTAGGTGAATAAGTCATCAACTTTAAGGATAGGAAAATTTAAAATGATTCTTAAAGTTCAAACCATTTTCTCTTTCCTAGACACATAGTTATGTTTTTTTTGGAGCATGGAGCTCCATGCGTGGAGCCCCACACAGGGCTTGAACTCACAACCTTGAGATTAAGACCTGAGCTGTGATCAAGAGTCTGGTGCTCAACTGACTAAGCCATATGGGCGCCCCAAGTTATGCTTTTATGATTGTATTTGAGTATTGTAAGGGAGAGAGGACTAAACACCAGGTTAGTAGATTTCAGACAGAAACCTGGCCGTGCAGTCAGGACCCTACTTCTTTTAGACCTTCTCAGGCCCCGTCTTTCCTCTCCCATGCCTGTAAGTCATTGGGAATGACCATGGAAGAGCTTGTCCTCTTTATCTTCACTGCCCCGTTGTTTGGACCATTGTCCTTCCTTCTTCTTTAAAACTCTCCAATTACCAGAAGCTCAAGCTTTCAGACTGGGTCACCTGCTATCTCTCCTACTACAATTGCCTTTCAAGTTCCAGATTTCTCCCCTTATCCCTTAACTCTCCGAGTTCTTGCTTCTCTTTCTCAACACTTCATGTGTCAGAATTCCCTGTGATTTCAGTATCCTATCCGTGTGGGTAATCCTGTGAGTAACCCGACCTCACCTCCCCACCTCGGCTGTTCTCACCTGTCCCCTCACCTCAGTTAAGATTTCCACTCCACTTTCTAGACTTTATTATATTTAACTGAACCCTCTTTATCATTGCAAACATTAATCCTCTTTTCAGTCATCTTCTCTGTTTCCCATTTACTTTCCCTAATAGATCAGCCCACTTCATTCTTCGACCGTAGTGTGGCTTCTGGCCTGTTGACCCTGCCATCTTCCATCGATCCTGCAGGGTGCTGAATATCCGCGCACACCTGAAGCCCTCTGCCTTTCTCTTTGTCAGCCTCCCTTGAGCCTCAGGCTCATTCCCGAGCAACAGAATCTGCCTGACCACAGTGCAGGCTCATTTCCCTTCATGACCCAGAACTCTAACTGTGCCCTTAGTGCCCCTGGCAGTTTCTAGATCCTCTTGCCAGTTGGTGGTCCCTTTCCCACTCTACAGAAGACTGTTTTGCCCCCTTCTCTCCCCTCCAGCCTCAGACTCCCTATCCATGTCCATCTTAGCTGATCTTGGTTCTTTTCTCCCCAAGGAAATAGAAGCTGTCAGAAGGGAATTCACTGCATTCCTGCCACCAAATCTGTACCATCCTGCCATATTTAGACCACGAATAGCATTTCCCTCCTCTTGAAAGGCAGTGGTTAAGTCCTGCCCCTGCCCTTGTGCTCTGGATCCCATTACCTCTCGTGTGTCAGGCAGCGGCTCGAGCAGCCGGCTCTGTTTCTTCCAGGGTCATCCATTTTCCTGAGGGGCGTCACTGCCATCACCATGCTGTTAATTTGGTCATCTTCCAAAGCAAACCTCCCCCCATCCCAGCTGGCCCTCTCCTCTGCTTCCCTTTCATTTCTCTTCATTCCTGTGCAGCATTGTTTCTCAGATGCATTGTCTGTACCTGCCACTTCAACTTCCCTCATTTTCTTCTGAATATAGTGAGGCTTTTGCCTCTGCTCCTCCATCGAGACTGCTCTTGTCAATCACCTGGATCTCTGTTGCCAAACCACATGGCCTTGCTCAGCCTTTGTGCAAGGGCCCTGTGGCAGCTTGAGTCTTGGAGCCCTGGCTCCTTCTCCCCAGCTCCCCTGCTGGACCTCTGTCTTCCTGAGCTCCAACACTGAAGTGCCCCAGGCTCAGGCCCCAGACCTCTGTTCCAGTAACTCACGTTCCTGGGGCACGCTCGTGCAGTTTCTTGGCTCTAACGTCAGGGGACACCCAGAGTGAACCCACCCCTCCCTTCCACAGCCACCACCCTGGGTCCACACACCATTGTCTGTCCCTGGATAACTTCCGTACCCTCCTAACTGGTTTCCCTGCATCTGCCCTGGTCTCCGGTCAGTCTTTTCAGATGCAGCAGCAGGCGAGATGATCCTTTTTAAACATAACGAAGATCTCATTACTTTTCTTTTCATCTCGCCTAGTAAACCCAATTTCCTTCTGTGATTTTTTAAATGGCTGACCTTACCTCTGCCACTCTCCCTTTTTGAACACTCTGCCCTGTCCTGCTGGCTTTCTTGCTGTTGCTGTTCCTTAAAGACAACAGACGCTTCCCCACGGTGCAGTAATGGCCTCTGCCCGTAAGCATCTTGCACCAGATCCTGGGCACGGTTTGCTTTCTCACTCTTGCTTCTGCTCACCATCCTCTCCCAGGGAGGCTAATGCTGTCGGGATTCCCAGTGCTGTGCACACCCTTGGTCACTCCGACCCTCAGCCCTCTTATAGCACTGCTTGACGCATATGTTAGGATTTGTTGTCTCTTCCCCCCACTTAGATGTGACTTCTATGGAGTAGGAGCTTTGCCTGTCTTGTGTCCTGCTGCTTAAGGCACCAGGGTAGTTCCTGGCATGTAGTAGGCTCAGTAAATATGCACTGAATCCACACACATTTGCTTGTGAGCTTGAGATTGATGTAGTTAGCAAGATTTTGGCCAGGAAACCTTTTTTCCATTGGGTATTTATTGAGATTCCTTCTCAAATGCTTTTTGGGGTCTTGGGAGATTTGTTTGTTTGGGGCCTTAATACAGTATACAGAACACAGAGTCCTCATGTGGAATCTTGTACAACCCACGGTTCTAGTTACGAACTTCAGAGCACTCAGGGTTGTCGCAGGTGGAAATTTCCAGTTAGGGACTGTAATGAATCAGAATTTAGATGAACTAAATCAGATACAGAGTCTTAAATATAAGTTGTGGCTATTAATTGAGTTTTTAGTTAGATTTTGTTTTAAAGTGACTACATTAAGTATTTTTCCAAAATCAGTTTTTTCTTCTGATTACTCTGGCAAGAGGGTTTTTGAGCTGAAACGTTTGTACTCTGTGATTTGAAGATTTCGTGAAATTTCAGTTCTGTTTTCAAATTACTCATCACAAAAATCACCATCTTTGCGTTTTCCCAAATCATTGATATTTTTAAAGAATAAAACATATTATTTTAATTTTTTCAGTGTAAAGAATGGAAACTACAGGGTGTTAGCCCTCTTGTTTTGGGCATTGAGAGAGGAAAAGGAATAGAATTTGATGGCCGAATACTCCTGTTCTTTTTCTGCCCAAGTCAGAAAATCAGTGAATTATCTCTAACAAAACATATCCTGGAATAGTTTTTAGTTAATGTTCATGAAAGAATTAAGTTCCTGTTTCTGCCAGAGACACTTACAAGTTGGCACTTAGCCTCCTAGGTTTCCTCAGGCCCCTCTTCCATCTGGTGCAGTGAGTACCTGGTTATGCTAATCCTCTGGCACCTGGGCGGCCTCAATACGTTGCTTCATGGGCATCCGTACAGCTTCTAGTCCTAGAGCAGGAGGCCCATTTCTCCTGAGCCTGTTTCTGCCCTGTTCCTGGGAAATAGGCTATTTTTTTAAAAACCGAGGAAACAGAGGCTGGATGGGGGGAGCAGACTGATTTGATTAGATGATGACTTCTCTGTGTTGGCAGTGGGGCCAGTTACTATATTCAGATGCATTTTACTTACTGGTGCTTTTTCTCTTTCTTTTTTTTCTGTTTCCTCTTCCTCATTCCAGGCCTCGTTTAGGTACAGTCATGCACCGGGTGGTCGGCCTGGGGATTCTTTACTTCATCTTCGCAGCTATTGAAGGCGTGATGAGAGTTATTGGGGTAAAAACCACGTAATTCCACTTCCATGCCTTTTTGTTGTTGCTATGAAATATGGTTTTACTTTCTATCCCCTGAGATGAACTTTTAAAGATAGGACATTTATGAAAAAGGCCCAATTTGAGCTTTTTTGTTCCCCCTATCGAATTATTTCCCTTTTTAAATACTTCCTGAAAGTAGTCAAAGTCCAAACAGAGCGCTTCTTAAAGTATTACCGATTATGAAGGCACCACTTGATGTCAGCCCAGGAATTGGCTCCATCTCAAAAACACTTACAGTTGTTCCTTATAAAGAACATTTGTCTTTGTCATTATGCAGTCTGAACACATTCATTTCTTCCTTAACCCTTGGTCTGAACACATGGGAGTGAACAGAATTAACTGTACCCTTCACACATGCAGACATTACAGCTCATCACTCTGAAGTCTCATTTGGTTATAAGTATTCTCTAGCTCTTGTGTGGACTCAGTGTTTGGTGATTCAGCGGACTCCCTTCTTGGAAGAACCACGAGAAGGTAGCATCCAGGGGGAAATGACTTGGGCAACGTGGGCCGCAGTGTTTTACTCTCTAGGAGGAGGCAGAACATTTATATCTGGGAAAACCCCTAGATTTCTAGCTCTCGGTTTTTCTTAATATGTTTGACGACTGAGTGATTAAGCAGCTTATTATATTTTGCTTGATTCAAAGGATCTAGTAATTTTTACCCAAAATGTTTTTGGACTAGATGTGTAAATCAGATCCCTGCACAGAGGGGGCGTGATCTTATGTTGCTAATTAAGTTTACTTCACATATTTTGATCTTGAAGCAGTAGGCCATTTGTTCAATTTGTTAGAAGCCTTGTTCTTCTTTCTATTATCTTTGATACATCTGCCTTCTGTATTAGATACACCTGCTCTTTTCATCTTTGACTCTTTGAAAGGTACATTTATTTTTACTTTTACAGACTAGTGAAGAGCTTTGTATTTATGTATATAATTTATAGGAATTAGTCTTTGTTAGAAAGGAAAAAGGTAAATATCCCACATACAGATATGGTATATATATTGTATTTCTTTAAAATTTTACATAGCCACCGTCTTCAATATAACTTTTAAGTATGATTTTCTCTGTCCAGTTGTGATTAAAGTGTCTCATCTATGGTTTGTTTTTACCATTCCACACTTGCTTTTCTTTTCTTTTTTTTTCATGTCCCTTCACAGATAGTAGGAAAAAATCAGGAGGCCACTTCATTAGTGGCCCTGGTGGTAGGTTTGGTGTGGAGAGGGGAGAGATTAAAATTGACCTAAGTGGGGCTGGGGACATGACAGATTTTATTTGCTATTCCATAATACAATTTTACATTGTCATTGAATAGGTAGATGTTGCTGCCAAAACAAAAATTTCCATGTGCTTAGACACAAATTTTATTAGGAATAAATTTTTATGTGGCTTTTATAAAGTGATGAGATGAGTTAAATTGTTTTTCTTTTTCATATAATTTCTGTGATATAATGAAATGTTTACATTCAGGTTTTCCCCTCCGTTTTTATCTTTCAGGGTTCTAACCATTTAGCTGTTATTTTTGGTGACATTATTTTGGCAGTTATTGACTCCATTTTTGTATGGTTCATATCCTTTACCATGTCCTAAAGTAGTTTGTTGTATCATTAAAATCAGGTTACTTTCAGTTTTTATTTATAATAATAGAAAGAAATGTAGGTATACATTATTTTTAACCTCAGTATAGAAATTTAGTTAAAGGTGAAAAAGCAATGATTCCCCAAACAAAGAATATCTTTTATTTTTTCTGTTAGTTCAGCAAACTTAAGTACTCACTGTGTGCCCTGTGCTGAGGGGGCAGAGAAGAAAAAGGCATTGTCCCTGCATCTAAGGAATTCACACTCTGGGAGGGAAGACAAACATATAACTAAGGAGCAACATAGCAATAGTAATTGCCATTTTAAAGAGGTGCTACGCAAACAAGAGGAAAGAGAAAGTAATTCTAGTGCAAAAATCAGGAAAGACTTCACGGGGGTGGTGACATAAAATTGTGACTGAGGGAACAGATTGGGTTAACTGGGAAAAGAATTGGGGAAAAGGCATCCCGGGAAGAATTGAGGGAAACAAATAGTTGGAAGCATGAAAATATGGGGGCAGTGATAGAACATCCTAGAGTAGCTTGCCTGTAAGTGGATGTATGTGGGAAAATCATGGAAGGCGGAGCCAGAAGGGAAAGGCTAGAATGACGTGCTCAAGAGTCTTATGTTCCTTCTACAAGGATAAAGGAAAAGGGAATCAAAGCTGCCCAGGTGAGCAGCATGATGAAATCTGTGTTAGAAAGAACTCAAGAATGACATTTAAAACTGACATGGAAGGGGCACCTGGCTGGCTCAGTTAGAAGAGTGTGCAACTCTTTTTTTTTTTAAATTTTATTTATTTATTTGACAGAGAAAGAGCACATACAAGCAGGGGGAGAAGCAGAGGGAGAAACAGGCTCCCTGGTGAGCAGGAAGCCTGATGCAGGGCTTGATCCCAGGACCCTAGGATCACGACCTGAGCTGAAGGCAGATGCTTAACCAACTGAGCCACCCTGGTGCCCCAAGAGCGTGCAGCTCTTGTTCTCAGGGTTGTAAGTCCATACCCCACATTTGGTGTAGAGATTATTCAAAATCTTATATAAATAAAAATATAAGAATGACCTGGAAAATGAGAGTCTAGACTTTAGAGATAGGAAGTCTGGTGAAGAGTCATTTGCAGTAGTCCATAAAAGAGATGCTGAGGGTTAAAAATAGGACGGAGGGAATGGAAAAAAGACTCCAGATGATAGACTTAGTAGAAATGGGTGGGAAAGGAAGGGAGAGAGCTCCAGAGAGGTCTTGCTGTCTCAGTGGGTGGCTGGGGATAGTGTTGCCATCCCCAAGGCAATGAACTTAGGAAAGGGATCATAATGGATGAAGTGTGAGCTGCTTAGGGCATTAGTGTTAAGTAGAGAACTGGAAATCCGGTCTGGGTTTGTAAGAGGAATTGGAACTGGTGATGAAGGTTGGAGATCATCTTCATGTGGAAGAAGGTTGCAGCCCATGGAAGTGACCCAAGAACATGTAGACCTGTGAGAGAGGAGAGGACCGGGATGGTCCCCAGTGGGGGTGCAAACGTGCATGAAAGGAACACCCAGGTGAAAGGAAGTAGAAGAACCCAGAAATTGTCCTGGGGTGAAGGTTTGGTAAGGAGGGGTGGTCAACAGTGGCCAGTACTACAGAGAGATGAACTGCTGGAGTATACCTGGCTTTGGTCATTCCAGAGGTCACAATGGGACAGCAGGAGAGCGGGCTCAGTGACGCTGGTGGGGCAGACGCCATGTTGCAGCAGGAGAAGTTCTAGAGGCGTGGTAACCCATCCTTGAGGACCCTCCTGGCTGCTTCAGTGGCTCCAGTGGAGTCTTAACTCTGAGGCAGAGCCCTCTGATATGCATTTGTGGAAATGTGAGGAACTCTAAAGAAACTGTGACCTGAACAGAGCAGAATGCAGTGTTACACGTATCCCAGAACATTATTTTTATCTCTTTCTTCTGCATTTTACATCCTCTTTGAAACTCCTTTCTGTAGGTGGATGTTATTTTTACCAAGGTTTCTATTTGTTTGTTTCCATTGTCTTCATACTTGTCTCTTTGCCTTTATTTTTAAATGTTCTTCTGTTTCCTTGTAATTTCTTTCCACTTTCTCATCTTTGTCTCTCACAGGAAGGCCAGAGGGCTTGAGTTTGCCTGTGTTCCTCCTCTGCAAGGAAGCCCCCCTTTCTGCAGGCATGCTAACAGACATGGCCTTTTCTGAGTCCCCTTTGGGTGCTTTCTTCTAAACCCAGTCTGTCTGCTCTTTAAACTCCCTATTTGTGAATTTTTAGTATGCTTCCAAGTTAAAAATAAAAGAAAAAAATCCTTTTAATTTACCATCTCTACTCTCTCAAGCAGTGGTTCTTAGCCTTGTTTGGGTAGTGGGACTAAAGATGTCTTTGAAAGTTGAATGAAGGCTGGGGAGCCTCTTCACGAGTAGTCCACAAAAGTTTTGCCTGCAGTGCAGCATTTATTTGTTCGTTTGTTTATTTATTTCAACAATTTTATTTATTTATTTATTTGTCAGAGAGAGAGAGATCACAAGTCGGCAGAGAGGCAGGCAGAGAGAGAGGAGAAGCAGTCTCCCTGCTGAGCAGAGAGCCTGATGCGGGGCTCGATCCCAGGACCCTGAGATCATGACCTGAGCTGAAGGCAAAGGCTTTAACCCACTGAGCCACCTAGGCGCCTCTGCAGTGGGGCATTTAAAAATGTCCAAAATTATATCGATGGATTCCCTACTGTCTGAGGAGTATCTACTTAAGAAATAATACCTGATTTAAAGAGTTGTTTCTCACTGAATTTGCTTAAAAATCTGTTCTACTTTTGTTTGAAGCTACTAGCTTAGAATCCAAGTTTGTTGAAAAACATTATAGTTAAATACATCTTTTCCAAGAATGATATTAATCTTACAGTAATGTAATCTTTGTATTTTCCACATGAAAACACATATAAAGACATTGAGCTGTTATAAAGGTGAACTACATTGCTCAGTTGTGCCCGTGACCGTGCTCTGGCCACGCGAGCTCATCCCCAGGGGCTGTGGTTCCCGTTCTGCTGCAGCCGCATCATTCGTTAGGGATGCTCAGCCGACCTGAGAAGGGGCAGGCAGGACGAACTTACCTGGCAACAGGATAGGAAGAACCGAGGTAAAGGTGAACCTAGCTGTTAGTCTTGGCATTGCCAGCTCTGGATCTTCACTTCCTCCCCTCTGTCATTGTGCATTTAGGAAGTGAGCTTAAGATATCTGCTTAATCTGTAATTGTCTTGTCTCCAAAATTATATATGCTTGGAGCCTTTAATAAGTTAGCGAGTATGTTCTTCAGTCAACTAACTGAGCTATAGACATGGCATTTAAAAAAAATCTGTATTATCTTTCTTCCTGGTAATTTACAGATACGTATTTCAAAGATTTCTTGTTCTTAACCATCCACAAGCTAGTTCACTGGGAAAAACAGTAATGCAGCTTGGCAGGACTTCCAAAAACAAGCAGCTCTAAAGGCCCAATTCCATCGGGATTTGAATGAGGGTAATTTATCACCTTTATGGACAGTGTTGACTTTGGGCCATTCCAACACATCATGCGCCAAATTGGAATGGAGAGATAAGGAAAACAAGGAAAAGATTTAGTTTGCTTAATGGTTAATATTTTTAATAGAGCAGTTTGAAATAAAAGTCATAAAGAAATCCAGAAATTAAAATTATCTTGGTTAGTGTTTCCTGGTGAGAGAAAGAAACTCCATGTCCATTTCAGCTGGCACCTGAATTACCTGTTTGCTCTTAGACGGCGATTTGACAGAGAGTAGATTTCTTAGATGATTACAGATGGCAAGCAAACGAAGCAGGTCTACATACAGACAGAACCGAGCACTTGCGGGACGACCCTGCTTCCTTTGCCCGATGAACCTGACATAGCTATCCTGTAAGAATCTGCTTCTGAAGTAAAACTAGAAATAACCTGAAAAAGTCAAAGCCATTGCTTTTCTCATGAAACCCCCTTCCTCTTTTTTTCCTGCTTGTTTTAATTTTGTGCTGTTTTGCTGCAGGCAAGTGACTCTGATCTTGTGCTTCTGGCCAGTCTCCCTCTCTCTCTCCTTGACTCTGGCTTGTGCTGGTGGATATCCTTTTCCTACTGCGACAGCACGTTCCCGTTGCTTCTCACTTCAGGATGACTGGGCCTGTTTGCTTCTGTCACCACTTTCCTTTAAGGGGAGAAATGATTTAAGCTTTACTTAAATTTAACGGTATCTTGGTAAGGGGAGGTTTTGCAGTTTTGAATTTGCTTTTGCTCTTTTTATTCCTTGGCTTCTCAGAAATGCTTCTGAATTATTCAGTGTGACCATATTTTTAACATAGAAAATTCATTTCCGTCAAGAATTTTAAGGAAGTATTTGTCTTGAGAGTGGTAAATGAATACAGCATATTTACATTTTTATAAATTCTGACAGTAACCTCAATTGGTCATATTGTGTTATTTTAGAAATTGGTCTTCTTTTGTAACTCACTGGTCATTTAGAAAGACTGAATAGCAGTTTTGTGAGTACTGCCATGAAGTTTCTGACTCATGAAGTATTTGAAATTTAAAATAGGCATAAATACGAAGTTTGCCACTTCCATTCTTTTGCTCCGCTCTGTTGTTTTCGGCGTATGTTTGCAGCATTTCAGGAACAAAGCTGGTCGTGTGCTCCAGAAGAAGCAACTCCCATTTACAAAGAGAGCCCTGGCCTGAATCCCAGCTTCACTGCCAAGGAATCAGTGGAGAAGCCTCTTTTTTGCTTCTTCGTACTCGACAGTGTTGAGCTTTACCCGGTGCTCCTGGAAAACAGCCCTAGTTAAGAAAACCCCCACCCTTTCGTGTTCCAGGAAAAGGCTTACTACAAAGAACTTACAGGAGACATAAGTCCAGTAAGATTTACACGAGACTCCCAGGTGCCCCCTTG
This sequence comes from Procyon lotor, assembly GCA_028646535.1. Classification (NCBI taxonomy): domain Eukaryota; kingdom Metazoa; phylum Chordata; class Mammalia; order Carnivora; family Procyonidae; genus Procyon; species Procyon lotor. The sequence goes on along the minus strand of CM053610.1, from coordinate 86,470,146 downwards.
TTACCAGTGACAAGGCCAGACACAGACCTGTTTATCGGCTGACCAATCTGACCAAACTAGGCGGTCTCCCTCCTTGGTCCTTAAGCTTTTGCCCACCACAGCGCTCCTCAGTGGCCCCTCTTGAGAATCTGCACACTTCGGGGACAGTCATTCCCTAAACAGCTCTCCGGTCACGCCACCCACTTTCCCCGCACCTGCTTTCCAGTCTTGTTTACCCCTCCCTACAAAAACAGAGCCCTGTGTGGCCTGACCGGTGGGACTCGGGCAGATCTTAGAGTTGGAAAATCCTCCCCACGGCAGTAAACCTCCTCTGCCTGTTGCAGTAATCTCTCTCCTGACCCAAGTCCAGATTTGTTTTAACATAATTCATTTTTCAATTTATGCAGTGGAATTGATAGATGACCTTCCTTCCTAATTGTGGTCATTCAGAGGATAAAAAGCGAGTAGACTGGAAAGAACAAAATTAGAAAGAAACAGAGACAAAAGCACAAGCCTAAGGGCATGTCATAATGTGATCTGTGAGAGTGCCTGGCCTGAGGGGGCTTGTCGTTTACATGCTACTCTTTCCTTTTTGGGAGCTGGGCATTGAAGGAGAACATCACAGGGCTTCTTGCTTGTTGTCTTCCTCAGAGTTTATTTAGTTCAGACAATGGTAAGTTGTAAAGCAAAATTTGTGATAGAATCAGTATTGTGATCGTACAATATTGGCTAAAGTGATATTTTTTGTGTTTTTCCAGGAACTATATTTAGCAGTACTAATTTTAGAAATGTAGTGGGACATTCTTATTCTGTTTTTAAAACTTTATTACTATTTCAAATGTTTTTCCTTAACTTTTTGCACATATTTATAAGTTTGGCACAAACTATGAAGACTCTAAGGCTAAGAAAGAACACAGTGAAATTTTCTTTATACAGGCACTTCACAAATACTCTGATCTTTGCCGTACTGGGTAAGCTATTTAATTATCCTATTATAATAAATTATTTCAGTTTTGCATGTTCCTTCAAAGGTGACTTTTTTGGTGTGTTTCAGCTTCTATAGTGTTTATGGTGTGGACAACCAAGACATTTAGAATTGCAAAATGTCAATCAGTAAGTATAATCTTCCTATTTAAACAGTTTTCAGTTTTAATTATACTGTTTTGGGAAATTCTTTATGATACTGTAGTATATAATTTGTGTTAGGGTTTTATTTATCTGATTGGTTATGAGGCATTCGTGTTAATTTGATAAAGATAGCATTCTTAGTTTTTATTTTCTTAAAAAAATGTACTTATTTGGAAGATGGACTGCTTAGAAAGATTTCATTAGTGTTTGTCATTGTACGCTATTTGGGAAATCTATCTGTTTATCAGAAAATTAACATTTCTTGTTTGAATTGTCCTTGTTATAGGATTGGATGGAACGCTGGGTTGATGATGCATTTTGGAGCTTCCTTTTTTCACTTATCCTTATTGTTATAATGTTTTTGTGGAGACCATCAGCAAACAATCAGAGGTACCTAACATGGGAAAATTGAATTTTGACAAGCATTTGTTGATCACTGCTCCTGTGTTCAAATAAAAACTCATTTATAGAAACTGAGGAAGTAGTCGTCGCTTTTAAAGGAGTACACAGTCAAGTGGGGAGACAGACATAATGCAAGACAGTGAAATAAGATTTGTATAAACTAGGAAGTCCAGGGGAAGACCGAAGAGGGATGAGGAAGCCTCTTTGAAAGGCAGCCACTTCCTCGAGGAAGGAAGCAAAACCATAAAAAGCTGAGCTGAGAAAGAATGTACATTCTCTGAGGTAGTGGGGAAAAACATGGTATATACCTTGGTGATCACCGAGGCATTTGGTTTTGGTTAGTACTGCTTACATTGCAGGGAAATAAAGCTGGAAAGGAAAGGTGGGATCAAAATCAAAAGGAGCTTGAGTGGTATGTTCAGGTTGTACCATTGGCTGCATGTGATGGGAAGGCCCACCTGCCCTTGCCTCACTCCTCTTCACCAAAGAAAGGGCCGTGAAGCTTCTTGAATGCCCTTCTAGGGAAAAATGAAAAGTATATACCAGTGTGTGTTTCTTCCTCTCTTTTTAAAAGTACATAATAATTGGGATACCTGGGTGGCACAGTCGTTTAGGCATCCGACTCTTGGTTTTGGCTCAGGTTATGATCTCAGGGTCAAGAGATCAAACCCTGAGTCAGGTTCCACGCTCGGTCCAGTGTCTACTTAAGACTCTGCCTTCTGCCCCACCTCACTGTGCGTGCGTGCACACACATACACACACTCTCTCTCTCAAATAAATAGATGCATCTTTTTTGTAAAAGTGTATAATATACATTAATACATACATAAACATATACACTATTCTGTACCTTCTTGTTTAAGATGTATCTTCCCATGTCATCTGGTATAGATCTAACCCATTTTTTTTTAAAGTAGGCTCTATGCCCAGCGTGGGGCTTCAACTCACGACCCTGAAGTTGAGAGTCACATGCTCTACTGATTGAGACACCCAGGTGCCCCTAGATCTACCGCATTATTTTTAATGGCTCTTTGGCATTCCATAATATGAATGTAGCCTAATTTATAGAAGCAGTCCCTAGTTATTAGGCACTTTGCTTCTAGGATTATTATTCTAGGATTGTTATTATCAGCAGTGCTTTCTGAATGTATTTCTGACCTAGCAAATGTGGCTCAGTCAGTACGCTTTATTTTCACCAGTAAGATTAGCAGTTTACCTTTTGTTAGGGGTTAACAAGTAGTGAGCAAGGAAGGTAAACTGAAAGGGAGAAAAAAGTAGAGCAGGAAGTTCCCTTCCCTGAACATTATAGAACTGCTTTCTAGAAAGATCTTATCCAGTTACACTTTCACCAACAGGGCTCGGGAGCTCCAGCTTCACTGTTGCATTGCTAATAATCTTTCCTAATTTGAGAGTATGAATAGTTAAATATTTGTTATTTGAATTTATAAGAAATTTTTAAAATGTAAATATTTTTATATGTAATTGCACTTTTAGATATCAACTGAAAACCGAACAAGTTTAAATGCACTAGTAAAACTGCCCCTTGTTTCTGATGTAGATATGCCTTCATGCCGTTAATCGATGATTCTGATGATGAAATTGAAGAATTTATGGTACCATCTGAAAATTTAAGTAAGTGATATGTTTTCTTATTAAATGACCATTGTATTGTACCTTTACTTGTGATGCAAAGCCAGATGCATTTTTTCCTATTAAAATGATTTTAAAACTATATCTGCCAAAACTCCTATTACGGTAGACAGTCACAAAAGGAAGTCAGTAATGAAATTTTCATGATCATTAATGTAGTTTGAGCTTTTGTTACCTGTTTGCTTTTGAAGTGTAAGTATTAAAGTAGGTATATTGTTTCACACTAATAATTCAGTTTACAGTGTGCTTAGCTCCTAATAATCTTCTTAATGATGATTGCTAAATTTCCTTGAATCACCTCTTCTTGCTCTTCAGAATTTTATATATATATATAATTATATATATATGTATTATATATATAATATATATCTATATGTATACCTTTATAGGTATACATATATTAACATTTTATTTATAAAATATAGAATTATATATAATTTATATAAATATATATTAATTATATATATGAATTTTATATATATGTATATATACATATATATATGTATTCAGAATTATATATATGTAATTTCCTATTTACTCCCAAAGCATTTCTAATTACACTTTTAGTGCTATTTCCGTCTTACAATTAATTTCTGAAAATGTAGCATTTTATCATTTTATTAATTTTACCATAATACTTAAAGTATTAAGTATTTGTTAAGGTAAAATCAGTACATAATTCAGTTGCTGAGAATAAGTAAGTAGAGCTGTAAGGTGTTTATGAATTGTAACTCTCAATATTATAAAGCAGTCAGTGCTCTCCCAATCATAATTCTAAATGACCTTCAAAAAAAACAAATGGGTAATCCAATTTTATTTTTTTAAAGATTTTATTTATTTATTTTAGAGAGATTTTACTTATTTATTTGAGAGAGAGAGAGAGTGCGCGCATGCATGGGGGGAGGGGCAGAGGGAGAAAAGAGTCTTAAGCAGACTCCCCGCTAAGCACGGAGCCTGACATGGGCCTTGATCCCAGGACCCTGAGATCACAGCCTATGCTAAAAACAAGAGTCAGATGCTCAACAGACTGTGCCGTCCAGATGACCAGGTTATTCTGATTTTAAAATGTATGTGAAAGGCAAAGGACCTAGAAGAGCCCAAACATTCTTGTAGTTACAACATGGACAAATCTTGAAAACATTATGCTAAGTGAAAGAAGCCAGTCCTACAGATCACAAATTGTGTGATTCCAGTTAGATGAAGAGTCCACAAAAGGTAAATCCATAGAGACAGAGAGTATGTTGGTGATTGCCAGGGGTTGGTGGAAGGAATGAATAGGGAGTGACTACTGATAGCCATGTAGTTTCTTTTTAGGATAATGAAAATCTTTTTTTTTTTAAGATTTTATTTACTGGGGCACCTGAGTAGCTCAGTGGATTAAGTGTCTGCCTTTGGCTCAGGTCATGATCCCAGGATCCTGCGATCAAGACCCACATAGGGTTCCCTGATCAGCGGGGAGCCTGCTTCTTCTCTCTCTCTCTGCCTGCTGCTGCTCCCCCTTCTTGTGCTCTCTCTCTCATTCTCTGTCAAATGAATAAACATTCTTTTAAAAAAAAAAAAACCACTTAAAGATTTTATTTATTTGTCAGAGAGAGAGAGAGAGAGCAGGAGCAAGGGGAGAAGCAGGCTTCCCTCTGAGCGAGAAGCCCGATGTGGGACTCAATCTTAGGACCCTGGGATCATGCATGACCTGAGCGGAAGACAGATGCTTATCCGACTGAGTCACCCAGGCATCCCAGAAAATCTTCTGAAATTAATGGTGATGGTTGCACAATTCCTTGACTATCCTGAAATCTACTGAATTGTACACTTCAAGATGGTGCATTTTATAGTGTGGGAATTCTATCTCAATAAAATAAAATTAGTGGACTTAGAGTAATTTCAAGACATAAAATTTCAAATTATACTAATCAAGATAGTGTGATATTGACAGAAGGATGGAGAAACACAGCAATGTATCAAAATAGAGTTTATGGGCACCTGGGTGGCTCAGTTGTTAAGCGTCTGCCTTCGGCTCAGGTCATAATCCCAGGGTCCTGGGATTGAGCCCTTCATCGGGATTCCTGCTCAGCGGGAAGCCTGCCTCTCTCTCTCTCTCTCCCCCTGCTTGTGTTCCCTCTCTTGCCGTGTCTCTGTCAAATAAATAAAATCTTAAAAAAAAAAAAAAGTCCAGAAATAAATCCACACATATATGGTCAGTTGATTTTTGTTGTTGTTACTGCATTAAGTTAATAACATTTTGAAGAATGTACTTTTACAAGTACCAAATTGATTTCACATAGTAGGTTTCCAAAGGTTTTGTTTTTTAAAAGGAATGCAACAGAGGCACCTGGGGGGCCCAGTTGGTTGAAAGTCCTATTCTTGATTTTAGCTTGGATCATAATCTCAGGATTGTGGGATCCAGCCCCAGATCGGGCCCCTGCTAGGCGTGGAGGCTGCTTGGGATTCTCTCTCTCCTTCCACTCCTGCCATTCCCCCCTCTATAAATAAATAAAATAATAATAATAACAATAATTATAATAAAAGGAAGGCAATAATTAAAGTAGCTCCAAACTGGAAACCTCATTCATCAACTGATTTTTATAAGAGAACCAAAATGTTATATGAGGACAGAATAGTATTGTCAACAAAGAGTGCTGAAACAACTAGATAAACACATGGAGGGAAATTCACCTAGACTGCTTCCACAGATATCACATAATAATTCAAGATGGACCACAGACCTAGATGTGAAAACTTAAACTATAACTCTTCTGGGGGCACCTGGGTGGCTCAGTCGGTTAAGTGTCTGACTCTTGATTTCGGCTCAGGTCATGATCTCAGGGTTGTAAGATTGGGCCCCATGTTGGGCTCCGTGCTGGGTAGGGAGCCTGCTTAGGATTCTCTCTCTCCCTGTCCCTTTGCCAACCCCCCCCCCCAAAAAAACCCAACTATTAACTCTTCTGAAAGAAAACAAAATATCTTAATAACCTTGGGTTAGACGGTTTCTTAAGACATAAAGCAGTTACCATACAATTTTAAAAACTAGTAAATCAACTTTACAAAAAATACTCAGCCAGAGAAACTTAAGAAAACAAAGGGCCAGGCTTAGACTGGAATAAAAGATTCTCTGTACATATATCTGAGAAAGGACTTGTAACCAGAATATAAGTAAAATTCCTTACAATCAATAAAATATAACTCAATTTGTAAAAACAAAAAAATACTTGAATTGACACTTCACCAAAGAAGACAAAGGAATGACCAGTAAGCATGTGAAAGGTGCTCAGTATAATCGGTTATCAGGGAATCACAAATTAAAACCAGAGTGAGATACCACCACATACCCACTAGAAGGGTTAAAGCTTGAAAGACTGACAGCATGAAATGTTGGAGAGGATGTGAAACAGCTGGATCACTCAGCACTACTGGAAGGAATGTAAAGTGGTAAGACTTCTTTAAAAAACAATTTGGTTCTAAAAATTTAAAAAAAAATTTGGTTCTTAAAAAGTTAAACATATACCTACCATACAATACAGCCATTCTACCCCAAGATATTTACCCAGAAGAAATGGTAGTAATGAAAGCCATATTCATAGAAAGATACTGATGTACACTATTATTTTCAGCAGGTTATTCTTAATAGTTTAAAACTGGATATAACAATGTCCTCCAACAGATGAATAGATAAAGTATTTGTGATATACCCACACAATGGGCTACTGTTCCAAATCAAAAGTAACCAACACTACAACATAAATAAATCTCAAAACCTTTATGTTGAGTGAAAGTATGCAAGTCTAAAAGAATACAATGTCAGGGCGCCTGGGTGGCTCAGTCGTTAAGCGTCTGCCTTCGGCCCAGGTCATAATCCCAGGGTCCTGGGATCGAGCCCCGCATCGGGCTCTCTGCTTGGCAGGGAGCCTGCTTCTCCCACTACGGTTCCCTCTGCTTGTGTTCCCTCTCTCGCTGTGTTTCTCTCTATCAAATAAATAAAATCTTTAAAAAAAAAAAAATACAGTGTCCATGGATTATTCTATATGTGAAGTCCCAGAACAGGCAGAACTAAGCCATGGTGATTATGTAAATCAGAACAGTGGTTGCTTCTGGTAGGATTAGGATTGACCAGAAAGGAATTTAAAGAACCTTCTGTAATGTTGGAAATGTTAAAGATCTCAACCAAGATGGTAGTTACACAAGTGTATATGCTCGTAGGATCTCCTAGACTGTACACTTAAACTTTGTGTATTTTATTATCTATGTTGCACCTCAATTTTAAAAATCAGTGTATTACCCTATTGTGAGAATAGATCTCAAATGTTGGGATTTTAAATACCCCCACAGAAACATTTTTTGATCGAGGAACCTCATTTTCATTCATTATATCAACTTATGATTATAACATACCAATTGACCTTGTTTAGGGAGAAACACGATTTGCAAATTATTTTAATAACTAAGGTGAATACTTACGGGACATAAATTACATGTCAGGCACCTTATATATACTAACTTATTTAATGCTCATCAGAACTCTGAGGTAGAGATCAGTATTAGCCCATTGTGTTGCTGGGGATACTGAGTCACAGAAAGTTAACTGCTTTGCCCAGGGTTGCATAGGGAGAGCCAGAATCCTAGGTGAGACAGTCTAGTTCCAGGATTCATGCTCTTAACCTCTGCTCTGAAACTGCTGGCAGGAAGGAGAGCCTTGGTCAGATAGGAAGAAAGAAAATCCTTCTCTTCCCTATTTTATTTTTACCATACGTACATTCCAGAATGTACGCATCACAGAAGTAAAGGCATAGCCAAAGATGCTTTATTATTAAATATGATACTGCAAATTCTACAGATTTTTAATTTTAATTTTTAAAGATTTTCTTTATTTATTCATGAGAGAGAGGCAGAGGCAGAGGCAGAAGGAGGAGCAGACTCCCCAGAGAGCAGGGAGCCCGATGCAGGACTTGATCCCAGGACCCCAGTATCGTAACCTGAGCTGAAGGCAGACGCTTAACCAACTGAGCCACTGACGCACCTGTTCTATAGATTTTTAAAATCCATAAACTTTAAAATGTGTTGAAACTATCTAAGGAAACATGTATGTATATATGTTTGGTTGTATGTTTTAACTCCTCTAAAACTAGAATTCTAAACTAGCATCTTGACGACCTGGTTGTTATTGCAAACATTTGTGAAATCTATTAATTTTTGCCATCCCTCTTACATACCAAGTGGTATGTTAAAGCCAGCACCTTGCCAGAAGCTTCCACTATTAGCTCCCCTTTAAATATGTATGTATGTAAATAATTAGGATATATATAAATCTCTCGATATATAAATCTATATATAAACATATCTTTGTTAGGGTATTAAATGTGAAACTATGAAAGAAAATAACATTTTATAATTTATATATTTCTCTCCATAATGTTTCTCATTATAGCTGAAGGAATAAAATTAAGAGTCTCAAAAACGATTTCCAACGGAACAGCCAAACCTGCTACTTCTGATAATTTTGTGAGTATAGGACATATTTGATAGAGTCTTTGTCACCTTCATTGACGGTCAGGAAAACATTTTCTAGTAGGTTTTTTGCCTGACATTTAGTGTTACCGAGCAGTGATACTAGTGAAGCCTGCGGGCCGTGACTGCGGTAGAAGGACTTTATGTATTGCCTGTGCAGTTAACAAAATTAGCATTTGTTATAGAACTGTGGAAGCTTGAAGAAAATGGTAAAATAGAGAGTAGAGATAAGTTTTTTAATATTTTATGCATATCAATCAGGCACAGTGGAATGGAAGCCTCTCATACAGTTTTATATTCTGCTTTCTTATAATTGTGTATGTTGTGATCAGTAGAGTATAAAGTCTATGTATGCTTATAAGTTCTGACAGGATAGATGACTCATGAGAACAGTTTGATCTGTTGGTTTTGGTAAATTTTTTCATTTTTATTTCTGATAATCAATTTTTTAAAATGTGTTTTTTGAGTAGTTTTATGGTGATTTAAACTTTTAAAAAATTACAACAGTTTTAATTATCTGGTATTAGACCTCTTAAACTTTAAATTCATTAAGATATTTTCCTTTTAGAGATATGTGTCAGTTTATCTTAAACTATTTATTTGACAGAGAGAGAGTGAGAGAGAGGGATCACAAGTAGGGGAAGGGGCAGAGGAAGAAGCGGACTCCCCACTGAGCAGGGAGCCCGATGTGGGACTCAATCCCAGGTCCCTGGGATCATGACCTGAGCCGAAGGCTGATGCTTAACCAACTGAGCCACCCGGGTATCCCTGTCTTAGTTTATTTTTAAGACCAATGCTTGCAAACACATCAAGGGAATACTTTTTCATTTCCCTAAATTAAGGGCAGTCAGCTCATAATCAGAAGGCTTCTCTCAAGACTTATTTCTACTTGAGACTCACTCAGAGGATTGGGGTTCCTATTACTACTGGCTCAGTTGCTTTGTCTCTCTCCTAAGTGAGCACGATGGGATTCATACTGGAACCAGACTATTCGGTGTGGCCAGATCACAAAGAAACATTGTGATTTATTTTACTTAATAAATCAAAATACTTAGTATGCCTTTTATTTTTCTTTCTCCCTGTGAGATAACCATAAGCAAGTTTCTGTTAAAAAACAGATACCCTGACTGACCTTTCCTTTTCTTGTCTTCTGCAGAGAGTTGAGCATAAATAGAAGTGACAGAAATAAATAGGCTTTTGTAAATTTAGAGTATTTGTACTGTCATCTTTTTCTGTTGAAAGATCATAAGCTCATGATATAAAAACTTGAACAAATTAGGAGACATAATGAATGCTGAGAGTAAAACACCAATAAAAATCAATATTCTTGCTATTTTCTGCCTTATAAATTCAGCTGTGTTTCTGCTGTGGTTTTCAGGACAAAGAAATAAAACCTGTGAATCTAATGAAAACCAAGAAGAAGTATGAAATTCTGAAATCCAAATTTTGTTTGTTTGCCTATTTAAGAAAATACTAGCATAATTTCTGTGTGGCATACGTGCCAACTTCTTAGGCTATATAGAAATGAAAAGGATCATGCATTTGAATTTAAATGCTTAAATTTATATACATTATATCTTAAAATTCTACTTTCAGGTGATACTAAGCAAATGCTAATATATAATATTTATTTCTACAGGATGAAGATTTGAAGTGGGTAGAAGAAAATATTCCCTCTTCATTCACAGATGTGTAAATATCCTCTGTTAAAGTTTGAGTCTAAAATTTAGGATATCATATAAAGAGATAATTTTCATGCTTTTTGTCATGTATTTTCAAACATCATACTTCTGTATGTTTTTATAAGCCCCCATCACTAGCGAATGACTGGTTTCATGCCAGACTACAAAGAAAGCACAGCCAGACATAACATTGTCATATACTCTTCTTCCCTTTCCCTGCTCCCACTTACTTCCTATTTAGACAGTTCCTGTCAAGTATGAAATTCTGTTTGCATGTCATAGGACGATTTGAATAGATCACGAATAACCATATGATGCAGTCCATTAGGAGATAGACATTATTACTTTTTTTTTTTAAAGCTTTTATTTATTGGACAGAGAGAGAGATCACAAGTAGGCAGAGAGGCCGGCAGAGAGAGAGGGGGAAGCAGGCTCCCTGCTGAGCAGAGAGCCCAACGCGGGGCTCGATCACAGGACCCTGAGATCATGACCTGAGCTGAAGGCAGAGGCTTTAACCCACTGAGCCGCTCAGGCGCCCCGACATTATCACTTGTCTTTATCTCTGATAAGCCTTAAAGGACATAGCTTAGCAGAGTTCACCTCCCTGTTCAGTGCACTCAATACATCTTCATAAGTTTTAAAGTCATTAACCTCGCAGAGGAACTATTTTTTTTAGACTGCTAGTGTTTTTCTCCAAACAGAGTGCTGGGTGCCCTACCATTGTCGTCTGGGTCTCTCAGGTTCTGGTTCACGTTTCCTCAAAAGCAGTCTCCTCCCCTGGCTTTTCCTCAGTAGTAGTATTACAGTCTCTCCCGGCCCCTTCCTCACACCTGGCCCATCCCTTGGTTCCCTGTCTTCCGCCCTCACCGTGGCCTGCTCTATAAGGGGCATCCTCCTGAGTTTCGCAGAGATGGCACCTGCGCGTTGCAGCTCCAGCATGTAGGCCTTTCCTTCAGGCTCTCAGATCCGTCACTCATCAAGGCTCTACACTTGGCTTTTCCTTTTATCCGTATTCTATTTCCCAAACGCAGGTTATGTTGTGTAACTCATCTCTCTTTTTTAAAATATATATATTTAAGGTCTATATATCCTTAAGGTCCTCATGTCCTTAAGGTCGATGTGTCCTTAAGGTCGACATGTCCTTAAGATCTACATGTAGACCTAAAATATATATATTTTTTAAAAAAGAGGATAAGTAAACATATTATGAAAGGTGGTATTTAAAAAAAAAAAAGAAAGAAAGGTGGTATTTATGGAATCAAGTGTTTGTTTATTTCCCATATCATTATTACTACTGACTGGTTGTCTGCCGTGCTCTATATATGCATGGTGAAATGATTATTGCAGTCAAGCTTATTCATCCTCTTAAATTCTCACAAAAGCACACAACTTCAGAAAGGTAATATATCACTACTCAGATGCTTGTCCAACTGTTGAAAGTAGAAAATAGCAGGGACTTAAAAAATAAATACGGTTGGATGTCAGTTGTGTTTGGAATTATTCATCTGTATGATGTATTCATTGATATTCTTCCAACATATATGCCTCCAAAATTGCTCCTCCTGTCTTGTTTCCATTTTGAAGTTATGACTATTTTCACATTTCAGTTTTTAACTGATTTTTTTTTAAGTATAGCACACATTCTGGAAAGTATAGAATCTTAAGCCCCTGTAAATTTTCAATATGAGCACATTTATGTAACTGGCACCCAGATTAAAAAAAAGACCAGAACATCACCAGTGCCATAAAAACCCCTTTGTTTCCTCCCAAAATGTACCGCTGTCCTGATGTAACTGTAGATTGCTTGTGTCAGTTTAAAAAATGTCTCCCTCGCTAATCCATTCATTTTCTTTGCTGTATAGCATTCCATTATGTGAATATACTAGTTTACCTGTGTGGGTTATTTTCAGTTTGGGGGCTATTAAGAACAATGTGAAAATTCCTCTTCATGTTTGTTGGTGAACCCGGGTGTTTATTTGCATTGGCTGTGTCCATCCAGGAAGGAGAATTTGTAGATCACAGAATATGCATCATATAATATCACAGAATATTTGGCTTTAACACATACACTAGTCTTTTAATAACATTGTCATCTGTTTTTGTTTTGTTTCAGAGCTCTTCCAGTGTTAGTGGATTCAGATGAGGTAAAACATTTCTTGCTTATGTTCTTGGCACTGTTATTTTCACAAAGTAGAAAGGTATTTCAGAAAGAAAGAACTCTGTGGAACTTTATAAAACGATGACAAATTGAGCGTGTTGGAAGACTGCACTGATTTGTCAGTTAAGTGTAAAGGAGCTCAATCCTCATTTAAAACAGGAGCAAGACAAGCGCTTGTTGGTATGAAGGAAGGGAGAATTCTAAGATTTCAAGTCTATGATTTTTCTGACATCTTGTATGTTGGTAAGAGTTTAGAATACTTTAAGATGGCAGTTTGTCTAAATTAATCTATACTTGAGATATTTTGTTGGGATATTAAAGAGAGTTTCTAGCTCATATTCATTTATTAAGCCAGAGATTTGAATAGAGGATGTGGATTTGGGAAGGTTTGGGGGAGAAAAATGAATTACGAATCATCTGGACATTGAAGGGTGGCCCACGATGGGAAGAAATCTGAATTATAAGAAATAAAAGGTGGATGTGGGGAACAGGAGCTTACAGGACGGAACAGTAGAGGACCGTGAGTGGTAGCCTAGGTGTGACTTAGGTGGTGGCCGGGGAGCAGGAGAGAAGCCGCCACTGTGTTGATTGAAGGGAAGGGCGGTCACTGGCTACAGAGGAGTTGAACTTGAGGATTTGGAACTCTACAGAAAGATATGCTCTGGAGAATTGCTTTTAAAAGGGCATTTAGAGGATTCATGTGATAAATAATTTTGTAATTTCAAAGTACATGAATTGTGTAAAGTGAGGCAGATTCCCAGAGGAACTCTGCCTAGGAGATCCATTTTAGACCTGTCCCTGCCTCTCCCTGCTGATTCTGAACTCCAGACATTTTCCAGCCAGCAGGCTGTTCAAGTTTTCTGAATTTGCCAACAGAAAGCGAGCATACATCACTAGAAGTGTGGATTATCTGGCGTTTATTTTCTGTATCTAATGTTTCTGTGTGTGTCAGTGAATATACTTAGTCCCCCACAAAATCGTGACCGTTGAAAGATTAGAGAATTTTGTGTTCTGGAAGGAGCATCAACATTTGCAATCATATCATCTTTTTTTGTTGGTTTTGTTTTTTTTGTTTTTTTTTTTTTTAAGGAAATCATGACCAGATCTGAAATGGCAGAAAAAATGTTCTCATCAGAAAAGATAATGTGATTGGAACCCACAGGACTGAAGCCTAGTTAACAGTGAAGGACTTCCTCAAGACTGAAAGAGGGCTTTGTTTTGATATAGTGCAACAAGGTTTTATTGCATTATCTTGGAAATCTGTCTGTATTACAACTAAGAATTCAGGTGGTAGGAGGGTTCTGCGACCATTTTAAGCTGCTCTGGAATGTCGGCTTCATGTCCATCAAATTGCCTGGATTTGGAAATAATGTAAGAAAAGTATTATAAAAAAATATGCCCAAATGCCCTTAGCTGAGTGGTGATAGGGACATGGATTTGGGTTTTCTCTTTTCTCTGGAAAATACAACAATTCCAGACTTAAACATATTTTTTACATAAACACTCCTACTATTCTTCCGCTAACCTTTGAGGTAGATGTTGTGATTCTTCCGTAGTAAAGCAGCGTCTCCGTGTCATGGGTGTGTAGTTACTAGATGCAATAATACTTTTCTTTGACTTTTATACTGAAGTGATTTGAAATTAAGTACAATTTGGTTAGCCTTAGAATATAAGCATGTTTATTTGGTTAGCTTTGGTGTGTGTATGTGTGCGTGCGTGCGTGCGTGTGCGTGTGCGTGTGTGTGTGTACATGTATACTACGGGTTTGCACAAAGTTCTTGTTTGTAAATATCACCATGCACACCAAATCAGAGTTAGGTCCTCTCTGTCTGAGCTCAGGGGAACATGAGTACACAGGAAAGAGGTCTTGATGGTCACTTCCAATGATTTGCTCTGCCATTGTCCCCTCACTCAGGCCGTATGTGCACGTGCTGCTGCGGAATCTGTCTGGGGCAGGTGCTAGACACGTGGCCACATTGCAGGTCCTCTCCAGCAAGCTGAGGGGGTCGTTACCGGTGACCCTGGTAGACACTAGAACATCCTCTACATAATCTTGACTTATTTGGTTTCATAATGAAACCTGTTTACCTGCACAGTATATCACTATTTATCTTGTAATAATTTCTTAACCTTCAACCATGTTTTACACATCACTTTGTTACATTATATATGTAGTATATGATTTGAGAATTTTTTGTTTTAGTATTTAAATGCAGAACATTCTAAACTTGAAAGGTAGTTGAATGTAGAATGTTGGAAATGTGAATGTTTTGCTGCTTTCATGACCAAAGATACAAGGCTAGTGGACATTTAGAATAGGAATAAAAGAATCTCGTATATCTTTCTTTGAATTGAGAATGACTTCAGAGCATTTTGATTGAGAAGCATTTGAAGTCTTAACCAGTACAAACACTTAAGTACAACTGTTAATTTATTTTCATTGTGAAGCCACAAAACAAAATTTTTTCTTTCAAGAGCCTGCCTTTTCATTTTATTTCTCATTTACCCATGTCACAGGAGTTAGCAAAAAAAAAAAAAAAATCTAGCAATAATGTGTCTTGAAAGATCCTTTCGAAGTTATTTTCAATAGGGAACACTGAACGGTTTGGGGCATCCTTCCGAGGAAAAGAATGTCAATTAGGGTGGGCTCCATTCCTTGTTAACATTTCTGCCACAGTAATGGATCCCTACCCACTACAGTTCCTAGCATGTATATCCATTCCGGTTTTGGTGTATTTTACCCTGGGCCCAGTTGTTGCAGAGCTGGAGGTGACCCTGCCTTCTCATTCCTATCATTTTTCTCTACTACCATTCCCGATTTTGAGGCAGACCCCCAACTCATCGTATGGCTCCCTCTGAAGTTTGAAATATAAGGTCCTGGGCTTCCTGCTGCAGAAGCTGCGGGTGTGGTGGGCGGGGGAGGGGGGGATGCGCGTTGGGGGTGGGTGTCGATGGTGAGCATATAAAAACCTCTCTGCAGCTGGAAAGGTAAAGGAGGTGACGTGATAGCTCAGCTCCGGGCTGAAATGCAGACTTTTCTCATCTTCTAGAGAAAGCAGGATTCCCTCCTGATAACCTTGTCAGAAATGTTGTTTTTCAAAGGGCATATACGGTATCTGTCACTTTCAGTGATGAGTGTGTCGTCAGTTGATGTCTCTTGACCTGAACTGAGTATTCCTGTGGAAGGTCCTCTTAGCCCCCGTATAGAAACAGGAGGGGGTGTCCTCGGGCTGTAGCTGTGGTTCATCTGAAGGACACTGGGGACAAGGGATACCCGGGGCTGTTGTCCAGCTCATTATCCCAGCTGCTGCACGAAGAGTCCAGAAACTGGTCCGCAGAGCTTTTGAGTGTTTCAGATCAGTTTATTCTTAGGATGCCATCAAGATGGGGCTCACTGTAAATGAAGGGGTCTGAGAAGAAGAGTCCAGTTTTAGGTGTTTTTAGACAAAATGCTTAAGTGTTCTTATGTAAGTCATGTTAGATTTATATGATGTGTGAAATTTGCTTACAAGGGAATTTTTATGATTTGCATTAGATTAGCATTTATCTGCTTTAAAGGATAGTTAATTTATTTCAAAAATAAGGAAAAAGAGAGGAATCTGTGAATTTTTTAAGACTGAGAGATGATGTTGCTTTACTTTTCCTGTAAAGAAGATAATTTTTAAATCTTTCATATCCTGTAGGGAAAACCAACTTTTCCTCTGTGATACAGTACATTATGTTTGCACTACTATAATGTCAAGACTGAAAGTATAAAAAAATGTACATAGAAGATTGATTTTTTATCTTTTTTTTTTTAAAGGGGTTTGAGGTGCCTGCCTGGCTCATTCACTAAAACATGACTCTTAATATTGGGGTCGTGAGTTCGAGCCCCACGTTGGGGGTAGAGTTTACTTTAAAAATAAGTAAAAGGGGTTTGAATCTATTGCACTAAGCTATATGACTAGTTTAAAGAGGAGAGATATTATGCTAGATTTAAAAATCACTAGTTTTCTCAATGTGTCTTTATATGATCAACAGCATGCAATAAGCAATATAAAACACCAAGCCTTATACTTACAAGAAAGAAGTTTAACATATTGGTAAAGTTATAAACATATCAAATGTACATAAGTGATGAAAGTAGGATTTTAAGGAAATGTACAGTATATATAGAAGCTCAGTACTGCATTAAGGAACTTCTTTAGAACTAGGAAAGCATTCCTGTATTTGAGGAGAAAATTTAGGGGTTTGAGAAGTTATATTTTTCTATTTAAAAGGGTTAAATTATTGTATAATTTGGAAGAAGTTGCTTTGAATATAGGACAAAACTGTTTCAAAGATTTTTGTTTGAAAAGTTGATGTATTTTTGTGCCTTAATATCTGTTCTGACTTTTAATAAAATGCTTTCTGAAATTCTAGATGATTGATTCTAGTATTCTATTAGTGCTAGATTATGAAAAGCTGCAGGAAATAGATGGCAGACTTTAAACAAAAGTCTTAAGACCGGAGATGCACTAATTAACAAATATGGAATTGTTCAACCTCAGTAGTGAGCAAAGAAATGCAAAATATAGGGGCGCCTGGGTAGCCTCAGTTGGTTAAGTGTCTGACTCTTGGTTACGGGTAGGGTCATGAACTCAGGGTCATGAAATCGAGCCCCATGTTGGGCTTTGCACTTAGCAGGGAATCTGCTTGAGAGTCTCTCTCCCTCTCTCCCTCTGCTCACTTTCTCTCTCCCCCACAAAAAAATGAATAAATAGGGGCACCTGGGTGACTCAGTTACTTATGCATCTGTCTTCAGCTCAGGTCATGATCCCAGGGTCCTGCATCAGGCTCCCTGCTCAGCAGCGAGCCTGCTTCTCCCTCTCCCTTCCCCATACTCCTACCTCTCTCTTGAATAAATAAATAAAATCTTTGAAAAGTAAATAATTTTTTCAAAGATTTTATTATGTGAGAAAGAGAATGAGAGAGAGCAGCAGACACCCCCTCCCCACCCCCGCCCTGAGCAGAGAGCCCAGTGCGAGACTCGATCCTGGGACTCCAGGATCATGACCTGAGCTGAAGGCAGTTGCCTAACCAACTGAGCCACACAGGCACCCAATAAAATCTTTTTTAAATGCAAAATATAAGATGGGGGAATTTTAAATTTTTTTGAAGACTTTATTTATTTGATAGATTACAAGTAGGCAGAGAGGCAGACAGAGAGAGAGGAGGAAGCAGGCTCCCTGCTGAGCAGAGAGCCCTATTCGGGGCTTGATTCCAGGACCCTGAGATCACAACCTGAGCTGAAGGCAGAGGCTTTAACCCACTGAGCCACCCAGGTGCCCCAAGATGGGGGAATTTTAAAAATTAACAGGTTTATACTAACATTTATAAAATCTGTTTGCTTGCAAAATCTGCAAAGAACACACTCATTAATTATAGTAATATACCTGATTCAGTCTTTGTGAAAAGAAGTTCAACGACGTGTTTATAACCTTTGGTTGCTGCCAGTTCTGGTAATGTTTTTAAAAATGATTCAAACTATAGAATAAGGCTTCTACATAAAAATGTTTATTAGAACATTAAAGTAGAGATAGAATTAGAAACAAACTAAATGTCAACAATAGAATAGTAAGTGAATTATGGTCTAGCCAGATACTTTATGGGATACTGTAACCATTAAATTATGAAGAATTCATAATAACATAGAAAAATACTTACAAGAAATAAGGTACAGGGGTGCCTGGGTGGCTCAGCGGGTTAAAGCCTCTGCCTTCGGCTCAGGTCCTGATCTCAGGGTCCTGGGATCAAGCCCTGCATTGGGCTCTCTGCTCTCTGCTCTGTTTCCCCATCTCTCTCTCTGCCTACTTGTGATCTCTCTGTCAAATAAATAAATAAAATCTTTAAAAAAAAAAAACAAAAACAAGAAATAAGATACAAAGTCACTGTTGTGAACTCCTATCCATGAAAACACAAAGTGAAAACACAAATCCTAGAGAAAGGATTGTGTGGAAATGGACCATGATGGCATTTGTGGTTAATGTTTAGATTTAGCTAAGCTGTGGTCACCACGTGATTCAACATTTCAGAAGGTTAAGACAAAAAGTTTATCTCCTGGTCATGAAACAGTTCTGAGGCGGGTATAGATGTGGGTATAGTGGTGGGCAAGGCAACCTTCCCCCACACATCCCTCAGGGACCCAGAGTTTCTCTGGTGGGCCCTCCGGCTCCTAGGGCCTATCATCTGCATGTAGCCGACAGAAGGAAAAAGGACAGTCTGGGAAGTTTTGTGGGGTGAAACCCGGGAGTGTTGCTCATCACTTCTGAGCATATTCCACAGGCGATCAGTCACAAGGCCACACAAACCGCCAGGCATCTGGGAAGTAAGAGCCACGCGCCTACCTGCTATTCCTCTCTGAAGAAGAGGATGGATGTAGGGGGACAGCCAATGGCTTCTACCACAGATTCTTTGGGAGCAGTGGACAGGGGAGGCAAAAACTTCTGCCTTTCCATTTTCTAAGGTAAACATATGGAGAAATAGATATCTAAAAAGTAATAGGCCGTGAGTAGGCTATATGATTATCAGAAAATCTAGAAACACACATGGTCTGAGAACACAGCTTAATCCATTAATAAAAACCCATCCTGCCCCAGGTAAGTATACGGAACATGGAGAACATTCTTGGACATTCTCCCAGCCCTGGGAGTGGACACGATGGGTGTTCCGTGGAGGAAAAGGAGGCCCGTTGTAGTATAAGTCCTGGCAGAGAGGAGGTACGTGGTTGCTTGTGAGAGGATTGAGGTCATGTATCTAAAGGACTTGGTGCTAAGGCCTTCACAACACAGCGAAGTTATAAAAAACGCACTGGCGATTGTCATGGAGGCTACTGAGACCCAGCTGGAATAAAGTCCTCCACAAGAAATTCACATTCCAATATATTTTTCTATTTAAAAGGGTTAAATTATTGTATAATTTGGAAGAAGTTGCTTTGAATATAGGACAAAACTTTCCTATATTCCAAGAGTTATTTACACGTGTTGCAATGGAAGCTTCCCAGGGCAAGTTATTATTGACCCTTAAGTGACAATGGATTTACTATCCACTACTTTTTACTATTTACTCCTATTGCTGAATTCCCATTAACATAAGCTGACATGGCACTGAATTCAGGTGTAAATAATTTTGGCAATATTTCCTTTAAATCACTGTGGGAAAGTAGTAAGAAACTGTGATGGAAGTTTATGAACAGGAAAACTTTTAAAAGCTATCCAGCAGATGGTGCCAAAGTAATATCTGAAGAGTTCTGGTCTGAAATTCTTGCCTTTAAAATTTTCTTTAACGGGGTGCCTGGGTGGCTCAGTGGGTTAAAGCCTCTGCCTTCAGCTTGGGTCATGATCTCAGGGTCCTGGGATGGAGCCCAGAATGGGGCTCTTTGCTCAGCAGGGAGCCTGCTCACGCCCCTCCCCCGCGCCTGCCTCTCTGCCTACTTGTGATCTCTCTCTGTCAAATGGATAAATACAATCTTTAAATAATAATAATAATAATAAAATAAATAAACCTGGATATAAACCCTGATCTTTTCCTTGCTGAATTGAGAGAAGACAGAGATTTGAACTGCAGTGGCTGTGAAGTGAAAGAGAAACACAAAGCAGGTAAGCACCACATCTGTGTATCAACCTCCCAAATCACTGGCTCACCTTGTACGATGCGTGTAGGGGACAGAAGCCATGCAACCCATCCAAAGCCAAGAAAGTAGAACTGAGATTTCTGCTAACATAGGGGAAAAAGTTTGACTTGGGTCCAACCCCGTAAACTGCCTGCTTAAGAAAATGATGTAAGGGGGGCGCCTGGGTGGCTCAGTCATTAAGTGTCTGCCTTTGGCTCAGGTCTTGAGCCCAGAGACTGGGGATCGAGCCCTGCATCGAGCCCCGCATCGGGCTCCCTGCTCTGCGGGAAGCCTGCTTCTCCCGCTACCATTCCCTCTGCTTGTGTTCCCTCTCTCGCTGTTTTTCTCTGTCAAATAAATAAAATCTTTAAAAAAAAAGAAAGAAAATGATGTGAGGGTGACGTCAGAGATAACAAGGGACTAAGGACCTTTGGAAGTTTGTCCCTTCATAAAAACAGTGAAAACCTCATAAAAACTTTCAGAATTAACTTTAAGAACTCTGGAAATTAACCAGTTTTGCAGCAACCTAAGGAGAATTTACTCAAGAAAAAATGTCTGAATTTCAGTAAGAACACCAAGCTTTCTTTCCATCTGTCCCACCCCCCTCCCCTGTTCCCCAGCATAAGAGTGGCCCTCAAAATTAAGGGCCCACATTCCCAGCAGTGCAGGGGGCAGAATGGAGCTGGAGATCTTTCAAAATCTCATTTTCAAAGAATTGGCATTCATTGACTGCTAGTGGTCCCTAGGAATTCACCACTAGAAGAGCTTGTCTTTATTTGACCTGGGCCAGAGCTTGCCCAGTGTTAAAAGCCTCCTCCCTGGGGACATTTGTTAAAAAACATTTGCAATCAAGTGTTTTAATGTAGCTGCCCGAGGCAATAAATAACAATGGAAGCAAACAAGAGGCTAACCAAAAGCCTCAAAAAGTAAAACTAAAAAGAAAAGCTCCATTGTATTTCTGGGAATCTAAAAGGCCACGTGCATATGCAGGGCTTTGCACAGCAGAGTATAAGCAGGAAGTGAAGGTTAAGGTAGAGTTGTAAACTGGCTGTGAGAGCTGAAGATGTGTCTTACCCTACACACAAGCACCTTGACAAAGACCTTGACAAAGACCAGGAGATTTGTTGGTTCCAAGAATTTAAGGAAAATCCTGTCCAGTAGTTAGCTGACCACCAGATAACTGAATAGAGACTTCAGCGGCCATGTATTAAAAAATACAGATGTTACAGAATTAGTTCAGAGATGTCATTAAACAAACATTACAACAACCACAAAAAACTGGGGAGAGGGAAAATTCTGATTTCCGGAGTTGCCATATTATTTTAAATGTCCAGTTTTCACCAAAAAATTATGAACAATACAAAGAAATAAGGGGAAAAAAGTAATTGATATAAAATGTTCTTGAGAAAGACCAGATGTTGGGCTTACTAGGCAAGCACTTTAATAAAGTCAGCTATTTTATCATTTTTTTAAAATGTATTTATTTGAGAGGGAGATTGAGTGAGAGAGAGGGAGTGCATGCACAAGCTGGGAAGAGGCAGAGGGAGGGAGAAGCAGACTCCCCACTGAGCAGGGAGCCCAGTGTGGGGCTTGATCCCAGGACTCCAGGCCTCTAGGATCATGACCTGAGGAGAAGGCAGATGCTTAACCAACTAAGCCACCCAGCTGCCCCTAAGTCAGCTATTTTAAATATGTTCAATGACCTAAAGGAAATCATATCAGAAGAACTAAATAAAGTATAAGAACAGCAGCTCACCAAATAGATAATATCAGTAAAGAGATAACAATTGAAAAATGAGCCAAATGGGGGGCCTGGGTTTCTCAGTCAGTTAAGCATCTGCCTTTGGCTCAGGTCATGATCCTAGGGTCCTGGGATCAGGCCCCACACTGGGCTCCCTGCTCAGTGAGAAGCCTGCTTCTCCCTCTCCCTCTTCCCCTCCCCTGCTTGTGCTCTGTCTCACATGTTATCTCTCTCTAATAATAAATTCTTTTTTTTTAAATGAGCCAAATAGGAAGTAAATAGAAATACTTTTATGTCAAGAAGTACAGTAACTGAAATGAAAATTTTACTAGAGGCCCAATAGCAGTTTGAATCAGACAGAATAAAGAATCAGTGAACTTGAATATAGGTCAATTGAGATTATTCAGTCTGAGGAATAGCAAGTAAATAGAAAAAAGAAAATCAAACAGAGCCTCCGAGTTCTGTGGATCATCATCAAACATATCAGTATATGCATAATGAGAAATCTGAAAGAGAGGAGAGTAGGAAAGAGGCAGAAAGAATCTTTGAAGAAATAACAGCTGAAAACTCCCCAACTTGGTGAAAAACATTAATCTACACATCCAGGAAGATCAACAAACTCCAAGTGGTGTAAACTTATGGAGATCCATACTGAAATACATTATAATCAAACTGGCAAAAGACAAAGACAGAATTCTGAAAGCAACCAGGGAGAAATGACTCATTACATACCAGGAATACTCTGTAAGATTAAAAGCTCTTTTTTTCATCAGAAAACATGGGGGCAAGAAGGCAATGGGATGACATATCAAAAGTAGTGAAAGGGGGGAAAAAACTATCAACCAAGAATTTAATATCCAGGCGAACCATCCATCAAAAATGAAGGAAAAATAAAGATACTCCCAGAGAAGCAAAACCAGAATTCTTTGCTAACAGTCCTGCCCTACAAGAAATGCTAAAGAGAGTCCTTCAGGCTGAAATGGAATAACACTAAATGGTAACTGGGATGAAGCCCTAAGTGGTACCAGTAAAGGTAATTATGTAGATAATTACAAAAGACAATATAAATGTAGTTTTTGTTTGTAACCCCTTTCTGTGTTATCATTTCAAAGGACGAAATTCTGGCTCACTTCCTTGTGTGAATCGTGATGTAGTGCCTCACACAGAACTGTGCCCCAAGTTGGCACTCAAAAACATATTTGTGTAATGAGTGAATTGAGCCATCACTGCATTCCTTCTAGATCATCCCCCACCCCTGTTCCTACCTGCTTATCTTGGGCCAGGCTAACATGCTAGGCTTTATTCCTAGGACTCTTTGTAGGGGTTTGACGGGGGCTGATGACATTTAGAATCACAGATGTGGGGTGAAGGTGGGAAAGGGAGAGAAGCAGCTGTGAATCAGCCAACAGGCAAAATAAGCATATGAACCCCCATAGGGCAACAACGGGGCGTGGGGCACTACAGGGGACAGAGAACCCTACAGGACAGCTTTGGAATGGTTGTTTCAGGGTGGGTGCTGCTTCTGAATTGGGTGTTAAACAGATTTCTGCAGCAAATCTTCCTGGCTCGTTTTGCACCCCCACATTATACAGGGAACACAAGTGTATCAGCAAAAGCACTCATCCTGGGAGATGGTCATTGATTTGTCAAAAAACTTTAAACATATTTTCTTTAGATATGTAAACACACACCCCCCACCAATCCCTGACATTCAGGAATATTCTCTTGAAAACTAAACATAGGGGCGCCTGGGTGGCTCAGTCGTTAAGCGTCTGCCTTCGGACCAGGTCATGGTCCCAGAGTCCTGGGATCGAGCCCCACGTCGGGCTCCTTGCTCAGCGGGAAGCCTGCTTCTCCCGCTTCCATTCCCTCTGCTTGTGTTCCCTCTCTCGCTGTGTTTCTCTGTCAAATAAATAAAATCTTAAAAAAAAGAAAACTAAACATAGAGGAAACAGAAGGCGTAATTTAGAGGATAGACCCATCTTGTTTAAGTCAAAAGTTGGTTTTGGAGCCCTGAATGTAGGCCACTGGGCTTATTTTCACAGTCTGCTTTCAGACAGCCCTGACAAGTTCTGGGCTGCAGGGAGGCTGCCTTGACCCCTGCAGGTCAAGGGCAGTTGGGGACAGAGAGAGAAGGAACAGTACTGCTGGGGCAGTGGGACCTTAGAAGGTTAATTCAGAACAAACACCAAAGTGGTAAATGGAAGATGGCCATAGACAAGGGCAACAAACAGAAATGAGTAGATAGGGGGAAAAAAAATCTCTGTTGAAATTTAGAAATGCTTAAAAAAATATAAAAAGAAAGTGAGGAAGGAAGAGAGGGAGGGAGGGAGAGACAGGAGAGGAGAGGAGAGGAAAAAGACAACACAAAACAAAAAATTCTGTAACTGTAACTATAATTCCTGAAATCCTATGCAGGTGTATTTAAGTGAAAGGTGCTGGGGCAGAAAGTAGCCTGTGCTAGATGGAGACAGCACGGCTCTGGGAGGGGCCTGAGTTTGGGGTTTACATACCTTGAGCAAGTCATTCAACCTCGTCCAGATTCAGCTTTATGAATCCACAGAGAGGGCAAGAGAGGAAAAAAGAATGTTTCCTTCCATCTGCCAAAGTCTGGCTCCCAGGGCACTGCCAGAAGCGGCCTGAGAAGTCCTGACCTCCAGGGGAGGTCACCACGTAAACAGGAGGTGGGATAAAATACACATGAAACGTGGCCACACGGACCAGATCCCAGTCTTTCATTAGTGGGAGGGAGAGAGGAGGGTAAGTGATGAGGGCCGGGGGAGCACTGGCTTTGGCATCAAAGGCAAACACATGACAGATTGAGGCAGAAAACCATAATTTCCACAGGCTTCCTGGGATGGGGCCACTACTGCCTGGTCCCTCCACTTGGAGCGGGGGAGAGGGGGGCAATGTTCCGCGCGGTCTCCAGGAACGCAAACTGAGATTACACGGGCCTCGCTCTACTTCCTGTGACAGGAAGGTGGCGGGAGAAGCCCAGTAGGATTTCCTGGATAATGAATGCTCAGGTGGCCAGCCTTCACCACACCCTCGCTCTCCAGGGGACTCCAACTTTCCTTTCTGCCTTCCAGTGCAACTCTTGGTCTGAGACGACGGTCTTCTGAGCTCCATTCCTGGAGCTCTGAGTGGGCTCTGCTAAATGAAACGCGGAAAGGAAAAACAGCTTTGAGGCTTGGACAGACTTGGTGTGCACCATGACATCTGCAGTGCTGCGTTCTGAAAACATTCTTCCAGTAAGAACTTAAATAATGTTTTCCAGGAGCTTGGGGCTGGGGCCATCTGGCTCCTCCCACAGCCCCAGGATGCAGGGGACTTCAGACCACTCGTGTCTGCGCTTCCCAGCGGGATTTCCCACCGACTTCAGCAAAGCATCCGAAGTTCTGATAAACCTCGGCCTTCGTTTTAAACGGAGTTCCTCCTTCGGGTTGGGGAGGGGAGAACTATCAAAGAGGAAAGGAGATTCTTGGTCCCCGTGCGTGTGTGTTCTCATTCCCCACTAGCATGATTGAGTAGGACACTCATGTACTCCACGGAGAACTTGTCTCAGTTTAGGAAGCCCATCTCCCAGCCGGGCCGGTCCTGCTCTCCGGATGCGGTGGAGGAAGGTGTCCCGGACGCGGGCTGAGAAGTAGGGCAGAGCCGGAGCGCGATCGCCACTCTGCCGCCCGTGGCCGGCGCTGCGCGCCGCGGTCTCCCCAGCGGGGCCAGGGGACGGTGGGGGCGGCCGTCCGGGGGCGGGGCTGGCGGCCTGGCGCGCGTGCCGGGCACCGGCCAC
Source organism: Procyon lotor (assembly GCA_028646535.1). NCBI lineage: Eukaryota > Metazoa > Chordata > Mammalia > Carnivora > Procyonidae > Procyon > Procyon lotor. The sequence goes on along the minus strand of CM053610.1, from coordinate 86,444,484 downwards.
GCGGTCTCGGCCGCCCTGGCCCGCGAGGCCCTCCGGATGCCCGCGCTCGTCCTCGGCGTCGCGCCCGGCCTCCTCGGGGAGCCGCGCGGGTTGGGCGCGCTCCCAGGCGCATTCCTGGCCGGGCAGCCCCTCCTCCTCGGCCTCGGCCCGGGGGCTGGCGCCTCCCCGCCTCGCCGGGGCCGTCTCGTGCGGGCGGCTGCGGACGCTCGTGGCCGGCGCGCGGCGCACCTGGACCCGAGACGGCGCCCGCCGCGCTCCGGGGCTCTGGCCGCCCTCTCTGCGCCAGCCGCTGCGGGGCCGCGGCGTGGGCCGGCCCGAGGCGGCGTCTCCGCTTCCCCAGCCGCGCGGTTCCCACCGGCAAGATGGTGCCCGGCTGTCCCCGCGCGCTCCTGCTGCCGCTGCTGCTGCTGCTGCTCGCCTGCCCCGCGTCGCGGGCTTCCCAGGTCAGTGCCCTCCCGCCTCTCGCGCGTCCCGCTCGCCGGGGAGCCAACGCCAAGGCCGCACGACCTGGGCTCGTCGCTCGGCGCTTGGAGGCTTGGGTAGGGAGCGCGAAGCGGTTCTTGGGATCCCCTGTCTGTCACCTGAGCTGCAGCGCGGGCCGGGCGCCTGGGAAGACCCGGGCTGGTCCAGCGGCGCCGTCTGGGCGACAGCCTCGATCCACAGGGGACAGGGCTCCCCGTGACGATCGTGGGTTGGAAGAAGGTTTCCCTGGGATGTTGGAGACGCTGGGCTTTGGTGGGTCTCCAGGGGGGCTCCTGGTCACCCCGTGAGGGTGGAGACCGTGCCCGCCCTCCAGCTCCCAACATTCAAATTTCTAACTGAAATCTCATTCCCACCACCGCCGACTTTTAAGCGCGCGCGGAGTCGGCGAGCAGCGTTTGCGCTGCGCAGGCAAAGGGGGCCGGGAGGGTTCCGAAGCCGGCGCATCCATCGCTTAGGGGGCCTTAGGTTTGGGGCTGCATTTTCTTTCCCACCCTGACAGACAGCTTGCTGTTTCGTTTTTCTCTTCTTGCCGTTTGTGTTTGTTGGGAGTCTCGCTGGATTTATTTATTGGACCAGATTCACTTCTATACTAACCAGTAAGAACCGATGGTTAAGATTGAGATAAGAACGCAGATAAAAATACATCTTCCGATAGGTGGAAGGTGGAACTGGAATTGCTGAATTCTGAGCCAGCAACCGCCAGACGGGCCCTGGCGGCGGGAGACGCCTCCCCCTGTGGTGGGCGTGGCCCGTGGGCAGCCAGGAGGTTCCCCCCCCCAACACCACCTTCCAGGCACACAGTAGCGGAGAGCAGAAGGAAGGCCAACCCCGCTTACTGAAAGCCCGATGAGTGCCCCGTTCTTTGCTAAGCATCTTCCTCGCTCTTAAATCTCAGAGCAGCCCTGTGCGGTGGTGAGCACTGTCATCCCCATTTTGCAAAGGAGGGAACCTTGGCCCAAGGGGATTGTGACTTACTTAAGGTCACACAGCCAAGGAGTAGAGAAAATTCAGTCCCTCACCTTGGATTCCAAACCTTTCCCCCTTCCCCCCTGACACTGGTTTACTTGTCTGAATTCCTGAAGCAGGCGGGCACACTCATGGGCACCTAGAAGAAGCCCCTGGGGTGCAGGAAGGGATTCCAGATGGGGAGGACGCAGTTCAGAGCAAAAGTGGGTAGTGTGAGTGCAGAAGTTGGGGGTGAGGGCGCCTGGGAGGCGCAGTTGGTTTCTGCTCTTGGTTTCTGCTCTTGGTTTCTGCTCAGGTACTGATCCCAGGGTCCTGATCTCAGGGTGATGAGATCAACCTTGAGTGGGGTACTGTGCTCAGCACCGAATCTGCTTAAGATTCTCTCTCCCTCTGCCCCTCCCCACCAAATAAATAAATAAATAAATCTTTTTTAAAAATTAAAAAAACAACAACAAGAAGTGGTCAACAGGAAGCCACTCAGCCACCAGGCAGCAGGGGCTAGTTGAGGCCACAGTGAACCTACGAACAGAGCAAGGGATCTCCCACCCACTTTGCAGAAAACAAAACAAAACACCAGGTCCGGAGGCGAAGGCCAGAAGCATAGGGTGGGTACATCCAGCCAGAGCCCTCAGAGGGGGAGAACGGTCGGGATGTGCGGGCAGAGGCTGGGTCCTTGGCTCTGCTGAGGTCCCTCTGGGTCCCCTGGACAGCAGGGGAGACCTTGGCAGCTGTCAGATGTCTGTGGCTGCAGCAGAGGCAGAAAATGAGCCGTCTCAGGTTCTGGTCCGGGAGATCTGGGTCCGGTCCCTGCCTCCCTGGGCTTTGTGAGGGGGAAAGGGAGCAAAAGAGATTGTCTGTAGAAGAAGTTGGTTTAACCGTTCTAGTGAAAGCGTCCTTCACCCAGAGTCTTATGTGTTTGAAGGGTCTCCCCGCTCAGGCCCTTCCTGGGGGAGCCTGACAGGTAAACTGGAAGGAAGGCCCCAGGAACACTCCTTAGTGGGCTCATCTCTCCAGTCCTTGTTCTAATAAGCATCCCTTCGCAAAGGGCTTCCCAACCCCATGCTAAACAGATCTCCTCCCTGCCCTTGTGTTTCCTATTTTGGTTCCACGAAGGGCTCTGGAATAGAGCCCATCATATTTGTAATGGTTTCTTTTGGTAGATTTTGAATTTATTGTCTGTTTTCTCCACTATAGGGCCCCAGGGCCAGGGACCATATCTGGGATTTTTACCCAGGAACCCCACATAGCTGAAGTTCAGCAGAATGAAGGGAGTGTGGTCATGCTGGTGCTGCTCTGAGCAGGACTGAGCGGCATGGTCTCGGGGTAAACCTTGGCTGCACATCAGGTCACCTGGGAAGCTTCTAGAAATCTCGATGCCGGCCTCAACCCAGAGAATCCGATTCAACTGGTCTGAGCTAGGACTCAGGCATCAGTATTTTTTTTTTTTAAGTGTCCCTAGTGATTTGAGTCAAACAGGTGCATGAGACCCAGTGGAACCCCATCTTTCAGAGTTAAAAGCTGCAGACTTAGGAAACGGCCAAGGGAGGGGGTTCAGAGTGGACAAAGGATTGGACTCTTGAGGACCTGAGGGGCCGGGGCAGCTGGAGTTGACCTGATCTGAACACAAGACAAGCCTGGGGCTCTTGAACCCAACAGTCAGGCCTGCTGGCCGGTGGAGACGCAGATCGTGTTTGGAGAGTGAATGGCATCCATGGGACCATCAGCTGCCATAAGGAAATGGGCAGGGTCCGTGGCCACCCAAGGACTCTAGCTAGAGGCAGCGGGGGTTCCTCACGGCAGCAGTGGGCAGGCCCCCCTGGGGTTCCTCTGTTGACCAGGAAATGTGTCACTTTGTTCTATTAGACGCAAGCCCACAGGAAGCATGATAGGTGTGTGTTTGTGAGTGTGTGTGCATGTATCTGTGTGCCAGGGCCCGTGAGTGTTAACTGTGTCTGTGTGAAGGAGTGGTTGCGTTTGCTACGGGGTGTGTATGTGCATGCGTATCTGTGCGGTATCTTCGTGTGTGTGTGTGTGTGTGTGTGTGTGTGTGTGTGTGTGTGTGTGTTACAGGGTGGAGGAGTTTGCTTTCTGCAAGGGTCTGGAGCAGGAATTTCATGGGGACGGACAGTATCATCCTCTCTCCTGCCGTCCTCTGTGGCGTTCCATTTCTGTCCCTCTTGGCAGCACAGGTGTCCTAGGTCACTTTGCAGGGGTTTTGTGATTAACTGGATGGGAGCCGTTGGTGGTGGGGAAGGAATGCAGGTTGAGCATCATGGGGATCCCACAAGTGGGGTTCCACTCTGTGACCTTCCCAGTGGAAGAGAAACAGCCCTGTTGGGGAGACGAGAAAGGGAACCATGTAACAAACCCCTACCCCTCTCCTCTCCACAACAGCTCTAGGTGGGTGAGGAGGGCAGGGTCTCAGCATCCTCCTTGCCTGTGGAGTAGTTCCGAAGGCTTCCCCTTCCCCAA